>JANFOE010001225.1:600000-817848 GCA_025667525.1 Glebionis coronaria
TGAAGATGCATTTTTGGACTTATTTCGATATTTTATTTAGGCTGAAAGCAAAGTAGGACGATTTGATCAATACTTAGCTAAAGGACAAAATCTCTTAAAACTGCTTCTCGGGATATCAAAAAGTTCATATCTTGGCATAACTCGGTTCACGATTTGAGACCTTTCTCGGGCCGATATTTGGCATGTACTTCATACTTCATATCTTGAGAGACGTGCTTGAGATAATGATCTTCTCATCGTTTATAGAGTTTCTTCACTTGGAGACTTTTGAGGGGTACTCCCACTTTGTTAACCACGACTTCATGATTATTTCTTCAATCTCTAATTGGGATTTTGAGATACAACGATCCGCCTCCTTTTCGGACTTGGATCTATTTATCCTCATACCTTGTTAGGGTCTTTTCGGATAGACTTCTCCATGATCTTTATGGGAGTTGATTGCTTTTCGTCGTGAGTCTTGATCCTTCATATTGACTTTAGGAATAATGCTTTTCACATCACCTTGGATCTTTAGCAATAAGATTGAATCCTTATGCCTTGTTAGGGCCTTTTCGGACTCGCCAATCTTCGCGCCCCGCTTCATAAGTTATGCCTTGGCTATGAACTCTTATCATTACCGAGCAACTTTTAAACGATCTTGGGCTAGAAGCTAAGTAACCTTTCAAATCGTACGACCTTACTTATTGCAGATAAATTATTAGCAAGTGATGGGAGAATAGGCAAATAATTACACCAAGTGAGCTTGTGCAAGAATACCGACTTATAATTGACTCTATCATTTCTCGTCCTCCACAATTTAAAATCTCAAGTAATGAGACTCGTGGATACTTAGCCTAATAAACCAATTAAGGTCTACATGGTTAAGGATACTAGCTAGAATAAACTTGGATAAGTCTATTCGGGTTGAGTCAAAATAAACGCAACGGGCCTAATATGTCAAAGACTTCTAAACTAGCTACACCACTTTATTAAAATTTGACTTTATTGCGGGATATATACATACGAAAGCAATGATAAAAATTTAAAAATTACGACTAAATGGCCAAAGTTAATAAAAAATTTGAAAAATGTTGAAAAATAGGATTTTCTGGTTAAATGAAGGCATTTTCATGGAAAAGTCCACTTAAAACTTCGATAGAAGTCCCCCCTACACTTAAGATAAACATTGTCCTCAATGTTTAAGCATGTGGGAAAAGTCTCCCCTACACTTATGACATTGTGCACGTTGGTTAACACAAGTTAAGGAAGAGACGACTAAAGTGATCAATTTCAAATGTGAGTATGAAGAAAATTGAATCACGATAGTTGAGAGATAGAACCGGATTTCGGATAACACGGGAGCACGGTTCTTCAAAGTTTCCAAGAGTGCATTCATTCCTGTAATCACATCACCACAAAAATACAAACACCTATAGAGGTCCCCCTACACTTAGGAGGTTAAAACATAAAAGGATAGATACTCGGGCTGCCTCCCGAGGAGCGCTTGTTTTTGATAACCGAGTCACGAGCCTGACTCGACCCAAAATTAGTTCATGGGGAACGTGGTGAGGGAAGGAATCATCTCCTGAGAGGTGTCCTCACCAAAGTACAACTTCACTCGTTGGCCATTCACCTTGAAATTAGGTCCACTAGGTTGAGCGAGCTCGAGAGTACCATATGGAAAAATTTGGGCAATGGTGAATGGGCCGGACCAACGAGATTTCAGCTTGCCCGAAAAGATTTTCAACCGAGAGTTAAAGAGTAAAACTTTGTCTCCAACTTGGAACTCTCGGTTTTTGATCTTGGAGTCGTGAATGAGCTTAGTTCTTTCCTTATAGATCAAAGAATTTTCATAAGCCTCATTACGGAGTTCATTGAGCTCATTGAGTTGGATCTTGCGTAGGTCACCGGCTTTTTTGATATCAAAATTAGCCCACTTCAAGGCCCAGTAAGCCTTGTGCTCCAACTCAATGGGGAGGTAGCACGCTTTCCCGTACACGAGACGATATGGTGTACAACCAATCAGAGTCTTGTATGCAGTACGAAAAGCCCACAAAGCATCATCAAGTTTATCAGCCCATGAGGCACGATGCTCTCCCACGGTTCTTTCCAGAATTCGCTTTAATCCTCGGTTGGATATTTAAGCCTGGCCATTAGTTTGTGGGTGGTAGGCTGTGCAAAGACGATGATTTACACCATACTTAGCCATGACTCTTGCGAATTGGTCATTGCAAAAATGAGTCCCACGATCACTAATAATGGCACGAGGCACACCGAATCTAGCGAATAGAGCTTTCAAAAAGTTACAAACCACCCTTGCGTCATTAGTAGGTAAAGCTTTGGCTTCAACCCATTTGGAGACGTAGTCAACGGCTACAAGGATGTATTTGTTTCCTTTAGAAGAAGGGAATGGCCCAATAAAGTCGATACCCCAAACATCAAAGATTTCACATACTTGTATGAAATTCTGAGGCATCTCGTCTTTATGTGTGATCGTGCCTTGTTTTTGGCAAACATCACATCGTTTAACCATATTGTGAGCGTCACGATATATGGAGGGCCAATAAAATCCCGAGTCAAACACTTTTTTGGCGGTGTAGTTGGGTCCAAAGTGACCACCGGTGGGTCCTTTGTGGCAAGCATCAAGGATTTCCAAAGCTGCCGGTCCATCAACACATCGGCGAATAATCAAGTCGGCACATTGTTTGAATAGGTAAGGGTCATCCCAAAAGTAAGTCTTAATGTCGGTGAAGAACTTTTTCTTTTGTTGGGACGTCAACCCTTCCTTGAGAATTCCACCCGCCAAGTAGTTTGCAAAGTCCGCAAACCACGGGGTTTCATCAGAATTCGAATTTATAGACATTAAGGTCTCCAAGGGAAAGGAATCATTGATTTCTTTGTTCGGATGATCCCCTTGGTAAGGATCCTCAAGTCTGCTGAGATGATCCGCGGCTAGGTTTTCAGCTCCTTTTTTATCGTGAACTTCGATTTTAAATTCTTGGAGAAGCAAAACCCAGCGAAGAAGTCTTGGTTTGGAATCTTGCTTTGTCAACAAGTACTTCACACGGAATGATCGGTGTAAACGATTGTGGTGGAAAGGACAAGATAGGGGCGGAATTTTTCAAAAGCATAGACAACAGCTAAAAGCTCTTTTTCGGTTGTCGTATAATGCAATTGTGCCCCCGTCATTGTCTTGCTAGCGTAATGGATTGGTTGGAAGTGTTTGTTCACTCTTTGTCCCAGAACCGCTCCAATAGCAAAATCACTAGCATCGCACATCAACTCAAAGGGAAGCTCCCAATTAGGGGTAACCAAGACAGGTGCCTTAGTTAGCTTATCCTTAAGCGAGTTGTAGGCTTCAAGACACTCGTTGGAAAAGATAAAAGGAGTATCTTTTTCCAAGAGGTGGGTCATCGGGCGAACGATTTGAGAAAAATCTTTGATGAATCGACGATAGAAGCCCGCATGACCCAGAAAACTTCTCACACCCTTCACGGTTGAAGGTGGAGGCAACTTAGCGATAACATCGACTTTAGCACGGTCTACTTCAAGACCGGCTTTGGAAATCTTGTGTCCCAGCACGATGCCTTCTTTTACCATAAAATGGCATTTTTCCCAATTCATAACAAGGCAAGTATCTTCGCACCGCTTAAGCATACGTTCCAAATTGGCAAGGCAAGAAGAGAAGGAATCCCCAAATACCGAGAAATCATCCATGAAGACTTCCATGGTTTGTTCAACCATGTCATGGAAGATAGCTAACATGCACCTTTGGAAAGTCCCGGGGGCATTGCATAAGCCAAAAGGCATCCTTTTGTACGCAAATGTGCCATAGGGACAAGTGAATGTTGTCTTCTCTTGATCTTGGGGATCGATGGGTATTTGGAAATAACCCGAGAAACCGTCAAGAAAGCAGTAATATTCATTACCCGCTAAACGTTCAAGCATTTGGTCCATAAAAGGTAGAGGGAAATGATCCTTTCTCGTGGCATCATTGAGTTTGCGGTAGTCTATACAAACTCTCCACCCAATAACGAGGCGAGTGGAAATCAACTCGTTGTGTTCATTGGGAACAACGATTATTTTGCCCTTCTTGGGCACACAATGGATTGGACTAACCCATGGTGAATCCGAAATAGGGTAAATCATACCCGCATCAAGAAGTTTGATAACCTCCGTTTTGATGACTTCATGGATTTTTGGATTCACCCTTCGTTGGCTTTGAATTGTGGGCTTAAAGTCGTCCTCCATGAGAATTTTGTGTGTGCAGAAGTGAGGATCAATTCCACGAATATCAGAGATTTTCCAAGCAATAGCCTTCTTATGATCTTTAAGCACGACGATGAGGCGAGACTTCTCTTCATCTTTCAAGTCCTTTGCGATAATGACTGGCGACTTCTTCTCTTCTTCAAGGAACACATACTCGAGATGGGGCGGCAACTCCTTAAGTTCTAAATTCGGTGGATTTTCGACGGGAGGTGTTTTCAAAGTGTGAGTATCGATAGCAATAACCGTGGGAGATGGTGGAGAAAGATTGTCTTCGTTGAGAAGGTTGTCAAACAAATGCATGTCTTCATCCCCATCGGTGGGAGAATCATTAGTAGCTAAATTCTCATCTCCCATGGTGTCTTCAAGATTGTTCCAAAACAAATCACTATCTCCAAATAGAGACAATGATGAATCAATAGAGGAAACGGTTTCAACATTGGGAAGAGAGGTAGGAATACTTTTACAAGCATCTTTGAAGTGTTCTTCACAAGCTTCATCCAGAACGTCAATACAATTAACACTCTCGTATGAATAAGGTTGTTTAGACAACTTTCCCATGTTGAAGACGATTTTATCGTCACCCACTCTCATGATAAGCTCACCGGCTTCAACATCGATGAGAGTGCGACCGGTCCTCAGGAATGGACGACCCACGATCAAGGGAACACGAGGGTCCATCTCGTAGTCGACGACGACGAAATCAGCAGGAAAAGTGAATTTGTCGACTCCTACAAAGACGTCTTCGGCTATCCCCACTGGATAAGCAACCGTACGGTTAGCTAATTCCAAAGTCATTTTGGTGGGGACTAGCTCAGGGAGAGATAATTGCTTCCAAATGCTTAGAGGCATTAGATTAATACTGGCACCTAGATCGACTAGGGCCATGCAATTCTCTACTCCCGGGAAATTGCAAGGGATTAAGAAACGACCCGGATCACCAGGCTTGGTTAGCAATTTCCTTAAGAGCACTGCAGAGCAATTCTCATTATGTTGGGTGTTGGCAATATCGAGAAGCTTTTCCTTGTCACTCAGAAGATCTTTAAACATTTTCGCGTACTTAGGCATGTGAGCGAGAGCCTCAGCGAAGGAGATATTGAAATTTAGTTGTTTAAACATTTTAAGAAAGTTTGAAACCTGAATATCGTCCTTGCTTTTGAGCTTCTCTTTCCTCAACCTAGATGGATAAGGTATATTGGAAGAAGAGGAAGGCTTCGGGAGAATAGGATCACTCACATCCTTGGGTGGAGGAGGGGTAGGAGTAAGAGGTGGAGAAATTGGGGATGGAGAAGGATGAGGAATAGGAGCAGGTGACTCGTTCTCCTTAGTCACAATCACCGGTGGAGGTATAGGGAGCTCGGGTTCCTTGGTACCTTTGCCACTACGAGTGGTGATTGCTTTCATCTCCCCTCTTGGATTCGCAACGGTGTTACTCGGAAGATTACCCGAGGAAGAGGGTTGATTACCTTGGAAGAAGCTAGCCATCATGTTCTTCAAGTCATTCGTTTGACTATCCAGCGTGTTTCTCATGTCGGCTCTCAAATCGTTCCCTTGTTTGACCAGGTCTGCTTTCAGGTTGAGCACTTCTCTCTGAAGATTTCCCACTATCACATCGTTAGTCCTTATATAAGTTTCCACTTCTTGGTGAAGAGCGGTGGGTTGGTTGGGAGGAGCATTATATGCGGGTGGTTGATAAGCAGGTTGCTGGTATACTTGGTTGTTTCGTTGAGGTGGTTGTTGCTGCTTGTGAGGTGGTATGTAAGGTGTACGAGGTTGTTGTTGTTGTTGAGGAGGACGATTAAGGTTTTGTTGTTGGTTTGGGTTGGTGGGAGGAAAACCGGGTGGTGAGAGGTAGTTGTTGGAGCGGTAGCTAAGCAAATTACGGTCACCTTGAGGTCTAGCTTGATAAGCAGGTTGAGGATAGGTGCCATATGCTGCATTCACATTCTAAGAAGGGTAGTCTTGGGTGGCGGTACAATTGGTGTAAGAGTGAGGACCCCCGCATATTTCGCATGGTTGGCTAACAGCATTGACTTGAGCGTTTTTAGCGTTGTTGCTGTTGTTGTTGTTGACGATGTGGGTAACAAGCGATTCAAGAAGCGTAGTGATTTTGTCCAGTCGCTTGTCGCTGTCACTAGTACTAGCACTAGCGACATTGGTCCGAACACTCTTGGTTTGCACACGAGACTTATTCTCAATGATATCCCAAGCAGCATTGGAAGTCTTAGCCAAAAGATTACCCCCCGAGGCACTGTTTAGTGAATCTTGGTCACTCATGCTTAAACTATTGTAAAAAGTATTAATTTGATGTACTTTGGTAAAACCATGTTGTGGGCATTTTCTTAAAAGATCTTTGAAACGATCCCAAGATTCACTGAACGACTCATCGTACTTTTGTTCAAAATTTATGATTTCATTCCGCAAAGCGGTAGTACGAGAGGGTGGGAAAAAGTAATTGATAAATTTGGTCTCCAAATCCGTCCACGAGAGAATACTCTGTGGCGGTTCCTTAGCAAGCCAATGCCGGGCTTGTCCCTCTAAAGAAAAGGGAAAAAGTTGTAACCGGATTACCTCTTGTGGAACACCATTGAATTTGACCGTGTTGGTGAGTTGCAAGAATCTCTTGATGTGGTCATGTGGGTCATCAATGGTACGCCCCAAGAATGGTTGAGCATAGACCATCTGGATAAAGCCTGATTTTAGCTCAAAGTTGTTGGCTGCAATCGCTGGTATAACAATTGGATCAGTGTTGCCATCTACATGAGCTTGCAGCAGTTCAATCATCGGGCGATTATCCGGTAGAGGCTCATTGTTGTTGTTATTATTTATGTTGTTGAAAGGTGGGTTGTTGTTGTTATTATTGTTGTTTGGAGGTGGTATGTTGTTGTTGTTTTGTACACCGGCCATGTCTAAGTGATCGAGAGGCTCGGGCTCTTGATAAGACGTGGATCGAGTGCGCATACACCTGCAAAAGAACTAACAAGAGAAAAACAAAGCAAAAATATTTTTGGTTTTTTTTTTATGTTTTTTACTTTTTAGGATTTTTTGAAAATTTTATATTTTTTTGTGTTTTTGAAAGTTTTTATGAAAAAGGTAACGTTCACGGGGAACGGATCCCAAAATCCAAGTTCTCACAAAAAACTTTTGATCTTAACGAGAAGAGCCGGCAGCGGCGCCATTTGATACAATGCTTTTCAATGGGGTTCAATTATATTCTCTCGATATCCTCTAGAATTGATCTTGGTTCTAAGTGGAATGATTGTTCCTGGTTACTAAAAAAGGGGTTTTGGTTTTCTAATCTACTAAAAGGTTTAAAGGCAATAACATGAAAACTTAAATTTAAAAGCAATTAAATTAATAACAATTAATAAAACTTGAATTAAAATTAAAATTAAAATATAAGCATGAACTGAAGAAACAGTAAGTAAGTAAACCTTAGAAATACTCAAAAGAAATTTGATTCGGAAGTTTGACCTTGATTCGGAACTTTCATGCGGAAGTTGGTTCGTAAGTATTGACTCGGAAGTTCATCCGGAACTTTTAAGGAAAATTGATTCGGAACTTTGAAAAATCCTTCATTCGGAACTTTGATTCGGAAGTTAACTCGGAAGTTCGTTCGGAACTTTACTTGGAACCTTCATGCGAAACTTTGATTCGGAAGTTAGTTCGGAAGTTCACCCGAAACTTTTCGTTCGGAAGTTCACTCGGAAGATTGATTCGGAAGATTGATCCGGAACTTTATCCGGAACTTTGAGTCGGAAGTTTATTCGGAACAATCAACTCATTCGGAACTTTTAGATTGACTCGGAACTTTTTAACAAAAACTCATTCGGAACTTTAAAACTCATTCGGAACTTTTAAAAAAGGAATTCATTCGGAACTTTTTAAACTCATGCGGAACTTGTGTTCATCCGGAACTTTTTGTTCATTCGGAAGTATTGGTTCATTCGGAACCTGGGAATACTCAAGAACAGTAACTTACCCGAAAAAACAGGGAAATCGATTTTAAGCTAAAAATCACCAAGTTTTTCACCAAAAACTTAAATAAACTAATCACTAAGCATCTACTAACCATAAACTACAAATCCCATCAATAAAAACGCAAAACCAAACAACTTTTAAAGATTAAATCAATCAAATAAGAACTTAAGAACTTGAATAAAAAGAGGAAAGATGAACAAGATGAAATGAAATAGATTGATGTATTGAATGATTAAGGTTATAACACTCACAAAACAAAGATTAAAATTACAAGATTGAAGAATAAAGATTAAAATCACCAAACACCCTAGTGGTGATGGTGAAACCTACGAACAAGAAGAGAGAAAAAGAAGGAGATGAAAAACAAAAACTAAAACTTGATGGAAAGTGTGAGGGGATCCCTTTATATAGGTGTCCCCTTTGGTTGGTGAGTGGGCTTTCTCCCGTTCCTCTTGTCTTCTCGTCTTTTCAGAAAAGTTGACGTTTTCGATTCTGATTCGGGATTTGTCGTCGATTAAATTCAACTCGTCTTTTAATTTCTTCGTTTAATAGACTTGAGTTTCTTCGACTTATGTAAATCTTCCATCTTTGGTCCTTTTCTTCGATAAATCTTCGAATAGGCCCAGTGGCTTCAAATCTTTTGCATCTCTTGGACAATAGACTTTATCTTGAGTCTTTTTCTTCGGTAAAACCCGTGCAATTCCATGTTTTCTTCAATATTCATCCGGTTGGCTCTGAAAACACAATAAACACAAAAACCACGCATAATTCCAAACAAATGATATTAAATACGCGTTTTGGTCTTGTTTTAGCCAGAATTAAGTGGTAAAAGGATGGGTGTTTACACACCTATCACCGAGCTTCCGAAGACTAAACCCACACTACCCTAACCTTCGATACTTAACCAAGAGAAGCTCCGTGAAAGATCCAATGCTCAAATGTCTTTGTTTCTTAAAATGTTTAAGCAACTTTATTTTAATGTTAGTTTCGTGGATGCATTTCTTTACATGCCTAAGTTTGCTTCAATGATCAAGAAGTTGATGAACGACAAAGGGAAATTGGTAGAAGTGTCTACATCTTCAAATGCTAATTGTTCTGTGGTTCTTACACAAAAGCTTCCCGAAGAGCTTGGAGACCCGGGCAAGTTTCTTATACCATGTGATTTCCCTAATATGGAAGAATGCTTGGCATTAGCTGATTATGGCGCTAGCATTAACTTGATGCCTCTTTTCGTGTGGAAAAGGTTATCACTTCCCGAGCTTACACCTACTAAGATGACTCTTGAGCTAGAGGATCGATCGGTTGCAATTCCAAAAGGAATAGCCGAGGATGTGTTTGTCAAAGTAGGGAAACTCGTCTTTCCAACGGATTTTGTGGTTGTCGATTATCCGGAAGATTCTCGAATACCTATTATTTTGGGAAGACCGTTTTTATACACGGCTAGTGCTTTAGTTGATATGAAAGCGTGGAAATTGACGTTACGTGTTGATGATGAATATATCACGTTTGATATTGGTCATATCTCGATATATTCTTCCAAGTACTACGAGGAATCAATCAATCAAATCGATGTGATTGATGTTGCTAGTGAAGAAGTTTCACAAGATATTCTTGGTTTTTTGGATATTTCCAAAAGTGGCAATCCCACTTCATCGAATCCATTATCTCTTTAGCTACACCTCCACTCACTCCATTTGAGGGAGGGGACTTCGTTCTAGAAGAGCTCGAGGTTAATGTTTGTTTAAAGATCGATGAGGAAATTGATGATTACCTTAATACGTCATTCGATGCTAGTGAGTATGATAATGAAAATTTTGATCCGGAGGGAGATACTGCTTTAACTGAAAAATGTTGAACATGGACCCATTTTCACTCCCTCTGATGGACTTAAAAGTTGTAAACGAAAATGAAACAAAAGTGAAAACTTCTCTTGAAGAAGCACCCGAACTTGAACTTAAGGATCTTCCTACTCATTTAGAGTATGCTTTTCTTGAGGGAACGAATAACTTACTGGTGATTATCGCTAAAGGATTGAAAGATAATGAAAAGGAGGAAATTATTAAGGTTTTAAAGAAATACAAACTGGCCATTGCATGGAAAATATCTAACATCAAGGGTATTTATCCAAAATGTACTCATAAAATTTTGATGGAGGAAGATTATAAACCCGCTAATCAAAATCAAAGAAGGGTTAATCCAAATATTCATGAGGTGATCAAAAAGGAAGTTATGAAACTTCTAGACGTCAGAATGATCTACCCTATCTCCGATAGCCCATGGGTTAGCCCCGTGCATTGTGTTCCAAAGAAAGGAGGAATGACAGTAGTGACTAATGAGGATAATGAATTGATTCCTACTAGACTTGTGACCGATGGCGTGTTTGTATTAACTATAGAAAGCTTAATGATTCCACTAGGAAGGATCATTTTCCATTACCTTTTATGGATTAAATTATAGAGAGACTAGCGGGAAATGAATTCTGTTGCTTTTTGGATGGATTTTCCAGCTATTTCAAAATTCCTATAGACCCTCGTGATCAAGAAAAGACCACATTCACTTGTCTTTATGGAACATTTTCTTATCGTAGAATGCCTTTTGGGTTATGAAATGCTCCGGGGATGTTCCAAAGGTGTATGATGGCCATTTTTCATGATATGATTGAAAAAACCATGGAAGTCTTCATGGATGATTTCTCGGTTTTTGGGGAGTCTTTCACTTCATGTCTCTCTAACTTGGAACAAATGTTACAATGTTGTGAGGAAACAAATCTCGTGCTTAACTATGAAAAATGCCATTTCATGTGCAAAGAAGGCATTGTTTTAGGACATAATATCTCTAAGGCCGATATTAAGGTAGATAGGGCCAAAATCGATGTGATTGCCAAATTACCTCCACCCACCACCGTTAAGGGAGTTAGGAGTTTTCTCGGCCATGCTGGCTTCTATAGACGTTTTATCCAAGACTTCTCTAAGATAGCTCGGCCTATGACCCATCTTTTGGGAAAAGAGACTCTATTCTTCTTTTCGGAAGAGTACATCAAAGCCTTTGGGGTGCTTAAAAAGAAATTAACCGAATCAACAATTTTAGTTGCCCGAATTAGGATCTACCTTTTGAAATAATGTGTGATGCTAGTGGTTACGCGGTAGGTGCGATTTTGGGGCAGCGTAAAACAAAACATTTCTTGCCTATACACTATGCAAGTAAGACAATGACGGATGCTCAAACTAAGTATACTACAACTGAAAAGGAGTTACTTGCCGTTGTATATGATTTTGAAAAGTTTAGACCATACCTCGTCTTGTCTAAAACCATAGTGTATATGGACCACTCGGCTATCAAATATCTATTTAATAAACAAGATGAAAAGCCGAGGTTGCTCTAGTGGATTCTCCTCCTTCAAGAATTTAATGTCAAAATTCTAGACAAAAAAGGAGCCGAGAATCTCGCGGCCGATCACCTTTCTAGACTTGAGAATCCTCACCAAAGCGATCGAGAGAACAAGGAAATTAATGAAACATTTCCTCTTGAGACGCTTGGTATGATTTCTTTTCGTGGTGATCATAGTACCCCATGGTTTGCGGACATCGCAATTACCATACGGGGAAGTTCGTGATTAAGGGAATGTCGTCCCAACAAAAACGGAAATTTTTCAAGGACATATCTTACTATTTTTGGGACGACCCCTATTTGTTTCGTGTGTGCGTGGATCAAGTGATTCGTAGGTGTGTTTTTGGCAAAGAGGCTAAAGATATTCTTAAAGCTTGTCATGAAGGACCCACCGGGGGACATCATGGTGCCAACTCCACCACGAAAAAGTCTTTGATGCCGGTTTATTTTGGACTTCCATATATCGAGATGCCCAAGACTTGATCAAGACTTGTGATGCTTGTCAACGTCAAGGAAAGAATTCACAAAGGGATGAAATGCCCCAAAACATTATCCAAGTTTGTGAAACCTTTGACGTATGGGGAATCGATTTTATGTGGCCATTTCCATCATCAAAAGGAAATAAGTATATTCTCGTAGCCGTGGACTATTTGTCGAAATGGGTTGAAGCTAAGGCTTTGCCTACTAATGATGCTCGAGTAGTGGTGAAATTTTCGAAACAACTCTTTGCTAGGTTTGGAACTCCGCGGGCTATAATAAGTGATCGAGGGACCCATTTTTGTAAACAATTTGAAAAAGTTCTAAAAAAATATGGTGTCACTCATCGACTTTCGACGGCTTATCACCCTCAAACGAGTGGTCAAGTGAAGGTTTCAAACCGAGCTCTTAAGTGGATTTTGGAGCATTCTATTGGAGAAAATCACACTTCATGGTCGGATAAATTGGATGATGCATTGTGGGCTTTCCGTACGGCCTATAAGACTCCCATTGGTTGTACACCATTTAGGTTGGTCTACGGAAAGGAATGCCACTTGCCAATTGAACTCGAACATAAGGCGTATTGGGCTCTAAAACATTGTAACTTTGATTTAACGACCGCGGGTGATCATTGCAAGGTTCAATTGAATGAACTAAGTAAATTAAGAGATCAAGCTTATGAGAACTCTTTAATATATAAGGAGAAGACTAAGAGGATTCATGACTCTAAGATCAAAAACCGCATTTTCAATGTTGGTGATCAAGTCCTCTTATTCAACTCTAGACTTAAGATTTTCTCGGGCAAGCTTAAGTCCCGTTGGTCCAGACCATTCACCATTTCACAAGTATTCCCTTATGGCACCGTTGAGCTAGCTCAAAAAGATGGGCCTAACTTTAAGGTGAATGGTCTTCGAGTGAAGCACTATTTTGAAGGGTACATACCTACGGAGGTTGTTCCGGATCTACAAACTTTCCCTAAGGATCAATGAATGTGGGGATCAAGTCGAGCTCATGACTCGCTTACCAAAAATGAGGTGCCTTGTGGAGGATTTCCATACATTCTATCTTCTTTCTATTTTCTAACACTAATAATGGCTTGATCTTTTCAAGCGCATGCTCGTGTTTTGTTGTGATGTGAATCCTAGGTATGACCCTAATCATTAAAGCCTCTCGTGTTTGGTTTTTTCCCGGTCCACTCGAGCTTCCATACTATGATTGTCAAATGGGGAATTTGTCATCCTTTGATTTTTATCGAATAACGTTTTATCTTAAAGCATAATTATTAAACAGCTTATAGATTTGCGTACTCTTACCATGTTAGGACTTTTGCATTCGACTCTTCGTATTTTAGCAAAGGGGTGTTACTCTTGAGCTAGGAAACATTGAGGATAATGTTTGGTTTTAGCATTGGGGAGTCAATCATATAATCGCTTGCACTTGCTTTTGTCGTGTTCAAACGTAATCGTTTTTCTCATTTATAATAAAAATTTTAAATTTTTAGTGTAATTTTGTGTTTAATAATACAGAAAATAAGTGTTTTTTTACACTAATGTAGGCTTTCCGTTGGTGAAAATAAGAATAGTTTTTGACTCGATCGGTTTTTACCTTAGCTCATTCCTTAACATGCTTAAATCAAGTTTTGCTAGACTTTTATATAGGGAACTTTTAAATGCGAAAGTCTTATCTCTTACGGGTTAAGAACAAGAACTCTTCGCAAGTTCCTATAATTGATCCTAGAAAGTCATTTATCAAGGGAACTTTAAAACGCAAATTCTAAACTTGAAAAAGTCTAAGAATATGCAAGATCTTATAGATGACTTGAAAACCCAAAACTTTGATTTAATATAGTCTTAATCTAGACTTGCAAGGCTAAGTATCCATTAGTCTCACATCTTTGAGATTTTATAATATGGAGAACAAGAGATGATAGAATTGATCATATGTTTTGAGGTTAAGTCTTCCTTGTATAAGTTTTTTTTTGTTGCTCTTTCTCCTCGTATTTATTTTTCACGCTTGAATATTTAATTGCTTAATAAATGATTTTTTTAGCGGTTTGGGCTTAATATCTTAGCTCTTAACTCCTTATTTTTCTTCCCTTGTAATTAAAGTAAGAACACATTGAGGGTGTCAGCGTCATGGACTTTTAGATCATGGGATTGCGGAATTTGGCTTACTATATGTATCATCAATAAAGAAGAATAAATAAAAACATGTTCTCTATGAGCCCTCGGGTGAGAGTCATGTAGCACTAGCCTTGTCATTAGAGCCTTAGGGTGTATGGCATGGTGAAGTGTTTAATAAAAATTGCTTCATCATAATTTCAATGAGCCTTAGGGTGTGAAGTGATGGTGAATGTCAATTCCCTTGTTTATGTCCAAGGAGCCTTAGGGTGTGGATCGTAGATAAGGAGCACTTTTACATCTTAAAGAGCCTCAAGTTATATGATGTAAATGTTGCTAACTCCATAAATAAAGTCAAAATCGACTTTGGAGGAAAAAATGTTGTATTAAGTAGTCATATTAGCCAAATTTCAGATCTGGGAATTCATTCCTAAAATCGTGTTAAGTTATCCTTGATGTGGGCTTTCTTTAGTGACAACGGTTTTTGAGGATAAGGTTAGGTTTTAAGTGTTGGGTTTACACCGTTTTTGCCTTTATTTTTGGACTAATAATTATTAAATAAGTCAAATGAGCCTTTGGGTGAATGACAAAATTTAAAATCTAGAGATACAACTAGGAATAAAGGAGATTGAGATTAACACAAATTACTTGTATGAGTGGTCTTAACATTGGAACTTATGATTGACAATGATCTTTTTTTTAAACTTGGCATAGAAAGAGTGAAAAGTCGAGGACGATGAATCTATTCGAGTTTTATGATCCTAAAAGTTATTTTTCAATAATGAAAGCAATATATTATGTCTTTGTGCAAAATAAAGTGTCAAAAGTTGAATAAAAGTGTAGTTATTAGTTTTATTTTTTCATTGCGTGAGGACACGGCAATTGCTTAGCAAGGGGAAGTTTGATTTGAGTGTAATTACTCATATCATTTATATCTTAAAACGGACATAAAATGCATATTTAATATAAAATTGGTATTGGATATGTTTGTTTTGTTTTGTTGTTTCGTGTGTGTAGGTACCAAGTTCACAAAAACCGGCAAAAATCGACACGGGATTGAAGAAGTTATCAAAGCCAAAAGACGGGATTATTTTGAAAGTTTATTGGGCCAAGTGGGTCCCACTTAAGCCTAATGGCCCTGAAAGCCCATATAAAGTTATGAAGTTGTTATTTACTTTGGAGGCCCAAGTCAAAGCCCAATTTCAAATAAGACGGTGGAAGTTATTATACTTGGAAGGGTCCTAATTTCCTCAAAGCCCAAGAATAAATATATAGATGAATTGAAGTTTATATTGGGTCCATCAAAGCCCAAGAAGGAGATAGTAAAAAGAGACGGATAGAAAAGTTATATACTTTGTAGTCAAAGTATACGGTCAAAAAGAAAGTAAACAAAGAAAAATAAAGAGACGAGATAGAGGAAAAGGGGAAGAACACTTATGAAAAATAAGAACCCTAGAAATTAGGGGTTTCCAATTAATTGAGCGATTGTATGCCACGCACCACTATTCAAGAAAGCAGGAAAGAAAAGAGCGTGTTATTCACAGAGATGCCAAATACCAAGTGCCAACGTGGCACTAGGATGCGTCACATCTCAAAGCTGATTGGTGGATATGACTGCCAATCTGACAAGAACCAATCACAACCCTCCAAATAAGCATCAAACTAGCACACATTCGTCCACCTTGGTGATCCGTGTGCACAAGAGTGAAGATTAGCCATGGGATTAAAACTGACAAGAGAGAGAGGGATGATAAGATGATTCAAGGGCTCAAATCATTTCATCTCCAACAACCCAAGACTCTACCTCAGCTATAACCCCCCCCCCCCCCCCCCAGTTACTGTAATTCGTATCCTTTTTTCTTTCTTAGAGTTATAATGCTAGTTTTAATTTAGAGTTGTAATTTCCTTTTTATAAAAGTTGTAATGAATCTTTGATTTAATAAAAATTCGTTTTTTAGTTTTATTAATATTTTACTTCTCGTTTTTTATTGTGTTTAAATTCTTGCAGTCTAAATAAATAACTTGTTATAACCAATTGTTACTCATATAAGCTTAATATATAGTTTACGTGAGTGATTGAGTTAGATTAAGGGGTATAACTTAATCACACTGGTTAAGTTAAAAAAAGTGATTAAGTTGCTGAAAATGGTGTTTATCAATGGTGGTTCGTGGTTCAAAGATGTTAAGTGTCGGTTCTAATTTGGCTCAGCGCCATACTTCATCATCAACGGATATCATCATTTTATATGGTTAAGCGTTTTGTATTTTTCTGAAATATTAGAATAAAGTTGTAGTTAGATATTTGAAGTGTGATTTTATTTGTCTTTAGTTTAAATTTGTCGTAATCGTGATTTATAAAATAGATCTGTGAGTTTGAATCTGATTAGCTTTGTTTGCTTATGATTTGCTGATGTAGTTATTACGTGTTCTAAGGTTATCACGAATCTGCTAGCACATTGTTTCTTTAGATTTAGGATATGGTTTTGTCCATATTTGCTTTATGTAACTGATGCTGATTGTTGCTATAAGTGAGTTAGATTTGGTTATACGGTAGAAGTAGTGAGATGTTGCTTTAGACTTGTATGACTGAAGAACTTAGAAGCATACTTGCTGAGAGAATTGAATTAATGTTGGACCTTATTCATGTTTAGATTTAAAAGGCGGAAGTTTTATCTCTCACTATCATAACAATAACTTACTGGAAATAGGATTGAGATCATTGATACACTTGTTAGTTTAATTCATTTGTTGTTACTGCTAAATTATGTTGGTGTGGAGTTTGTTATTTGTTTGCACACTGCTACTCATAAGTTTTGCTTTGAGAGTAAATAGACATTAAGATTAATTGAGTTATCTGCTAGAAGTTTTCATGCTGCTGCATATGTACTGCCATGATATGAATTGTTGTTACTGATATGGGTGTTTGGTATGTTCATCAACTGCTAGTAGTTGCTTGATTTGTTGCCTTCTATTTCACTGTATTGTTACATTGCTGCCTACTGCCTTAGTTTTGCTAACTGGTTTTCGTCTTAGCTTTTAATTCGTTTCTTAGTCTGCTGTTATTGCTAGAGTGTTTGCGTTGACTGATTTTGTTGTATGATTGTAGGATTTACTGTCTGTTAATTCTACATAATCATACTTTAATATTTATTGTATGTCTCATAACATACCGAGGTGTTGAATTATTGACCAACTGTTCCTAAAATAAAATAAAACTAAAAAATCTGCCACCCCTGTGGTTCAAACCTGAGACCTCTCGGTTCTAGGTACAACAGCTCAACCAACTGAGCTGGCTTGGCTTATTGTTATATAACTGTGTTTAGAATTATTTATGCGTTAATTCTCTTTACTATCATTTTAAATAACAAAACGTTTTTTCATCAAATTGATTTTCTTTTAAAACTTTTACTTTAAAAATGTTTATAAACTTTTATCAAAAGTGTAGTTTTTAAATTAAATTAGTTTTTTTTAAATAATAATAAAAAAAATAATTACTTTTATTAAAAATATTGTTTCATTAAATTAGTTTCAATTTATTAGTCTAAATATAAAATTAAATAAATTATATAAAAAATATAAATATAAAAAAAATAATATAGAATTAAATTCTTCTTTAGATTTATTTTGGGTAACGGTTCATGCACTTTTATAAAAAACGTAGGATTTTAGATAAAAACCGAAACCAATTCAAATCGATTGTCCTAATCAAAACGAAAATCTCAAATTCACAATTTCTTCGTGTACAACGAACCGGGATCACTCTCGTGTTTAATTAATCCGTCTTTAGCGAACTTTAGACTATTACTTTTTCCTAAAGGTAATTTTCTTAATTTACTCTATAACGTATTACATTAAAATACACCGACACGTTTCCCCCACATCATGTATAAGTGATTTATTTTTTTAGCCCAATTGATAAAACAAAATACTTCTTTTTTCTTTGCGTCGAGTTTGTTACATAGTAAGGTCTAAGTTTCAAGTAGATGAGTGATAGCCGGGTTTAGTTATCGGTTATTTAAGTTTATCTATAAATGGTTAAATTAAAACGACGCCGAAAAACTGTTGAAACTTTACTAAAATAAAAGTTATTTGTTTACTTAAAATTTTGGTCAAATGTTATTTTAACAAATGCTTTTGAGCACATACTCACTTTATAAATTGAGTCCATAGTAAAGGTCAACATATGCGTATGATATCCATGTGTTTTTTCTATTATGGATTGTAACTCAATCTAGTATCATTTTAGGTTGCAGCTGCGTGATCTGATTCTATGATTATTATTCTCTTGATGTGATAGCTTGCGTTGCTGAGGTGAGTTCATACCCCTCTTTTTATTTCGGAATCGCTTTATAAATGTTTTAAATCTCTTTTGGGGAGATGCATGCTTGTTGATGTCATATACGTGTTCATACGTTTTGATGATTATTTGTGATACATACGTGGTTATACTTTGCAAGTATTGTTTATGCTACATACTGTATATATGTGAGTGAGTCATAGCTTCTTTTGATCTACCTAATATGCTCAATGTACTTGAGGTGTGATATTGATTGTAACATCTTTCGTAGACGCAAAACTATCGTTTTCTTAAATTACTACGTTGGGGTTATGCTTATAAAGATAACGCTTCTTGCTTGTTATGAATGCAATTCATGTTTTCTTGATTTATTCACTGAAGTTATCTTTATGATGATCATGCTATGTTGCTTCCTGATGGACGCAAAATGTTTTTTGCTTGAATCACTTCGTAGAAGTTTTCTCATGAGATTATTGCTATCATAACTGGGTACCCTATATGCTTGCCATTATTTCAGCTTATTGCTATCGTAACTGGGTACCCTATATGCTTGCCATTATTTAATGGATTCATATGCTTGTAAACTTTATATGTGTTGCTATTATTTAATGGATTCATATGCTTCTAAACTTTATATGTGTTACCATTGTTTAATGGATTCATATGCTTCTATGTTTGCCATTATTTAATGGATTCATATGCTTCTAAACTCTATATGATTGCCCCCTATAATGGGATTCATATTCTTTAAAACATTTTGTTTGTGGTATAATTAATCTTGAATGTGAATCTTTGCTATGATCTTGTATTGATCTTGACTGTGAATCTTGCTATGATCTTGTATTGATCTTGAGTGTGAACCTTGATGTGATGCTTGCATGTGAATGTTGCTATGATTTATTATTTGTATTGATCGTTAGTGTGAACCTTGATGTGATTTTTGCATGTGATGTTGATATGAATCTTGATTATGCACTGAATTATTTTTTGCTGGCTGTACTGCGTTTGCTAAACATTGATTTATGACTGAACTGTGTGATAAGTGATGCTTTTATTACGAAACTCTGGCTTTCTAAACTCTTGTACGATCCTACTTTAGGTAGTAGACTTTATAAACTTTTGGACCGTCTTAACATCTTGATAAAACTTATGAACTCACCAACTTTATGTTGACCGTTTTAAGCATGTATTCTCAAGTACTTGTCTGTATGATTTTTTGTAGTTTGCGTTGTGATATTTGGCATAGAAGTCGCTCTCTCGGATCAAGACTCGGATAATCATGACTTAACAGACCCCAAAACTAGTGTGCTTCCGTTGGGCCTATTTTGGGGGTCTTACAACGAGGAACTTGTTGAAGCTGTCCAAGAAGCTTTGCAAGCTATGCTCCCTCATATCTGGAATCAGATCCGGGCTGAATATTAGAACATCTCGAATCAGAACAATCCTCCTCCTCCTCCACCTGTTACTCTACACACATGACTGGAGAGATTCAACAAGTAAAAGCCCCGGGTATTTGAGAAAGCTAAGGTCCCATCTGATTCTGAAAACTAGGTCTCACACATGGAGAAAATCTTCGCTGCCATGGGATGTGATGGAGTTACAAGGCACGTTTAGCTTGCTACAAGTTAGAAGGCGATGCACTAGCTTGGTGGAGAGAATACAAGCTTACAAATGGAGGTGATGTATGGTTGGCTACTTTGACATGGGTGCAATTCAAGGAACTGTTCTATAATCAGTTCTTCACAAGGGCTGAGCAGGAATGGCTTAAGAGGGACTACCATGCTATTCATCAGAGAACTGGTGAGAACAATACGGAGTTCATGCAAAGATTCCTCAGGTTAGCTGGATTTTTGGGGGATTTTTGGGCGCTGTTGCAGGTATAGCTAAAGAGCAAGCGAAGCACTTTCGCTGGGCTCTTCACTCCTCGACAGCTCATCGGCTACTTAGTGCCACTTTCACCAATGTGTCACAAGTGGCAGACGCAACACGTAGCTTAGCGATTCTCCATGTGAGAGATGACTATGACGAGCCAGCTCGTCCAGAGAAGAGGTATAAATTTTAGTCATCAAGCGTTACCATCTTATTCAAATCTGTACGTTCATTTATATATCTTGTCTTATCCAATTGTATCTTTCAGGCAGAATGGTAGAGACCGGTCCCAACCGGCCACTCAACAAACGAACAACAAGGGGCATGGTCAAACTAATGACGGATACAGATCAGACAAGCGTAACGGTAATGAAAATTACCGTAACAATGTCATCTATTCCAACAACAACAGGTCCCTAAATTCATAAACTCTTCTATGTTAAGTTGTTGTATGTCATACATGCTAACATCTCAGCATCATAAACAGAACTCTACGAGTGAACGTGACTAGAATGCTAAGGGTCAGCAGCCTAATAACTCGTCTTCATCTGGTAATATATCTTAAACTTTCAGTGTAGTCATGTTTATGCCCTAAATAATCATGTCTCACGCATATCTTACTAAACAGGTTCTCGTGTAGCGAGGGTACCTCCTGGAGGTTATACCCATCCTATCTTTACTACTTGTGGTCGTAGACATCCTGGACCATGCCGTTAGGCTGTCGGCGTTTGCTTTAAGTGTGGACAACCAGGTCACATGTTGAAGGACTGCAAGAAGGGAGAGACTGCTGGTACTTCTGGTACTACTCTTCCTAAACCACCAGCTTCAGGTCATGTCTACACTACCACCAAAAATCAGGCGAATAAGTCGACATGTACCATGACTGGCCTCCTCTTTATGTACGGACATGCTGCCTGCATTTTATTTGATACGGGTGCTACTTACTCAATTATATCCACTAGTTATGCTTCCCGAATTAATCAGACATAAAATGCATATTTAATATAAAATTGGTATTGGATATGTTTGTTTTATTTTATTGTTTCGTGTGTGTAGGTACCAAGTTCACAAAAACCAGCAAAAATCGATCGGGATTGAAGAAGTTATCAAAGCCAAAAGACGGGATTATTTTGAAAGTTTATTGGGCCAAGTGGGTCCCACTTAAGCCTAATGGGCCTGAAAGCCCATATAAAGTTATCAAGTTGTTATTTACTTTGGAGGCCCAAGTCAAAGCCCAATTTCAAATAAGACGGTGGAAGTTATTATACTTGGAAGGGTCCTAATTTCCTCAAAGCCCAAGAATAAATATATAGACGAATGGAAGTTTATATTGGGTCCATCAAAGCCCAAGAAGGAGATAGTAAAAAGAGACAGATAGAAAAGTTATATACTTTTTGATCAAAGTATAAGGTCAAAAAGAAAGTAAACAAAGAAAAATAAAGAGACGAGTAGAGGAAAAGGGGAAGAACACTTATGCAAAATAAGAACCCTAGAAATTAGGGGTTTCCAATTAATTGAGCGATTGTATGCCACGCACCACTATTCAAGAAAGCAGGAAAGAAAAGAGCGTGTTATTCACAGAGATGCCAAATACCAAGTGCCAACGTGGCACTAGGATGCGTCACATCTCAAAGCTGATTGGTGGATATGACTGCCAATCTGACAAGAACCAATCACAACCCTCCAAATAAGCATCAAACTAGCACACATTCGTCCACCTTGGTGATCCGTGTGCACAAGAGTGAAGATTAGCCATGGGATTAAATCTGACAAGAGAGAGAGGGATGATAAGATGATTCAAGGGCTCAAATCATTTCATCTCCAACAACCCAAGACTCTACCTCAGCTATAAACCCCCCCCCCCCCCCCCCCCCCCCAGTTACTGTATTTCGTATCCCTTTTTCTTTCTTAGAGTTATAATGCTAGTTTTAATTTAGAATTGTAATTTCCTTTTTATAAAAGTTGTAATGAATCTTTGATTTAATAAAAGTTCGTTTTTTAGTTTTATTAATATTTTACTTCTCGTTTTTTATTGTGTTTAAATTCTTGCAGTCTAAATAAATAACTTGTTATAACCAAGTGTTACTCATATAAGCTTAATATATAGTTTACGTGAGTGATTGATTTAGATTAAGGGGTATAACTTAATCCCACTGGTTAAGTTAAAAAAAGTGATTAAGTTGCTGAAAATGGTGTTTATCAATGGTGGTTCGTGGTTCAAAGATGTTAAGTGTCGGTTCTAAGTTGGCGCAGCGCCATACTTCATCATCAACGGATATCATCATTTTAAATGGTTAAGCGTTTTGTATTTTTCTGAAATATTAGAATAAAGTTGTAGTTAGATATCTGAAATGTGATTTTATTTGTCTTTAGTTTAAATTTGTCGTAATCGTGATTTATAAAATAGATCTGTGAGTTTGAATCTGATTAGCTTTGTTTGCTTATGATTTGCTGATGTAGTTATTACGTGTTCTATGGTTATCACGAATCTGCTAGCACATTGTTTGTTTAGATTTAGGATATGGTTTTGTCCATATTTGCTTTATGTAACTGATGCTGATTGTTGCTATGAGTGACTTCGATTTGGTTATGCGGTAGAAGTAGTGAGATGTTGCTTTAGACTTGTATGACTGAAGAACTTAGAAGCATACTTGCTGCGAGAATTGAATTAATGTTGGACCTTATTCATGTTTAGATTTAAAAGGCGGAAGTTTTATCTCTCACTGTCATAATAATAACTTACTGGAAATAGGATTGAGATCATTGATACACTTGTTAGTTTAATTCATTTGTTGTTACTGTTGAATTTTGTTGGTGTGGAGTTTGTTATTTGTTTGCACACTGCTACTGATAAGTTTTGCTTTGAGAGTAAATAGACATTGAGATTAATTGAGTTATCTGCTAGAAGTTTTCATGCTGCTGCATATGTACTGCCATGATATGAATTGTTGTTACTGATATGGGTGTTTGGTATATTCATCAACTGCTAGTAGTTGCTTGATTTGTTGCCTTCCATTTCACTGTATTGTTACATTGCTGCCTACTGCCTTAGTTTTGCTAACTGGTTTTCGTCTTAGCTTTTAATTCGTTTCTTAGTCTGTTGTTATTGCTAGAGTGTTTGTGTTGACTGATTTTGTTGTATGATTGTATGATTTGCTGTCTGTTAATTCTACATAATCATACTTTAGTATTTATTGTATGTCTCATAACATACTGAGGTGTTGAATTATTGACCAACTGTTCCTAAAATAAAATAAAACTAAAAAATCTGCCACCCCTGTGGTTCAAACTTGAGACCTCTCGGTTCTAGGTACAACAGCTCAACCAACTGAGCTGGCTTGGCTTATTGTTATATAACTGTGTTTAGAATTATTTATGCGTTAATTCTCTTTACTATCATTTTAAATAACAAAACGTTTTTTCATCAAATTGATTTTCTTTTAAAACTTTTACTTTAAAAATGCTTATAAACTTTTATCAAAAGTGTAGTTTTAAAATTAAATTAGTTTTTTTAAAATAATAATAAAAAAAATTACTTTTATTAAAAATATTGTTTAATTAAATTAGTTTCAATTTATTAGTCTAAATATAAATTTAAATATAGTATATAAAAAAATATAAATATAAAAAAAATAATATAGAATTAAATTCTTCTTTAGATTTATTTTGGGTAACGGTTCATGCACTTTTATAAAAAACGTAGGATTTTAGATAAAAACCGAAACCAATTCAAATCGATTGTCCTAATCAAAACGAAAATCTCAAATTCACAATTTCTTCGTGTACAACGAACCGGGATCACTCTCGTGTTTAATTAATCCGTCTTTAGCGAACTTTAGACTATTACTTTTCCTAAAGGTAATTTTCTTAATTTACTCTATAACGTATTACATTAAAATACACCGACACGTTTCCCCCACATCATGTATAAGTGATTTATTTTTTTTAGCCCAATTGATAAAACAAAATACTTCTTTTTTCTTTGCGTCGAGTTTGTTACATAGTAAGGTCTAAGTTTCAAGTACATGAGTGATAGCCGGGTTTAGTTATCGGTTATTTAAGTTTATCTATAAATGGTTAAATTAAAACGACGCCGAAAAACTTTTGAAACTTTACTAAAATAAAAGTTATTTGTTTACTTAAAATTTTGGTCAAATGTTATTTTAACAAATGCTTTTGAGCACATACTCACTTTATAAATTGAGTCCATAGTAAAGTTCAACATATGCGTATGATATCCATGTGTTTTTTCTATTATAGATTGTAACTCAATCTAGTATCATTTTAGGTTGCAGCTGCGTGATCTGATTCTATGATTATTATTCTCTTGATGTGATAGCTTGCGTTGTTGAGGTGAGTTCATACCCCTCTTTTTATTTCGGAATTGCTTTATCAATGTTTTAAATCTCTTTTGGGGAGATGCATGTTGTTGATGTCATATTATGTGTTCATACGTTTTGATGATTATTTGTGATACATACGTGGTTATACTTTGCAAGTATTGTTTATGCTACATATTGTATATATGTGAGTGAGTCATAGCTTCTTTTTGATCTGCCTAATATGCTCAATGTACTTGAGGTGTGATATTGATTGTAACATCTTTCGTAGACGCAAAACTATCGTTTTCTTAAATTACTATGTTGGGGTTATGCTTATAAAGATAAGGCTTCTTGCTTGTTATGAATGCAATTCAGGTTTTCTTGATTTATTCACTGAAGTTATCTTTATGATGATCATGCTATGTTGCTTCCTGATGGACGCAAAATGTATTTTGCTTGAATCACTTCGTAGAAGTTTTGTCATGAGATTATTTCTATCATAACTGGGTACCCTATATGCTTGCCATTATTTCAGCTTATTGCTATCGTAACTGGGTACCCTATATGCTTGCCATTATTTAATGGATTCATATGCTTGTAAACTTTATATGTGTTGCTATTATTTAATGGATTCATTGCTTCTAAACTTTATATGTGTTACCATTGTTTAATGGATTCATATGCTTCTATGTTTGCCATTATTTAATGGATTCATATGCTTCTAAACTCTATATGATTGCCCCCTATAATGGGATTCATATGCTTTAAAACATTTTGTTTGCGGTACAATTAATCTTGAATGTGAATCTTTGCTATGATCTTGTATTGATCTTGACTGTGAATCTTGCTATGATCTTGTATTGATCTTGAGTGTGAACCTTGATGTGATGCTTGCATGTGAATGTTGCTATGATTTATTATTTGTATTGATATTTAGTATGAACCTTGATGTGATTTTTGCATGTGATGTTGATATGAATCTTGATTATGCACTGAATTATTTTTTGCTGGCTGTACTGCGTTTGCTAAACATTGATTTATGACTGAACTGTGTGATAAGTGCTGCTTTTATTGCGAAACTCTAGCTTTCTAAACTCTTTTACGATCCTACTTTAGGTAGTAGACTTTATAAACTTTTGGACCGTCTTAACATTTTGATAAACCTTATGAATTCACCAACTTTATGTTGACCGTTTTAAGCATGTATTCTCAAGTACTTGTCTGTATGATTATTTGTAGTCTGCGTTGTGATATTTGGCATAGAAGTCGCTCTCTTGGATCAAGACTCGGATAATCATGACTTAACAGGCCCTAAAACTAGTGTGCTTCCGCTGGGCCTTTTTTGGGGGTCTTACAACGAGGAACTTGTTGAAGCTGTCCAAGAAGCTTTGCAAGTTATGCTCCCTCATATCTGGAATCAGATTCGGGCTGAATATTAGAACATCCCAAATCAGAACAATCCTCCTCCTCCTCCACTGTTACTCTACACACATGGCTGGAGAGATTTAACAAGTAAAAGCCCCGGGTATTTGAGAAAGCTAAGGTCCCATCTGATTCTGAAAACTAGGTCTCACACATGGAGAAAATCTTCGCTGCCATGGGATGTGATGGAGTGTACAAGGCACGTTTAGCTTGCTACAAGTTAGAAGGCGATGCACTAGCTAGGTGGAGAGAATACAAGCTGACAAATGGAGGTGATGTATGGTTGGCTACTTTGACCTGGGTGCAATTCAAGGAACTGTTCTATAATCCGTTCTTCACAAGGGCTGAGCAGGAATGGCTTAAGAGGGACTACCATGCTATTCATCAGAGAACCGGTGAGAACAATACGGAGTTCATGCAGAGATTCCTCAGGTTAGCTGGATTTTTGGGGCGTTGTTGCAGGTATAGCTAAAGAGCAAGCGAAGCACTTTCGCTGGGCTCTTCACTCCTCGACTGCTCATCGGCTACTTAGTGCCACTTTTACCAATGTGTCACAAGTGGCAGACGCAGCACGTAGCTTGGCGATTCTCCATGTGAGAGATGACTATGAGGAGCCAGCTCGTCCAGAGAATAGGTATAAATTTTAGTCATCAAGCGTTACCATCTTATTCAAATCTGTACGTTCATTTATATATCTTGTCCTATCCAATTGTATCTTTCAGGCAGAATCGTAGAGACCGGTCCTAACCGGCCACTCAACAAACGAACAACAAGGGGGCAAAGTCAAACTAATGACGGATACAGATCAGACAAGCGTAACGGTAATGACAATTACCGTAACAATGTCAGCTATTCCAACAACAACAGGTCCCTAAATTCATAAACTCTTCTATGTTAAGTTGATGTATGTCATACATGCTAACATCTCAGCATCATAAACAGAACTCTGCGAGTGAACGTGACTAGAATGCTAAGGTGTCATGCAGCCTAATAACTCGTCTTCATCTGGTAATATATCTTAAACTTTCAGTGTAGTCATGTTTATGCCCTAAATAATCATGTCTCACGCATATCTTACTAAACAGGTTCTCATGTAGCAAGGGTACCTCCTGGAGGTTATACCAATCCTATCTTCACTACTTGTGGTCGTAGACATCCTGGACCATGCCGTTAGGCTGTCGGCGTTTCCTTTAAGTGTGGACAACCAGGTCACATGTTGAAGGACTGCAAGAAGGGAGAGACTGCTGGTACTTCTGGTACTACTCTTCCTAAACCACCAGCTTCAGGTCATGTCTACACTACCACCAGAGATCAGGCGAATAATTCGACATGTACCATGACTGGCCTCCTCTTTATGTACGGACATGATGCCTGCATTTTATTTGATACGGGTGCTACTCACTCAGTTATATCCACTAGTTATGCTTCCCGAATTAATCAGACATCCATACTACTAGAGAACATATTAAGTATATCTACGCCAATGCGATATTCTGTGCCCATTACCCATGTGTACAGAGATCTTCCCCTAGAAATTGATGATAAGGTTCGCCCAGTAGACGCACTTATTTTGGATAC
The DNA here is from genome assembly GCA_025667525.1 of Glebionis coronaria. Lineage (NCBI taxonomy): Eukaryota > Viridiplantae > Streptophyta > Magnoliopsida > Asterales > Asteraceae > Glebionis > Glebionis coronaria. The sequence continues at coordinate 627,699 of JANFOE010001225.1, forward strand.
TGATGAGACTGCTTTTATACATAGTCTCATCGTCCAAAACGGGCTTTAAATGCATAAAATTTCATTAAAAATGCCAAATATATGCTTGTGTTTGTTGCTTGTCTATTTTAGGTACAGATATTGAGGAAATGACAAAAGATCACAAAGAACATGCAAAAACGAACACGAGAAATGAAGTCGCACATTGAACCAAGCCCTAATGAAGAATTTTCCAAGACAAACCCTTAAAGATTTAAAGATTATGCAAGAAGGGTCCTCTAATATTGAAGAATTGACACTTTACACCCTAGTATCTTCATAATTACAAGATTGGTCCCTAAAGTTTGTCAATATTGCAAAAAGGGCCCTCCACATTGAAGAATTGGCAATTTTAGTCCGTCAAAAAAACTAAATTGTCAATATTAGTCCTCCTCAAAGTTAAGCATATCATGAAGGCCTTCCAGTTACAAGAAATTAGAAGTTTGGTCCTTTAAAAATGTCAAAATTACCAAAAGGACCATTAACTTTGAAGAAATGGCAATAATGGTCCCTCATAAATCATGACTTGTCAATTTCAGTCCTCCAAGAAGTCAACTATACAAGTCAAGACCATTATCCATGAAGAAATTGCCAAAACAACCCTTCAAGAATCACAAATTGGCAAGAAATACCCCTGAAAATATTTTGCAAAACTTTTTGGGGCAAAAGTATGAAAAACAAAAGTTGATAACAAAGGAGTGGGGTTGATAGCATGTTTTGACTGAAGTGACAAAGAAAAGAGAAGTGAGGGGTTATTCTTGGCAGACACCTAAACTTACCTTAACCAACCATGGGGTGCCACGTGTCCCACTACACACTCTACACCAATCAGCTCTCTCCATCCCTCCACCTCATTTCCCACTCATAACTGATTTAAACTAATCAGTGATTAGTTTATTAAAAGGGCGCCTAACATGTTTTTAAATCCTAAACCGGATCAAAACATGTACTATTCACATTATGAACACATTTGGGTTTTCTTAATTCTGTTGTAATTAGGCCACCAAATTATCCAGATTAGTAATTTAGGTATCCTTAATCACATCCCAACCTTAAAAATGGACACCTCATCACCTCACAACCCCACACAAGATTCTCCTACACACGTTTTTTTGGATACTGCCAAGACTTGCCAGAAAATCAACACTCAAGATTGAAGCTTACATTTTAAGCCTCTTTTAAGCCTTTGGATACACTTACAACCTGCCAACTCATACAAACGGCCAAAAATCATTCACAGGTTCAAGATAGTTCAAAATCGTCAAGGGCATTTGTGGAAATTCATTAGCTAGGGTTTTCAGCTTTCCTTTATGTTTCTAGAATCATTGTAGCCCTATATAAGGCACCCTTATTCATAGCTTAGTTCTTGTTCTCAGTTTTACTTTGTCAAGCCTTGTAAAGCCATTTTCTGAAATTTAATAGATTGTGGTATTGTGTTGTGATTGAAAACTGAGTTCCATTGATTATTATTGTTTTAAGTAGTTGTATTGTCACGTTTTTGTACTTAAACAAAACCTTGAACAAGTCCAAGATAAACTATAAGCCTTTGAGTCCCTTTGTTCTTGCTGAGTTCAAGAATTTAGCATGTGCTTTGGTGAGGATTGTTCATTGAGGTGTTTCTTTAAGTGACATAAGTCATAAATCAACTAGCTTGAGCAATATTGGAGTTTGGTTATACGTTTTTCTAACAAAAATCAATCAAGTGGTTTGCTAAGTGCTTTTGGTTCAACAGATTGTAGATTGAACTTAAGGGTGATCATAGCCTCCTAATCTTGGTTGATTAAGGGGTGGTGAGGCCTTAAGGAAAGGTACAAGGCTTGTGAGAGCCTAAGTGTTGCAAAGACTTGGTCTTTTGTCACCTATTATACTTTATTTTGTTCTAATCTAGGCTCAACCCTTTGGCTAGGCATGTTTGTTGTTCTTAGCAGGGGGAAGCTGGTGCTTGTTCTTGCTAGCACCTCAGCTCTTTGATTCCAAGGTGTGGATATACATCTTGGAGGTTCGTATTCTCAATTTTCATCTTTCTAATATTTGATATTTATGTGATTTTGTGATTTTTTGGTATAAGTGTGTTTTTATGCCTGCAAATTGGTTCTTGATTCACTTGTGGTATGTTATGATGCTAAACTGGGCTTAAATCAATCTTGAGAAGACTTTTACTTTGTTAAAATTGAGTTTAAAAAGTTAAAAGGGTGTTTGGGACTGACTGTTGTTCAAGTTTGTGTGATTTTGAGTTAGTATTGTGGAATTGTTTGAGTGTGTAACTGATATTGAGGCTATTGTGTTCTGATATATGCATGTTTTTTTGCCTTGAAACACTAAATCAAACAATTGGCTATAAAATCTTGGATATTTGTTGTTTTGCTCTAAAATCTTGTGCACACCTAGTTTTCATGTTAACCTAGGGCTAACAAGTGTTTAATCATTGTCAATGCAACATATGTGTTAGATTTGAGGCCTTGAATTTGGATTTTGTGTCAAGTAGATCAACAAACTTTGTTCTTGTGTTCATAATTGGTCATCAGTAACTGAATATGCTTGGATCTTGTTCATTTGTTGGATTTGTGGCATGAATAGTGTTAAGCTGTGTTACTTTAAGTTTTTTTGAGCATTTGTATGAATTTGGTGGCTTGTGGTTAGCTTTTACTAGCCTAAAAGTAGCTTAACTGCCAGATCTGCTTATTACTTGTCTGGAACACATCTGAGCATAGATTGAATTAACTGCACTTATTGGCTGGGTGTTTTTGTGATTATTTGCTTGTTATTGACTCCTTGTGATTCACTGATCACAAGGGTGCCTTGATTGTCCAAAGATACCAAGTGAAACTCTCTAAAAATCCAAGTCAAAAAGTCAAGGCAGTGGGAACTCCTTTCCCCTGCTTCTAGCTACTGCTAGTTATATTTTGTGTTCAGCTTATTAATAAGTCATTTTAGCTTATTCCAATGTGCAACAACTTATTTTTTGTAATAGGTCTTAATATTTTGAGCTTATAAGTGATTCTGGAAGTTTACAGCTTTTGGTTTTAAGTTTTTGCTAGAAAACGACTATTTTGTCTTTTTCAAAATCAGCTTATTGCTTATTTCAGCTTATTAAGTGTGGTTATTGAAAATCTTTTTGTTGATTAAGCTTAGTTAAGCCATTTGTGACTTATTGTAACTTGAATCAGCTCTTGAAATATTCTAGAACTAAAAAACGACTATTTTGTCGTTTTGTGAAGAGGGCTTTGGCTTATTTTAGGCTTATTCCTTGAGCTTATTTCAAGTTTCTTTTTGCAAATAGCTTAATTAGGTCAAGAGAAGGACGTGGGTAAAATCTTAGCTTATGGCATCAGCTTATAGCTTAATGGGCCAAAAAGCCCATTAAGAATAAGTTGTTTTGAAATAAGCTGGCTTAAGCTCATTTTCAGATTTTGGGAAAAATCAAATTTTAAGCTTGACTGGAGCTTTTGGGCCAATTCTGAGAACTTTTTCTTATTGGGCCCAATATTAAGTCCACTAAGGATCTGTTTGGGTATTTGGTCCATTTGAAGGCCCAATAGGGGCATTTTTGGTATTTCAAGTTCCTTTTCTGTTTAATTAGGTTAAAATAAACTAGTTTGCAAGTTTTTAGAATTTTTTATAACTTTTGGATTTTTAATATTATTTTATTATTATTTTATTATTAAAAATTAAAATTTAGATTCTTCAAGTTTTTATATTTTTGTTAGGTTAAATACATTAAGTTAGGAATTTTACAGTTTTTAGAATATTTTTATTATCCTTAGATTAATGTTTATAATTATTTTAAGCTTAAATAGTTTTTAATTGTTTTTAAATAATTTTTATTAATTTTAAAATTTTCAAAAATAGTTTTAAATTTAGTTAAGCTATTTTAGAGGTTTACAATTGAAAAAATCTCATTTTGGGCTTTTTGTTAATTAAATTGATTTTTTGGGCTTTAATTAGCATTAAAAAATTATTATTTAATTAAATAAAAGGTTTGAGTGATTTTTAATTTTTTGTAAACTCTAATTACATTATTTAGGATTTATTCCAATTTTCTAGGAATTTTTAGGGTAAATGTTTAATTTTGCTACTTTTTACGGTTTTACGTGTACGACATTTCGTCTTAGTTTAATTCGTCATCGTAACCGTCATTCTCTTCTTATCTCATTTCTATTTTCTTTTCTCATAATCAATATAATCACAAAGTTAATCATCTCTCTACACAACAGACTAGCCTCCTTGAGAACGATCCCCACTTTGGGTCATAACTTGTGGTTTTCCTAAACCATTTGTTAATACTTTCCCTAATTACGCTCTTTTTCCTATAAGACGTATTCTTACAACTATCATTTTGGCGCCGCTGTCGGGGAGGCATGTTGTGTTTTGATTTGGCAATTGTTGTTTTTATATATAGCCATAATAGTATTTGTATTAGTAGCACTCTACTAATACGTATTATCGGTTTTTCGTTTTTTTGTGTGAATATTATTAATATATTGTATACGTAGAACAATAAATTCACAAGTACTCCAAAAGTGTGAAAACACAACCTTGACTTGGGAGGTCATTACCCAGTCATTGTATTCGAATCTCAAACAAAAAGAAAAAGGCAAAAATAGATAAATACTTTCGTGAAGCTCGATTTTAAAAAATACAAACTATAAGGTGGGTATAAGGCTGGTAATATAAAATATACCCTAAGGAAAAAGGCTCTTAAGTGCTTCGCGCCGGCTCGTTTCCCCGCTTGCTTGTGAGTATTTTTAGATTGAAAGCTAATCGAGGGTTTTGCCGCCCAAAGTATTATTAAGTATCATATATACTTTCTTTGTTTCATTTGATTAAAACCCTCTTGAACGTTTTGGTGTTCCACCAACGTTCTAAAGTCATCGAAGGCGTTCACTTCACGTGATTGTTTTCATTCCTTGAGGCTTCTTTAATCAAGAGATTTGATTAAGGAGGAGATTTGTAGATTTTTGTCTACTTAATACAATTCCAAAATCCAAAAAAAGTAAAAACAATCAAAAACCACAAAAAATTGGAAAAATACAAAACACCAAAAAGAATCTTCTTGCTCATCCCCACGTTGTACGTGACGTTTATGCAAACCCGCAATCAAGCAAGACGTGCACGTAAACATCGTAATCGATAGGAAAACACACCAACAACTTCTGGTGAAGAGACTCCAAGTGAGGAACCTATTGTAGAATAAGAAGCTATCATGGCTAATCGTACTATGATGGAGTTGCTTCAAGCACCCACCGAGGGTTTTGGAGAGGCCATTGTGATTCCTGTCATCCTTGCGGAGAACTTCGAGATCAAGACGAGTTTAATGTCTATGCTCCCAACCAACAAGTTTCGCGGACATGAAAAAGACAACCCACACTATCACATTAGGCAATTCAATCGTCTCACCGCGACAAGCAAGTTTAAAGATGTACCCCACGATGCTATTAAGATGATGTTGTTTCCATACTCGTTAGATGGACCCGCCAAGATATGGCTCGAGAAAGAACCCCCAAATTCGATTTTGACGTGGGGTGATCTCATTTCTAAACATGTGAATCAATTTTTCCACCATCTAAAACAACACATTTGAAAAACGAGATTTCAAGATTTACTCAAAGGTCTAATGAAAGTTTTTCAATGGCTTGGGAAAGGTTTAAAGAAATGTTACATGAATGTCCACACCATGATTTTTCCGAATTACATCAAATTGACACTTTTTATAATGGGCTTAATGATCATGAACGAGATTACTTAAATGCCGCCGCGGTTGGTAATTTTTTGTGTAAAATGACCGATGAGGCTTTGAAAATCATTGAGAATAGTTCTAAAGTTTATAGTCCTCGTAACAATACAAGATATGGAGGAATGCTACGCCTTGTCCGATCTTGGTGCTAGTATAAATTTGATGCCTCTTGAGATTTTTAAGTCGCTCAATCTTCCTAATCTCACTCCTTCAAGAATGTCAATCGAGATGGCCGATCATTCTACGATTCAAGCTTGTGGAGTAGCCGAGGACGTCTTCGTGAAAGTTGGAAAGTTTTACTATCCCTGTGGGCTTTATCGTTGTTGACATTCCCATCGATCCTAAAGTTCCTCTAATTTTAGGTCGATCATTTTTGGATACTTCGAGAGCACTTATCGATGTGCATGCTAGGAAATTCACTCTACGTTTCAATGAGGAAGAACTCGTCATAAATGCAACTCAAAACTCCACACTTTCTCATGTGTATTCTATCACGTCTTTGAACAATGTTAATCCCATCAAAAAATTTGCAAAAGAGTTTCAAAAAGAGTTTTAGGAGTTGATGATAAAAACGATTTTTCGTCCCCTCCATCGATGGAGGTTAAGAGTGTTAAGCCTACGTCTCCAATCACGAATGATTCTTCGGATGATGAATATGTTGACCCCAATGGGGAAATTTTCCTTGTCGACAAATGTTTTGAGAACTTACCACCACCAAAGCCAAAAAGGTTTTCAAATGTGAGAATTTTTAGTGTGACTAACATCGTTTTAGAAACACCAAATATTTTTGACATAATAAAGTCGGATTTTCATAAGGAGAGTTTAAAAGATGAAAAAGGAAAAAATTTTGAATTGGATTTAAATGATTTTTCTACAATGATAACTCTGTCATCACCTCGTGTTTTGAGTGCTACAAGCTCGTCTTCTCCTTTTGACGATGCTTTGTGTGGACCTAGTGTGGGGGAAGCCCCTTATGTTCCCTCCCCTTTCTCCACCGAGGACGAGATATTTGATCCCGGAATTTCTTATAAAGGGAAATCTCGGTCTTCCACCGATGCAATAAATGGAAAATCTTTCTATTTGATTGGTGCGAGTCTACCTAGAGTAGCTCATGGTTTATGTGACTTACCCATTGTCCCACCCTTCTATTTCTTCTCATTTATTTTCTTCAAACCCTTTGGGTTTATGTTAACACATGATGAAGTGGCGTTGATTTATTTATCCAATGAAAACGAAAACGCCATCTTTGATCCCAGTATTTTGCACCATCAAAGGACTTAGTCCTTTATACCGGTTGTTTTTGGGCCTTGTTTATCATGTAAGCCCCACCAAAAATTGACCATACCATGATTATCCATAAATGATCACATTTATGGGGGATTCGAGTCGAGCTCATGACTTGGTAATAAAAAACGAGGTGCCTCGTGGGGGAGTCCCATGATTATCCTATGTACATATTATCGCTTTCTAATGTAGTAACATGTGGGGATTTGTGCCCTTCCAACCTTTGTTCCGTGGTTGTTTGTGAATTGTGGATTTTAGATGATCATTATCTTCACGATTGGAGCCTCTCGTGTTCGTTTTATGGGAGCACTCGATCGTTTGCTTTGAAGACTTTCTCAATATCCATGATATATCCTTTGATGTTCTAACCTTAGGTTTATAGCACACTTTATAAACGGCTTTAAATTTAACGGTTACACCCTTTTCATGCTAGATTAGGCATTCGAATACGTCTCTAGTATGGGGGTGTTTGCACCCCTAGACTCGAAACATTGAGGACAATGTTTAACTTTAGTATGGGGGGGGGTGGATAGATACTTGCCTTGCCAAACCTTCACGCTTTCCAAAGTTTATCTTTTTGTTTATCATTTTGTTGCAAAATAAGGCTAAAAATGGCCAAATTTTAAATTTCTCTCATGTTTTATAAGTGTTTGAAGACACGAATGTAGATTTTTCGATGGCTAGAATAAGAGTAATTTTTGACTCGACCGTGCGTGTTGAGCACTTAGCTTTGATTCCTTAACTTTACATTAGGCTAAGTCTCTTAAATGAGGACGAGAAATGATAGAGTTAATTATAAGTTACTATGCTAAACGTAGAGTACTCGTATTCTTTCAAAAACTCATGTGTTCTCGTTGTTTGCTTATTCTCTCTTCGCTTGTAAATATTTTTTCTTAATAAATATTGACTTAGCGGTTTAGTCTTGATTGTTGGTTTCTAGTAGCTTCCGTGCAATTAAATTGGGAAGACATTAAGGTATCGCCAGCGTCACGGTTTTGAAGTATTGGCACCCGAATAATCGAAAGCTTCACCCAATAATAGGATTTCAAGTGCTCACCTAAATCAAGCAAACAATTTGAAGCTCACAAGGCCAAAAAATCTATGCAAAATTAAAAGTGAATCAAGCCTTAATCTTTGAAGCTTTAAAGATCCAAAATTCGCCTTAGCGTGAGGATGTACGTCTTTGGCTAATAAAACCACCGATGAGGTGGATAATAAAAGGCAAGGCAAGACCGAAGTCATAATAAAAGCTTCATGGCAAAGTTGAATAAAAGATGGAGGTAAACCTACGATAATAAGGCCCTTCCGTTAGGGGGCGTATAAAAGTCTTGGTAATAAGTCCCATGTTCAAAACCGTTATAAAACCGTGTTTATCGATCCTTCTTGTTGACTTAATTTTTTGACATCGTTGTCTATTAAGAGGGGTTATTAATTCAATGGTCTTGGTTACACCGTTAGGACTCTATTTTTAGACCTAAATCTCTATTATCGCATAAGTCAAACAATGTATCCTCGTGAAACATTCAAGACAAAATAAAATATAAGAGATACAACTTAGGAAAATGGGAGGATAAGTACGTGATTAGGGCATATGAGTAGTGTTAGCATTACTAGCTTATAATGACAATGATCTCGTTGCACGCTTGGCATAGAATTGGGGTGAAAATCAAGGACGATGAAATTATTTCTAACGAAACATTCACGTGTTCTTATTCTATGAACCTAAACATCCCATTTTGCGATGAAAATCATACATTATGTCTAAAACGCAAGTAGTAGTAATAGTAGTAGTGTAGCTAGTTTATCATTCAATAAATGTGAATAAAATGAATTTTGGAGGTGCTACGATACTTTATTCTAGCATTGCGTGAGGGCGCGGAAATGGTTTAGTATGGGGGAGTGATGAGACTTCTTTTATACATAGTCTCATCGTCCAAAACGGGCTTTAAATGCATAAATTATCATTAAAAATGCGAATATATGCTTGTGTTTGTTGCTTGTGTATTTTAGGTACAAATATTGAGGAAATGACAAAAGATCACAAAGAACATGCAAAAACGAACACGGGAAACGAAGCCGCACATTGAACCAAGCCCTAATGAAGAATTTTCCAAGACAAACCCTTGAAGACTTGAAGATTATGCAAGAAGGGTCCTCCGATATTGAAGAATTGACACTTTACACCCTTGTATCTTCATAATTACAAGATTGGTCCCTAAAGTTTGTCAATATTGCAAAAAGGGCCCTCCATTTTGAAGAATTGGCAATTTTAGTCCCTCAACAAAACTAAATTGTCAATTTAGTCCTCCTCAAAGTTAAACATATCATGAAGGCCTTCAAGTTACAAGAAATTACAAGTTTGGTCCTTTAAAAATGTCAAAACTACCAAAAGGACCCTTGACTTTGAAGAAATGGCAGTAATGGTCCCTCATAATTCATGACTTGTCAATTTCAATCCTCTAAGAAGTCAACTATACAAGTCAAGACCATTATCCATGAAGAAATTGCCAAAACAACCCTTCAAGAATCAAAAATCGGCAAGAAATACCCCTGAAAATATTTTGCAAAACTTTTTGGGGCAAAAGTATGAAAAACAAAAGTTGATAACAAAGGAGTGGGTGTTGATAGCATGTTTTGACTGAAGTGACAAAGAAAAGAGAATTGAGGGGTTATTCTTGGCAGACAGCCAAACTTACCTTAACCAACCATGGGGTGCCACGTGCCCCACTACACACTCTCCACCAATCAGCTCTCTCCATCCCTCCACCCAATTTCCCACTCATAACTGTTTTAAATTAATCAGTGATTACTTTATTAAAAGGGCGCCTAACATGTTTTTAAATCCTAAACCGGATCAAAACATGTAGTATTCACATTATGAACACATTTAGGTTTTCTTAATTGTGTTGTAATTAGGCCACCAAATTATCCAGATTAGTGATTGAGGAATCCTTAATCACATCCCAACCTTAAAAATGGACACCTCATCACCTCACAACCCCACACAAGATTCCCCTGCACACGTTTGTTTGGATACTACCAAGACTTGCCAGAAAATCAACACTCAAGATTGAAGCTTACATTTTATGCTTCTTTTAAGCCTTTGGATACACTTACAACCTGCCAACTCATACAAACGGCCAAAAATCAGTCACATGTTCAAGATAGTTCAAAATCATCAAGGGCATTTGTGTAACTTCATTAGCTAGGGTTTTCAGCTTTCCTTTATGTTTCTAGAATCATTGTAGCCCTATATCAGGCACCCTTATTCATAGCTTAGTTCTTGTTCTCAGTTTTACTTTGTCAAGCCTTGTAAAGCCATTTTCTGAAATTTAATAGATTGTGGTTTTGTGTTGTGATTGAAAACTGAGTTCCATTGATTATTATTGTGTTAAGTAGTTGTATTGTCACGTTTTTGTACTTAAACAAAACCTTGAACAAGTCCAAGATAGCCTAAAAGCCTTTGAGTCCCTTTGTTCTTGCTGAGTTCAAGAATTTTCCATGTGCTTTGGTGAGGATTGTTCATTGAGGTGTTTCTTTAAGTAAAATAAGTCACAAATCAAATAGCTTGAGCAATATTGGAGTTTGGTTATACGTTTTTCTAACAAAAATCAGTCAAGTGGTTTGCTAAGTACTTTTGGTTCAACAGCTTGTAGATTGAACTTAAGGGTGATCATAGCCTCCTAATCTTGGTTGATTAAAGGGTGGTGAGGCCTTAAGGAAAGGTACAAGGCTTGTGAGAGCCTAAGTGTTGCAAAGACTTGGTCTTTTGTCACCTATTTTACTTTATTTTGTGCTAATCTAGCCTCAAGCCTTTGGCTAGGCATGTTTGTTGTTCTTAGCAGGGGGAAGCTGGTGCTTGTTCTTGCTAGCACCTCAGCTCTTTGATTCCAAGGTGTGGATGTACATGTTGGAGGTTCGTATTCTCAATTTTCATCTTTCTGATTAATATTTGATGATTATGTGATTTTGTGATTTTGTTGGTATAAGTGTGTTTTTATGCCTGCAAATTGGTTCTTGATTCACTTGTGGTATGTTATGATGCTAAACTGGGCTTAAATCAATCTTGAGAAGACTTTTACTTTGTTAAAATTGAGTTTAAAAAGTTAAAAGGGTGTTTGGGATTGACTGTTGTTCAAGTTTGTGTGATTTTGAGTTAGTATTGTGGAATTGTTTGAGTGTGTAACTGATATTAAGGCTATTATGTTCTGATATATGCAAGTTTTTTTTGCCTTGAGACACTAAATCAAACATTTTGCTATAAAATCTTGGATATTTGTTGTTTTGTTCTGAAATCTTGTGCACACCTAGTTTTCATGTTAAACTAGGGCTAACAAGTGTTTAATCATTGTCAATGCAACATATGTGATAGATCTGAGGCCTTGAATTGGGATTTTGTGTCAAGTAGATTAGCAAACTTTGTTCTTGTGTTCATAATTGGTCATCAGTAACTGAATGTGCTTAGATCTTGTTCATTTGTTGGATTTGTTGCGTGAATAGTGTTAAGCTGTGTTACTTTAAGTTGTTTTGAGCCTTTGTATGCATTTGGTGGCTTGTGGTTAGCTTTTACTAGCTTAAAAGTAGCTTATAACTGCCAGATCTGCTTATTACTTGTCTGGAACACATCTGAGCATAGATTGAATTAACTACACTTATTGGCTGGGTGTTTTTGTGATTATTTGCTTGTTATTGACTCCTTGTGATTCACTGATCACAAGGGTTCCTTGATTGTCCAAAGATACCAAGTGAAACTCTCTAAAAATCCAAGTCAAAAAGTCAAGGCAGTGGGAACTCCTTTCCCCTGCTTCTAGCCACTGCTAGTTATATTTTGTGTTCAGCTTATTAATAAGTCATTTTAGCATATTCCAATGTGCAACAACTTATTTTTTGTAATAGGTCTTATTATTTTGACCTTATAAGTGATTCTGGAAGTTTACAGCTTTTGGTTTTAAGTTTTTGCTAGAAAATGATTATTTTGTCTTTTTCAAAATCAGCTTATTTCTTATTTCAGCTTATTAAGTGTGCTTATTGAAAATCGTTTTGTTGATTAAGCTTAGTTAAGCCATTTGTGACTTATTGCAACTTGAATAAGCTCTTGAAATAGTCTAGAACTCAAAACGACTATTTTGTCGTTTTGTGAAGAGGGCTTTGGCTTATTTCAGGCTTATTCCTTGAGCTTATTTCAAGTTTCTTTTTGCAAATAGCTTAATTAGATCAAGAGAAGGACGTGGGTAAAATATTAGCTTATGGCATCAGCTTATAGCTTAATGGGCCAAAAAGCCCATTAAGAATAAGCTGTTTTGAAATAAGCTTGCTTAAGCTCATTTTCAGCTTTTGGGCCTTTGGAAAATTGTGTTTAAAATCAAATTTTAAGCTTGACTGGAGCTTTTGGGCCATTTCTGAGAACTTTTTCTTATTGGTCCCAATAATAAGCCCATTAAGGATCTGTTTGGGTATTTGGCCCATTTGAAGGCCCAATTGGGGCATTTTTGGTATTTCAAGTTCATTTTCTGTTTAGTTAGGTTAAAATAAACTAGTTTGCAAGTTTTTAGAATTTTAATAAATTTTGGATTTTTAATATTATTTTATTATTAAAAATTAAAACTTACATTTTTCAAGTTTTTATATTTTTCTTAGGTTAAATACATTAAGTTAGGAATTTTACAATTTTTAGAATATTTTTATTATCCTTAGATTATTTTTTATAATTATTTTAAGTTTAAATAGTTTTTAATTGTTTTTAAATAGTTTTTATTAATTTTAAAATTTTCAAAAATAGTTTTAAATTTATTTAAGCCATTTTAGAGGTTTACAATTGAAAAAATCTCATTTTGGGCTTTTGTTAATTAAATTGATTTTTGCGCTTTGATTAGCATTAAAAACTATTATTTAATTAAATAGAAGGTTTGAGTGATTTTTGATTTTTTGTAAACTCTAATTACATTATTTAGGATTTATTGCAATTTTCTAGGATTTTTTAGGGTAAATTTTTTATTTTGCTACTTTTTACGGTTTTACGTGTACGACATTTCGTCTTAGTTTAATTCGTCATCGTAACCGTCATTCTCTTCTTATCTCATTTCAATTTTCTTTTCTCATAATCAATATAATCACAAAGTCAATCATCTCTCTACACAACACACTAGCCTCCTTAAGAACGATCCCCACTTTGGGTCATAACTTGTGGTTTTCCTAAACCATTTGTTAATACTTACCCTAATTACGCTCTTTTTCCTAAAAGACGTATTCTTACAACTATCAGATATGTGCGAATTTGATCTAATATTATGCATAGACTGGTTAGCTAAACACCATGCCACCATCGATTGCCATACTTATCGAGTGATCTTCGGCGATGCTTAAGATCTAGAGCACATTTATAATGGTTTCATACCAGGCAAGTATGTGCAAATCATTTCCGCCTTACAAGCCCGTGCTTTACTAGCTCATGGCTGTGAGGGCTTCTTAGCTATGATTCAAGATATTACTGCCGAAGCTCCATCAATCCAAGATCAACCAGTTGTTTCTGAATTCCCCGATGTATTTCTAGAACAACTTCCGGGAATACCACCTATCTGTGAAGTAGATTTTGGCATTAAGCTCATCCCAAGAGCTCAACCAATCTCCAAGGCTCCTTATCGCATGGCTCCCATAGAGCTCAAGGAGTTAAAAGACCAGCTCCAGGAGTTACTGAAGCGAGGTTTTATGCGTCCGAGTGTATCACCATGGGGTGCACCGGTACTTTTCCTCAAGAAGAAGGACGACAGCATACGTTTATGCATTGACTATCTTGAGCTGAACAAGATCACGATTAGGAGCCGTTATCCATTACCGCATATCGATGATCTTTTCGACCAACTGCAAGGTGCCAAGCACTTCTCCAAGATTGATCTACGATCCGGTTATCATCAGCTGCGAGTGAAAGAGCAGGATATTCTTAAGACTGATTTTCGCACAAGATATGGTCACTATGAGTTCGTAGTCATGCCTTTCGGACTACTAATGCTCTAGCGGTATTCATGGACTTAATGAATCGCGTCTTCCGTGAGTTTCTAGAAAAATTTGTCATCGTGTTCATTGACGACATTCTCGTCTTCTCTAAATCCAAGGAAGAACACGAGGAACATCTTCGCATTGTACTATAGATTCTTCGCCAAAAGCAATTGTATGCCAAATTTTCCAAGTGCGAATTCTGGTTAAACAAGGTGGCATTACTGGGCCACATTGTCTCCGCAGAAGGGATCACCATGGATCCTACGAAGGTTGAAGCTATTACTAAATGGCCAAGACCAACGTCTGCAACTGAAGTTTGTAGTTTTCTGGGCTTAGCTGGTTATTATCGCAGATTTATGGAGAACTTTTCAAGGCAAGCCTTGCCTTTGACCAAGCTGATGCGTAAGGGAGAGAAATTCGTCTAGAATGATGAGCGGGAGAAGATCTTTGAAGAACTTAAGCATCAGTTAGTATCTGCACCTATTCTTACTCTCCCATCTGGCACAGGTTGTGACACCCCCAAATCGGGTATCACTTAGGTGGATCGCATAACAAATGGCATACAAAGCATCGATCATAATTATATGATTTTGAAATACAATTGATGTAAATATTAATTTAGTAGATTCATTTGAATCGTTGAATATCAGTTGTTACAAATATCCTAGTAAAAAGATAGATCCCCAGTCATTTGTATGCTCCTAAATGATGCTCAGTCCATGCTCAAATAATCCAGTTTAATTTCCTGAGAAAAACATGCTTAAATAGTCAACATAAAGTTGGTGAATTCATAGAGACTTATAAAATCATAGTTTATTTTATAAAAGAAAAATCAAGTTTATAGTTTCCCATTATTCCATACAGTGTTTTACTAAGCAGTGTAAAATCAAGTTTAGGAACGCAAACATCACAAACAGTATCATTGCACAAAGCCAAATACTATAAGTTAATTACATTCCTCCTATTCCCTGAAACTGAGGCTTAACTGCATAGGTCCACAACATGTGAGGACCCCCATTGCCTTACAAGAAGGCACCCATTTTCAAGTTCCAACATGGTATACATCTGTTGTCCAGGCCAAGGCACAGTGAGCGCTACTCATCCAGATGGGGATCGTCAATCTCCAATAGATCTATTTATAACATTCGAGCAATTGCAATAATTTTAACAGTTTCTAAAATAGGCAAATGTTGTTAAGGATAATAGTTCAGTTTGCGTTCTATAAAATAAATTACAATCATATTATCAAAACAAGTTATAGTTATTTAGTAGCATGTCTCCCTCTCGCGGATTGGTAAAAACATTACAATAGTGAAATGCGAGGGTATGAACTCACATGATACAATCGTCACAATAGTTAATAGAGAACGAACGTCAATCAAGAATAAATGTCAACAGTCGATACATGATCACACGAGACCTAAAGATAACGAGGCGCATCTTAGGCTCGAGAAAAGAGATAAATCATACATATATGTAATAAGTATATCTTAATAAGTTCTTGGACATTGCATAAGTTTTATGTTTCTTTATAAAACTTTTAGGTGAAAACTTAACCATTTTAGTGTAATATCCAATTTGACACTTTTAGCCCATCCTAAGCCCAATAGTGGTCCATTACATGATTATATAACTTAGGTCCATTTTAAATTCAGTATTTCACTCTAAATTGCTTATAAATCTCAGGTCCAATAATGGCCCAATATCCATTACAAGTGTAAGTTGGGCTTTTATTGTCCAAGTCCACTTTATATAGTTTTTGGGTTCTAAAACGCATCACAAACACGTACACTTAATATTTTACGTTGGTCGGGTCTCGGGTTCCATAATTATCAGTATATAACTAAGTCTAAAATTCCGACAAGTGGGTCCTACCACGTTGGTTTGTATGAAAAATATTACTTTTTACGTTAATGAGGTATAGTCCGTTTATTACAATTATCCCGATATTTCCCGCTAATTTGATCATATCTCTTGAACCCTAAATCATCTAAGTGTGTTCTTTTTTTAACAAAATCATATTAACTCATGTACTTTACTGATTATAAGTCTAATTATCCTCTATTTATACTTTTCATAGCTAATTAACCCATTTCCTAACTTGGAAGAGTTGGCTGTTTTTGGCAGCCAAACTCGTTTTCACTATTTGGTCGCCATTTCCAAACCGTAAGGAACTGGTAAACCATCCAATTGATTCTAATTTTTCATGATTTTATCTACAACCTATAGTTTTATTCTTTTCAATGGTTTTGAGTTCTTATAAGGGTTTTCAGTCCGTCAAAACAGTATGTTCAGATCTGACTAGTTTCACTATTTTGGTCACCATTTCCAAACCGTAAGGAATTGGTAAACCATCCAATTGATTCTAGCTATACATGATTTTATCTACAACATTTAGTTTTAGATAATCATAGGTCAGTATACAATTTATATGAGAAAACAGCCCGTCTTTACAGTAGGTCAGATTTTGACCTTGTTTCGTATTTTGGTCATATCTTTCTTTCTAAAAGTCGTCACGGGACGAGCCACCCGAGAAATTTATCACAAAAAAATTATCTATCTTAATATGTAAGTTTTCAGTATCCCAACCCAGTGAGTTCGCTCATATAGTCTGTTTTAGCTACTGTTCGAAATTCTTATAAATCAAATCATTACTAGGGCTCGTTTACCTTTATTTTAGTGTCAAAAATTCATATACAATGTCCCAATACTCATTAATCAATTATATATATATATATATATATATATATATATATATATATATATATATATATATATATATATATATATATATATATATATATATATATATATATATATATATATATATATATATATATATATATATATATATATATATATATATATATATATATATTTATATATACATATATATATATATATATATATATATATATATATATATATATATATATATATATATATATATATATATATATATATATATATATATATATATATATATATATATATATATATATATATATATATATATATATATATATATATACTAGCCGCTAGACCCGTCCGGTGGACGGGCTAGCTTTAAGTATATATATTTTTCATGAAAATTGAATTTATGTGTGTTTGTATTAGAAGTTTAGTATATATAGTGTTAGTTATGGAATTGATATTTTAATAATGTAGCATAGAATAGACAAAAATAACGTATTTTAAGATATTTTATTTATTTAAGAATATTATAAGTTAATTAAATTTCCATACGTTAACGGTATGAATAAGTTGTTACATAATTTTTTTTATAATTTTAATAATATTGTATAAATAGTTTATGTATTTTTAAACTTTATGAGGTAATAAATTTTGATTATGTTAATGTTATGAATAACGATTTTATATTAATTTTTTTTGAAATTAATATTATTGTTGTGCATTTTTATAAAATTTTGTATTTAAAGCATTGTTTCACCATCCTTCCTTATATATTTTTATAAAATTTTGTATTTAAGGCATCATTTGTAGTTTCTATATATATTTTATAGAATATTGTATTTAACGCATCATTTGTAATTCCTATTTTATTTTTGAAACATTTTATGGAATCATTTTTATAGAATTTTGTATTTAATACATTGTTTCACCATCTTTCCTAATATATTTTTATATAATTTTATATTTAAGACATCATTTGTAATTCCTATATATATTTTTATAGAGTTTTGTATTTAAGGCATCATTTTTAATTCCTATTTTTTTTGAAGCATTTTATGGAATTATTTTTATAAAATTTTGTATTTGAAGCATTATTTCACCATCCTTCCTTATATATTTTTATAAAATTTTATATTTAAGGAATCATTTGTAATTCTTATGTATATTTTTATAGAATTTTGTATTTAAGGCATCATTTGTAATTCCTATTTTATTTTTGAAGCATTTTATGAAATCATTTTTATAGAATTTTGTATTTAAGGCATTGTTTCACCATCCTTTTTATATATTTTTATAAAATTTTATATTTAAGGCATCATTTGTAATTCCTATATATATTTTTATTGAATTTTGTATTTAAGGCATTATTTATAATTCCTATTTTATTTTTTAAGCATTTTATGGAATCATTTTTATAGAATTTTGTATTTAAGGCATTGTTTCACCATTCTTCCTTATATATTTTTATAGAATTTTGTATTTAAGGCTTCATTGTAATTCATATATATATATTTATAGAATTTTGTATTTAAGGCATCATTTGAAATTCCTATTTTACTATTTGAAGCATTTTATGGAATCATTTTTATAGAATTTTGTATTTAAGGCATTGTTTTACCATCCTTCCTTATATATTTTTATAGAATTTTGTATTTAAGGCATCATTTGTAATTCTTATTTTATTTTTGAAGCATTTTATGAAATCATTTTTATAGAATTTTGTATTTAAGGCATCATTTGTAATTCCTATATATATTTATATAGAATTTTGTATTTAAGATATCATGTGTAATTCCTATTTTATTTTTGAAGCATTTTATGGAATCATTTTTATAGAATTTTGTATTTAAGACATTGTTTCACCATCCTTCCTTATATATTTTTATAGAATTTTGTATTTAGGGCATCATTTGTAATTCCTATTTTCTTTTAGAAGCATTTATGACAACCCTTTAATGAATTACATGTGTCATTTTTATAGAATTTTGTATTTAGGGAATTGTTTTACCATCTTTCCTATATAAGGGTTTTTGATATATATATATATATATATATATATATATATATATATATATATATATATATATATATATATATATATATATATATATATATATATATATATATATATATATTCATAATATACATATGAAATCAAGAAAAATAAAAGGAATAATAAGTAAGATTGAGACATAGATCTTACGAGGCTTATCAAAGTCGTGGTACTAGTGAGTGATGCATGCAAGCAACCATCCAAGATCTTGTCAACACTTGATGCAACCACCATGCATGGATAGATCCGGACTAGATTTACAAGTTTCATTTGATATAACCGCCTTGCGTGGATAGATCCGGATTAGATCTACAAGTTTTTGGGGTTTATACTAAGCTCATCATAAGTTCATAAAGTACAAAAAATTCTCGGGTGTTATCCACGTGCCGTTTTGAGTTTCGTCCTCGAAACTCGATCGTTTTTTTTTATTTAAAGTACGAAAACTTCTCGGGTGTTACACCATCCACGTGTCATTTTGATATTCGTCCTCGAAACTCGATCTTTGTTACTAGGTTGAGAAATGTCAAGAATTTCGAAAAGGAATAGGTACAGCCGAAATGTATCCGAAAGGTTTGACGGTCAATCTGACGAAGCGGTAACAGTTCGTAGAACAATAAGATGACAATTAGAAGAGAATAATCTAGGAAGTCGTCAACTATGAAAAGTCGATGTAGGGTTAACTACACTTAGTTGGTTAAGCTCACGACGATCGATGTTCATTTTGGAAAAATTTATGCCACAATTCACGAGTCATTTGAAGTTTAAGAAATCATTCGCCAAAACACAATAAGTGTTGTGATGATATATTGTAAATGTGGTCCGTTAAAATATGGTATGATGAATGATAATAATAATGAAGTCGGTGACGTGTGTAAAACCCAAATTTAGGGGTTTTACATCACCTACCCGTTATTTTAGCTTCGTCCTCGAAGCTTAAGATGAAGTTACTCGTCCAGGGAACAAGTGAGGGAACTTTTTCTTGAACGTGTAATCTTGTGAACTCAAGTTTAGAATCATAGATGTTATTTAGAATGTAGTCAATAATCGTATACCTTTGGTGGGTAAAATTGTTAATGCACAACGTAACTTGTCTTTTATGTTTTGATAATTTACTCATTTGGTCCTTCTATTTTTGCATTGTGGCCCTTAGGGCATAAATGAATTTTCAATAAAATTACTTAGGGCTCAAATTTAGTTTCAAAAGTGGCAAAAATTAACACATATGGTTTTTAATTTGCGTTAAATCAACTAGAGTTTCTTTTAAGTTTGTAAAATCTACGTTTAGTCCTTAGAGTTTTACAACTCTCGTCTCAAAATTTTAGGGCTTATAATATGTTTGAAAAATAAACAAATAAGTCCTTGATAGTTCTAAAATTAAGTTTATCTCAAAAGATATAGTAATAGTTATTTAAAGCATATCCAAGTTCAAATAGGTTTGCAAGGTTTGATAAAATAAGAGAAGCTCGTTTAAAGTCTTGGTCTTACTTAGATTTGCTTCTAGGGCCTTAGTGGGCCTCAATGTGCATACGTTTTTAATAGTTCTTTAAGAGATTTTTTAAGTCTATTGAGATTCAATAAACTTATGTGATGTTGATTTAAAAATAAAGTTTTGGCTGGTACCACTCGTGTGTCAACAATTATAGGCGAAAGGCTTTCTGATATACTTCTAGCCTGTGGACTGCAAACATTAGTTTGACACTAAAGCTTCACTCAGTGGAATGGTTAAGATTATTGTTGATGGTGATTGGGTAGGAAGTTGAAAAGAATCTACTTCATTTGTGGCTGAGCTAGGGTGTAAGTGGTGTAGAAAAGAAGTACCTCAAATGGTGCAAATTAAAGAAGCAACGAAGTATAAAGAAATGTGCATCCTGTGTGGTGCTAGAAGAGTTGTGCGACAACTGTTAGTGGTTCAAAATTTGCAAAAATTTTGACTTCTAAAAGGAGGAAGTCATTCATTTCAAGGCTTGTTAGATGAGGGTATTGTCGAACTAAGTGGACCCGAAAAGGAAGAAGATTGCCGATAAGTATGGGGCATCAAATATCTCTTTCTGGAAGATGACAAACATAACCCTACAAAATACACCCATTGTAAGTTGGGCATTTCTTTTATGCTTGGGTTTGTCATCCTTGTCGATCTGAGAAATGTGAGCAAATAAGATAGGGCACCTTCTTACCAAGTATTTCTGGCCTTTGGTACAAAAAATGACACTAAGTCTAGTTTCGATAATGTCTATGTTACCATCTCCTCAAATGATCAAAGTTCATTTCCCCATGGAAGACGAACCAGATTTCTTCTCGGTGACACCCCCAAAGGGGTCAAATGCAGCGGAAGTGGACACCCCCAAAGGGGTCAAATGCAACGTAAGTGAACACCCCTGGAGGGGTCAAATGCAGCGTAAGTGAACACCCCCAAAGGGGTCAAATGAAGCGGAAGTGATATTTGGATTAAAAAAAAGTCAAAAATCAATAGCACAATGATATGATCCAAAAGAGATGAGCACGAATCTTCCTTAGGTTTCTTGATGAGGATGTAATAATGATAAGATATTTTGGTGGAAATCGTAAGTCAAAAAAGGAATATGTTCCATAGCTGGATAAATAAGATAATCTCAATAATGAGTCATGCCGAATATATTTAAGCCCACTTGTTTATAAATTTTTATTTACATCGATAAGCGTCCTCATCCATGTAAAGTAAAATTTTATAACTCCATTCGGTGACCTATGATTTCTTTATTCAAACGAAAAAGCGTCATCATTCGTTTCGATAAGGATTTGATAGCCCAACCTACTTATATATTCCCGGCAAGGCTTATAATTTAAAACAAATATAATATATAAGAAAATAGATATTATTAAGATACTTTACAGCCCGTTTATTTATAACTTTTATCTTCAGACGCCCTATGCCATCTTAATACGAAAACCATAAATAAACTTCTGATCCGGTGGCTTATGATTTCACCTTCAGACATCCCATACCATCTTAAGACGAAATCATAATTAACTTATGGTCAAGAGACTTATGTTCCATAGTTAAACGTCATCTAAATATAGTCATAAGTACCTTGATTTAGGTCCCACCGTATCATTTAAACATGCAAAATTATCCAAATAATACCACATGAAATTATCAAAAGAAAAAGTGTATATGTCTTTAATAAGTTGCGTTCCGTAAGTAGGTGTTCATATCATGTGTGGCTAAAGAGAGAAGGGTATGGGGACAAGGATCTCCTTGGTTGGATCTCATGTGCCAAGTGTAGCTTCCTTGACAAAACCTAAGCATCCCTTGATCTCCCTTCCTTTTTGCTGTGTAGAACTAACCAAAAAGGAGGCAAGAAGTTGCCATGTGTTGTGTGAGGGTTTAGTCAATGGAAAACTATGGATATTCCTAGATTTTTACAGGAAAAGTGCATGCATACATGCATGTACACGGCTAGAAATAAAAAAGAGGTAGAAACATGTTAAATTTTTAAGTGTTGTGTATAATCATAAGTCTAGGCATTGCATCATATAGTTCCTTCTAGTAAGGTATGTATATATATATATATATATACACATAACTGCAAGTTCAAACATTTAATAAAATGTAGTACATGAGATAATGCTCTCTAGTCTGTTTTAAAATGATCTAATATGTACTGTTGTTGTAAATCCTTGTTTTTCATGTGGCCAGTCAGTTGTTCAAGTAGTCAAAATAGACTAACAGATCCATAATTATCAAATAACTATGTAAAGATAGTATGCACAAGTAGATTTAAGACTTTATGAAATTATGCAAAGGTGGTGATAATTAAGTTCTATAATTATTGAGTACAATGGTTGATAAAGTCAAAATGGTAAAATCAGGGATTTATAATATAAGGATATATTATAATTGTTATCAAATAAGTATAAGAACAATCAACGTATAAGCTTAAACAGATACAACAACTAGTCATGAAGGATGAGAAAATCTTAGTATAAGATTTTTAGGATTTATTTGGATTTTATCACAATATCAAGTCTATTTCTCAATTGGTAACTATTGGATAAGGTTTACCTAGATAAATATCTGTGCATGCTTATACAATTTTTAGGCAGTTATTAATATTACTGTATTTTTGTTAAATCCATCGTTGTACAAGTATTAATAACATCCATTTAAATCTGTTATTAATAATATCGTTTAAGTAAAAGTATTTTACTCACAATTGTTGTATTTTACTTTTATAATCTATGTATCATTAAATTTTGATATAATTTATATAAACAGTTTATAAAAATAATAATACTTTATTAAATTTAATTTAATATCCCCAAAGTTTCCACAAGTTAATAACTAGTCCTTTGATTACAATTTTGAGAAAATGATGGTTCTAGTCATTTTAGTTTAGGATTTGTTTAAGTTTTAATAAATTAAATGAATAAAAGGTTTTAGTGTGATACCCTAGAACTGAGGTCACTTACCTTACCCTAAATTACGCTTATTTTTGAAATTTTTAAGAAATTTTATTTGCTATATATTTTATCATTTTGGTTGAAACCGATATTTGAGGTCATAATTTTGACGATTGACGATTTAAGAAGAACGATGACGACTACGATCCCGATGGATGCCCAAATTTCTATGTTTATTGTCGTTTTATCGATATTATAATTTTTCGAGAATTTTACTTTCAGTTCGTGTTAAGTTGAGTTGGGTGAGTTTTTATTGCTTTCCGGGTACATTAAATTTGTCCAAAAGGTATTTTGGAGTGTTCGGGATGATCCCCGACTCCCGTAAAATTTTCCAAAATGACTAGTGAGTCATTCCCGTAAACTTTTGAGGTCGTTTTCACTTAAGGCCAAAAGAAAGCTAATATTGCACAACAAGGCCCTCCAAAAATTACAAAAAGGAAAAGGAACACACACAACACAAAAACATTCAAAAAATTTTCACAAACTCTCTCTCTTTTCTCTCTAGGCCACCGGCCATACCACACCACCACCACCACCACATTCAAATTTTCTTGTTTTTGATTAATTCTAATTAAAGACCACACTTTCAAAACCTTTTGTAAGTACTAATCTAAGGTTTAATCCAACATGCATTAACTTGATTTCCCAAAATTTAAAATATTTTTCAAAAGTTTGTTTTGATGTTAATTATGTATATGCATGTTTAGTTCAAGTGTAGGGGATGTATAATCACCCAACAAACCAACCAAAATCAATTTGGTTGGGGTGGGGGGGGGGGGTTGATCACCCACACCCCACGGCATAAGGGGGGTGTTTGGTGGATCTTGGTGATTGTTGTTTTATTCATGGATTATGTGTTATTTCTTGTTTTTAGATGTTTTTGAATGGGTAAAACCTATTGCATGTTTGATTTGGTGTTTGGGTTTTGAGATGAATTTGATATTTAGGGGGTTTAGGACTGATTAGGATGGTTAGATATGATTAGGAGTGATTAAGTTGAGGTCAAGTGTCGATAAATTGGTTTGGAAACGAGTGTTGGATTGATTTTGATATAGGTAGTTTTTATTCAGAATGTTTGGGATGTTTTCATAAAATTTATTTTGTAAACAGGTCATGAGACTAGGATATAGTTGTAGAGCGTCTTCTTAGCTTCGATTTGGTATAAGATAGCGCTTACGACTCCTAACGAGTCAAAAGTTATGATGTTTTGAAAATCGTGTACCGGGAGATGAGAACCTACATAATCCGAAATTATGTTTGGTTTTAGGTCAAATCCCGGGGACCATAGATATAGTTTGGTAAATAGTTAAAGGTTAATTTTTGGTCTCAAACCTGCATATGTGAGTCTATTATTAGACTTAGGTGTCAAATGGGTCAATGGAATATTTTAAATGGGTCAAATGAGTCCGACTTGGTCAATGTGCAAAATCAGTCCGAAAAACGTAGGCTTAGTAAAGTGTTGAGTAACGGGTCGTAAAAGCAAAAACTTTTAATGGGATTAAAAATTTGTTTTCTACAGATCTTAAGGTATTTTTGAGAATTTTCCCAATTTTTATAAAAAGGTTTAAGGCTAGTAAAACAGTCCATCCTTTTGGTAAGTATCGGCGAAAAACGTGAAAAGAGTAATAACGTTAATAACATGGACGAATAGTATAAAACGAGTAACACTTATTTGTTTAGTTTTGGCGTGAGTTTGTAATTATCACAATTGACTAATATGTATGTAATATATACAGTACTTAAAGTTTATAAATGAGATTACTCATTACGCGTTATTTGTTTGTTAGGTGTTGATTTCCCCGGGCATCCTCATCATCGTCAGTGATCGTCACTCGAATCGTCGACTACTCTATATATATAAGGTGTGAATTTATAGCCTCGCTTACTATTATTTTAAATTGTTTTACCCGCGAGGGAAATGCATGCTAGTTTTCTAAAATGAAGATATGTCATGAATGATTGTTGGACCCGAATGTTGCCTTAGAAATTGTGTTGAGTACCTAGTTGCAAAAGGCCCTAAATTCATGAACTATTAACTATTGTTTAATCCTAGCGTGGATTGAAAATAGCCGCTTATACAATTGGTAGTACTATGGGGTTGACGACTAATAACTGACTTTTGATTAGTTAATAAAAGGTTTTTGCTTGCAAGATCTCTCTTTGCGTTGCTCGTACCCAATTGATATATATCGTTGTTTCGTTCTCGGTATCTTCTCGAATCGATCACGGTCAAAAGTGGAATCGTTGTAATTGGTGACTAAAAAGGGGGAGCTTTGGTCTAAATCTACTAAAATGTAAGAACTAGAAATAGTTAAATTAAACTAAAAATTATAACTGAGAATAAGTACCTCAACACTGAATGGAAAACCCAAGTCTGGATCCCTATGCGGAATATGTTGCTTCATTCGGAAAGTTCCCCTTACTCGGAATAATCAATGCCATGCGGAACAAAGCTCTTATGCGGAAAATAGTACTTATGCGGAATAATTTGGGAAAGGGTCTATACGGAATAATACAGCTATGCGGAAAACCAATCCTATTCGGAAAGTAGGGCTATTCGGAATATACCCTATTCGGAACAATGATTGCTATTCGGAAAATATCTCTTATGCGGAATAATTGGACTATTCGGAATATGGGAAATATTCCGAATAGAGGAAATTGAAAGTAACCTATGCGGAAGATTTTTAGAAAGAGCTCTATTCGGAAAAACTCGGAAGGAACCCTTACTCGGAATAAATGAATATTCCGAATAGACAAGAAAACTAAACCCTTACTCGGAATAAATGAAAAATTCCGAATGGATACAATCCCAGATTCCCTATTCGGAATCTGGGTAAGATCAGAAGCTGGACGAAGAACAGTAAGACACGAATTATCACAAACCAACTCAATCAAGCAAAAAGGTTTTACCAAATCAACCACAAATTATCTACTAACTACAAGGATCAAATCCCAATCATAAAAACACAAATTCAACAACTTTTTAGAATCAAACTAGAACCAAATAGAACTTAAGAACTTGAAAGAAAAAGATGAAGAAGAACAAGATGAATCAAAAGATTAGAGGAAGGATTGTATTAATGATTTAAGGTTCAACAAACAAATTCAAAGATCAAACTTACAAGATTTAAGAAATCGAACTAAAAAGAAAACCACTCCTTAAGGGAGATGGTTCCTAAGAACTAGGAAAACTAAAAACTGGAAAAAGAAGAAGAGAGAGAGTTCGAATGTGTGAGTGGGAGGAGTATTTATAGGCTTCTCCCTTGGTTGGTGAGTGGGTTTTCTTCCCTTCTTTTTGTCTTCTTGTCTTTTCAGAAAAGTTGACGTTTTCGATTCTGATTCGGGATTTGTCGTCGATTAAATTCAACTCGTCTTTTAATTTCTTCGTTCAATAGACATGAGTTTCTTCGACATATGTAAATCTTCCGTCTTTGGTCCTTTTCTTCGATAAATCTTCAAATAGGCCCATTGACTTCAAATCTTTTGCATCTCTTGGACAATAGACTTCATCTTCAGTATTTTTTCCTTTATAAAACCCGTGCAATCCCATGTTTTCTCCAATATTTATCCGGTTGGCTCTGAAAACATAACAAACACACAAACCACGCATAATTCCAAACAAATGACATTAAATACGCGTTTTCGTCTTGTTTTAGCAAGAAATAAGTGGTAGAAAAGATGGGTGTTTACACACCTATCAAATCCCCTATACTTAACCATTGCCATGCCCTCATGCAATGCTTAGTGATAAAGCAACATTACACTTTTCTCATAATTAATTAACCTTGGCCTTATTCAAATACTACTAAACAAAAATTAAAGCACTAAGAGAAATTTAAAGCAAACAAAAGGATAGAACATAACTATGTGTAAATAACTTGTAAAGAGATCGAGGACTTACATTAGGGCTTTGGTACTTGCGAAGATTCATCACCCTCAAGTTTCACGTTCCCCAAACTAAGCTTAAAAACGAGATCATTGTTATTATAAGTTAGCAATTCAAACAATTACACACATGGCTTAATTAAATGCTTAAACTCCCTTATTCCTAGGTGTATCTCTTATATTTTATACTTGTCTTAGAATGATCATGTAGATGCATTTTTGGACTTATTTCGATAGTTTATTTAGGCTGAAAGCAAAGTAGAACGATTTGATCAATAGTTAGCTAAAGGACAAAATCTCTTAAAACTGCTTCTCGGGATATCAGAAAGTTCATATCTTGGCATAACTTGGTTCACGATTTGAGACCTCTCTCGGGCCGATATTTGGCATGTACTTCATACTTCATATCTTCGAGAGACGTTCTTGAGATAATGGTCTTCTCATCATAATAGAGTTTCTTCACTTTGGAGACTTTTGAGGGGTACTCCAACTTTGTTGACCACGACTTCATGATTATTTCTTCAATCTCTATTTGGGATTTTGAGATACAACGATCCGCCTCCTTTTCGGACTTGGATCTATTTATCCTCATACCTTGTTAGGGTCTTTTCGGATAGACTTCTCCATCATCTTTGTGGGAGTTGATTTCTTTTCGTCGTGAGTCTTGATCCTTCATATTGATTTTGGAGATAATGCTCTTCACATCACTTTTGGATCTTCAGCAACAAAATTGAATCCTCATGCCTTGTTAGGGCCTTTTCGGACTCGCCAATCTTCGCGCCCCGCTTCATAAGTTATGCCTTGGCTATGAACTCTCGTCATTACCGAGCAACTTTTAAACGATCTTTGGCTAGAAGCTAAGTAACCTTTCAAATCGTACGACCTTACTTATTGCAGACAAATTATTAGCAAGTGATGGGAGAATAGGCAAATAATTACACCAAGTGAGCTTGTATAAGAATACCGACTTATAATTGACTCTATCATTTCTCGTCCTCCACAATTTAAAATCTCAAGGAATGAGACTCGTGGATGCTTAGCCTAATAAACCAATTAAGGTCTACATGGTTAAGGATACTAGCTAGAGTAAACTTGAATAAGTAAACTCGGGTTGAGTCAAAATAAACGCAACGGGCCTAATATGTTCAAGATTTCAAAACTAGCTACACCATTTTATTAATATTTTTGACTTTATTGCGGGGTATATACATATGATAGTAACGATAAAAATTTAAAAATTACGACAAAATGGCCAAAGTTGATTAAAAATTTGAAAAATGTTGAAAAGTATGATTTTCCGGTTAAATGAAGGCATTTTCATGGAAAAGTCCACTTAAAACTTCGATAGAAGTCCCCCCTACACTTAAGATAAACATTGTCCTCAATGTTTAAGCATGTGGGAAGGGTCTCCCCTACACTTATGACATTGTGCACGTTGGTTAACTCAAGTTAAGGGAAAGACGACTAAAGTGATCAATTTCAAATGTGAGTATGAAGAAAATTAAATCACGATAGTTGAGAGATAGAACCAGATTTCGGATAACATGGGATTACGGTTCTTCAAAGATTCCAAGAGTGCAATAATCCCTGTAATCACATCACCATCCAAAAACAAGCAACCTATATAGCTCCCCCTACACTTATGATGAAAAACGGGAAAGGGGGATAGATACCCGGGTTGCCTCCCGAGGAGCGCTTGTTTTTGTTTACCGAGTCGCGAGCCTGACTCGGTCCCGAACTAATTTAAGGGAAACGTAGTGAGGGATGGAATCATCTCCTTAGAGATGTCCTCACCAACGTACAACTTCAAACGCTGGCCATTCACCTTGAAGTTGGGCCCATTTGGCTGAGAAAGCTCAATGGTACCATAGGGAAAGACATTGGCGATGGTGAATGGACCAGACCAGCGGCTCTTCAACTTGCCTGAGAAGATCTTCAACCGAGAGTTAAAGAGTAAGACTTGATCACCAACGTTGAACTCTCGGTTCTTGATTTTAGCATCGTGGATAATCTTGGTCTTCTCCTTGTAAATCAATGAGTTCTCGTAAGCTTGATTCCTCAATTCTTGAAGCTCGTTGAGTTGAATCTTCCGAAAATCACCGGCTTTGTTGATGTCAAAGTTAGCCCACTTCAAGGCCCAGTATGCCTTATGTTCCAGCTCGATGGGGAGGTGGCAGGCTTTCCCGTACACAAGACGATAAGGGGTACAACCAATCGGCATCTTATAGGCGGTACGGAAAGCCCACAGAGCATCATCAAGTTTATCGGCCCACGAGGCACGATGCTCTCCCTCAGTACGTTCCAAAATTCTCTTCAATCCACGGTTGGATATCTCGGCTTGACCGTTGGTTTGAGGATGATAAGCGGTGGAAAGACGGTGATTGACACCATACTTTGCCATGACTCTTGCAAATTGATCGTTGCAAAAATGAGTCCCGCGGTCACTGATAATAGCACGAGGAACACCGAAACGAGCAAACAGTTGTTTCAAGAAATTACAAACCACCCTCGCGTCGTTAGTGGGTAAAGCTTTTGCTTCAACCCATTTAGAAACGTAGTCGACAGCGACAAGGATGTATTTGTTGCCTTTAGAAGACGGGAATGGCCCCATAAAGTCGATGCCCCAGACATCAAAGATTTCACATTCTTGTATGAAATT
Source organism: Glebionis coronaria (assembly GCA_025667525.1). Lineage (NCBI taxonomy): Eukaryota > Viridiplantae > Streptophyta > Magnoliopsida > Asterales > Asteraceae > Glebionis > Glebionis coronaria. Next base: position 657,462 of record JANFOE010001225.1, read on the forward strand.
TTGAGGCATCTCATCTTTATGTGTGATCTTGCCTTGTTTCTGGCAAGCATCACAATGTTTAACCATCTCGTGAGCATCACGATAAATGGTGGGCCAATAGAATCCCGAGTCAAACACTTTTTTGGCGGTGAAGTTGGGACCAAAGTGACCACTGGTGGGTCCTTTGTGGCACGCTTGGAGAATATCAAAAGCTGCTGGTCCGTCAACACACCGACGAATAATCAGGTCAGCGCATTGTTTGAATAGAAAAGGGTCCTCCCAAAAGTAAGTCTTAACATCGTTCAAGAACTTCTTCTTTTGTTGGGATGTTAACCCTTGGATGAGAACACCACCCGCTAAATAGTTTGCAATATCGGCAAACCACGGGGTGCCATCAAGATTGGGATTGATAGACATTAAGGTTTCAAGGGGAAAAGAGTCATTGATCTCTTTATTCGAATGGTCCCCTTGATATGGATCCTCAAGTCTGCTCAGATGATCCGCGGCTAGGTTTTCAGCACCCTTCTTGTCACGAATTTCAATGTTGAATTCTTGAAGGAGTAAAACCCAGCGGAGAAGTCTTGGCTTAGAATCATTCTTAGTCATCAAGTACTTCAACGCGGAATGGTCCGTGTATACGATGGTGGTGGATAAAACAAGATAGGGGCGAAATTTCTCAAAAGCATAGACAACAGCTAAAAGCTCTTTTTCGGTTGTCGTATAATGCAATTGAGCCCCCGTCATTGTTTTGCTAGCGTAATGGATTGGTTGGAAGTGTTTATTCACTCTTTGGCCTAGAACCGCACCAATAGCAAAGTCGCTAGCATCACACATCAATTCAAAAGGCAGCTCCCAATTAGGGGTAACCAAGACCGGTGCCTTAGTTAGCTTATCCTTGAGAAGATTGAAGGCTTCAAGACACTCTTTCGAAAAGATAAAAGGAGTATCTTTTTCCAAGAGGTGGGTCATCGGGCGAGCGATTTTAGAGAAATCTTGAATGAATCTACGATAGAAGCCCGCATGACCCAGAAAGCTTCTCACACCCTTCACGGTTGAAGGTGGAGGTAATTTGGCTATGACATCAACTTTAGCACGGTCGACTTCAAGACCGGCTTTAGAGATTTTGTGTCCTAGCACAATGCCTTCTTTTACCATAAAATGGCATTTTTCCCAATTCAGAACAAGGCGAGTGTCTTCGCACCGCTTAAGCGTGCGTTCCAAATTGGCAAGGCAAGCAGAGAAGGAATCCCCGAAGACCGAGAAATCATCCATGAAGACTTCCATGGTTTGCTCAACCATGTCATGGAATATAGCCAACATGCACCTTTGGAAAGTCCCGGGGGCATTGCATAAGCCAAAAGGCATTGTTTTATAAGCAAATGTGCCGTAGGGACAAGTGAATGTTGTCTTCTCTTGATCTTGGGGATCGATGGGTATTTGAAAATAACCCGAAAATCCATCCAGAAAGCAGTAATATTCATTACCCGCTAGACGTTCAAGCATTTGGTCCATAAAAGGTAGAGGGAAATGATCCTTTCTCGTGGCATCATTGAGTTTGCGGTAGTCTATACAAACTCTCCACCCAGTAACGAGACGGGTAGGAATTAACTCGTTGTTTGCATTGGGCACAACGGTGATTCCGCCTTTCTTAGGCACACAATGGACTGGACTAACCCATGGTGAATCCGAAATAGGGTAAATCATACCCGCATCAAGAAGTTTGATAACCTCTTTTTTGATGACTTCATGGATTTTAGGATTCACCCTTCGTTGACTTTGAATTGTGGGCTTAAAGTCGTCCTCCATGAGAATTTTATGTGTGCAAAAGTGAGGATCAATTCCACGGATGTCCGAAATTTTCCAAGCGATAGCGCGTTTATGCTTCTTTAACACAGCGACAAGTCGGGCTTTTTCGTCTTCCTTCAAATCCTTTGCGATGATGACCGGTAGCTTCTCGTCGTCTTCTAGGAAAACGTACTCAAGATGAGGCGGTAGGTCCTTAAGCTCGAGAGTAGGAGGATCCTCAGTAGATGGTGAAACTAACGATGGATCATCATTAGTCACCTCTTTAGGATCAGGAGGAGAGAATGGGTCCTCATTGAGAAGTCTCTCAATAGTACTAATGTCTTCATCCCAATTTGTGGACAAATTATCATACTTAATATCGAGAGGACCCAAACTAGCTTCGAAGTCATCCAAATCACTTTCTCCAAAAGGAGTCAATGCTGGGGCAATTGAGGCAACGGTCTCAACAGTGGGTAGAGAAGAGAGAGTACTTTTACAAGCATCATGAAAATGTTCTTCACAAGCCTCATCGAGAACATCAATAGCATTAACACTCTCATATGAATAAGGTTGCTGAGAAATCTTACCCATGTTGAAGACAATTTGATCGTCACCAACTCTCATGATTAATTCGCCTGCGGCTACATCAATAAGAGTGCGACCGGTCCTCAGGAATGGACGTCCAACGATTAATGGAACACGAGGGTCCATCTCATAGTCAACGACGACAAAATCCACCGGAAAGGTGAATTTATCAACGCCAACAAAGACATCTTCAGCTATCCCCACTGGATAAGCAACCGTACGGTTGGCTAATTCCAAAGTCATTCGTGTGGGGACTAGCTCGGGGAGAGATAATTGCTTCCAAACACTTAAAGGCATTAAGTTAATACTGGCACCTAGATCGGCTAGGGCCATGCAATTCTCTACTCCCGGGAAGTTGCAAGGAATCAAGAAGCGACCCGGATCACCAAGTTTGGTGGGCAATTTCCTTAAAAGCACTGCGGAGCAGTTCTCATTAAGTTGGGTCTGAGCAATGTCAAGAAGCTTTTCTTTATCACTTAGAAGATCTTTAAACATCTTAGCATATTTGGGCATGTGAGCGAGAGCCTCGGCAAAGGAGATGTTAAAATTCAATTGTTTAAACATTTTTAGGAAGTTTGAAACCTGAATATCATCCTTGCTCTTTTGCTTCTCTTTCCTCAACCTTGAGGGATAAGGTATATTGGATGAAGAAGAAGGCTTTAAGGGAATAGGATCACTCACAACCACGGGTGGTGGGGAAATGGGGATAGAAGGTGAAGGAGGTGGGGAAAGTTGCTCTTTTTCCTTGTTCACAATCACGGGTGGAGGTGTAGGAAGCTCGGGTTCCATATAACCTTTTCCACTACGAGTGGTGATTGCTTTCATCTCCCCTCTTGGATTCGCAACGGTATTACTCGGAAGAGTACCCGAAGAAGAGGGTTGATTACCTTGGATGAGCGAACCAATCATATCACGAAGGTGAAGAGCTTGATTATTAAAAGAGTTCTGCATGTTGGCATTAATAGCATCGCTGTGTTTGGCCATATCATTCCTTAGCTCGGCGCGAATATCGCTTCCTTGTTTCACCATGTCATTCTTCAAGTTGACAAATTGACTCTGAAGATTCGTCACCATCTCACGATTAGTCTTCATGAACGACTCGACGTCGGGATTCACTGCCATCGGTTGATTGAGAGGTGGAGCTTGGTAAGCTTGAGAATTTCCTTGAGTTTGGTAGGTATTTCTTTGGGAAGGATATTGGTTTTGAGCACGAGGTTGGGATTGGTTGTTTCGGTTATAGCTTTGTTGTTGGGTTTGGTTTGCAGGAGGGAAACCGGGGGGTGCAAGATAATTGTTGGAACGATAACTTAGCAAGCTACGGTCTCCTTGAGGGCGAGCTTGATAGCCTCCCGTGGGATATGTACCGTATGCCGCGTTAACGTTTTCAGAATAATTGCCTTGAGTTGAAGGACAATCATTATAAGAATGAGGACCACCACATGTGTCACAAGAAATAGCAACGGCTTTAGCTTGTTGAAAGTGGTTTGTGGCCATGGCCATGAAATTCTTGTTCATTTCAGCAAGTTGTCGAGAAATTTCAGACATTTCAGGATTGGAGGTAGTAGAAGAAACATTGACTCTCGAGTTAGATCTTGAGGATGCGGATGAATCCCAATTCTTGTGGTGAGTAGTCATGTTTTCAATCAACTCTCGACACTCCTCTGGTCTCCTTTTCATAAAAGTACCACCGGCGGCGGCATTGATCGTGTCACGATCACGAAAGGTGAGACCATTGTAGAAGGTGTCAATGAGAGTGACGGGGAGCATATTGTGATTAGGACAGCGGTCGATCAAATCATTGTAACGTTCCCAAGCATCGAAAAGCGATTCATCATTCTCTTGCATAAATCCACTGATTTGGTTACGAAGGCTAGTGACCATGGATGGGGGAAAGTAGCGCGATAAAAAGCGTTGATTCATGTCGTTCCACGTATGAATAGAATTCTTTGGAAGACGGTCAACCCATTTTTCGGCATGGTGAGAAAGCGAGTGGGGAAAGAGTTGAAGGCGAAGGTCATCCATAGAAACACCGGGAGATTTCATGCTTTGGGTAATGGTTATGAATTTGTCGAGGTGTTTGTTGGCATCATCATCCGGAATTGCGCGAAATGGATTCGTTTGTACTTGTTGTATCATGTGATGCTTCAACGAAAACTCCTGAGCTGTGACATGCATCGGTGCAATCGGGCCTCCACGTCCGTTCATTGTGGGTTGACATAGCTCCTCCATGGTTCGTAAGTCGGGTGGATTATTCATATTTAGGTGGGGTGGGTTATTATTATTATTGTTGTTTTGGGGGGGTGGAATATTGTTGTTGTTATTGTGCACACCGGCCATGTCTAATTGTTCGAGAGTCTCGGGCTCTGAATAAGACGTGGATCGAGTACGCATACACTAAAAAGAAAATGCAAGAGAAAATATTTTTGGTTTTTATAGGTTTTATATTGTTTTTGTATTTTTTTTGGAAATTTTATATTTTTATGGATTTTTGAAAGTTTTTGTACTTGAAAATAACGTTCCCGAAAGAACGGATCCCAAAATCCAATTTTTCTCACAAGAAACCGTTGATCCTTACGAAAAGAGCCGGCAGCGGCGCCATTTTAATAACTGACTTTTGATTAGTTAATAAAAGGTTTTTGCTTGCAAGATCTCTCTTTGCGTTGCTCGTACCCAATTGATATATATCGCTGTTTCGTTCTCGGTATCTTCTCGAATCGATCACGGTCAAAAGTGGAATCGTTGTAATTGGTGACTAAAAAGGGGGAGCTTTGGTCTAAATCTACTAAAATGTAAGAACTAGAAATAGTTAAATTAAACTAAAAATTATAACTGAGAATAAGTACCTCAACACTGAATGGAAAACCCAAGTCTGGATCCCTATGCGGAATATGTTGCTTCATTCGGAAAGTTCCCCTTACTCGGAATAATCAATGCCATGCGGAACAAAGCTCTTATGCGGAAAATAGTACTTATGCGGAATAATTTGGGAAAGGGTCTATACGGAATAATACAGCTATGCGGAAAACCAATCCTATTCGGAAAGTAGGGCTATTCGGAATATACCCTATTCGGAACAATGATTGCTATTCGGAAAATATCTCTTATGCGGAATAATTGGACTATTCGGAATATGGGAAATATTCCGAATAGAGGAAATTGAAAGTAACCTATGCGGAAGATTTTTAGAAAGAGCTCTATTCGGAAAAACTCAGAAGGAACCCTTACTCGGAATAAATGAATATTCCGAATAGACAAGAAAACTAAACCCTTACTCGGAATAAATGAAAAATTCTGAATGGATACAATCCCAGATTCCCTATTCGGAATCTGGGTAAGATCAGAAGCTGGACGAAGAACAGTAAGACACGAATTATCACAAACCAACTCAATCAAGCAAAAAGGTTTTACCAAATCAACCACAAATTATCTACTAACTACAAGGATCAAATCCCAATCATAAAAACACCAATTCAACAACTTTTTAGAATCAAACTAGAACCAAATAGAACTTAAGAACTTGAAAGAAAAAGATGAAGAAGAACAAGATGAATCAAAAGATTAGAGGAAGGATTATATTAATGATTTAAGGTTCAACAAACAAATTCAAAGATCAAACTTACAAGATTTAAGAAATCGAACTAAAAAGAAAACCACTCCTTAAGGGAGATGGTTCCTAAGAACTAGGAAAACTAAAAACTGGAAAAAGAAGAAGAGAGAGAGTTCGAATGTGTGAGTGGGAGGAGTATTTATAGGCTTCTCCCTTGGTTGGTGAGTGGGTTTTCTTCCCTTCTTTTTGTCTTCTTGTCTTTTCAGAAAAGTTGACGTTTTCGATTCTGATTCGGGATTTGTCGTCGATTAAATTCAACTCGTCTTTTAATTTCTTCGTTCAATAGACTTGAGTTTCTTCGACATATTTAAATCTTCCGTCTTTGGTCCTTTTCTTCGATAAATCTTCAAATAGGACCATTGACTTCAAATCTTTTGCATCTCTTGTACAATAGACTTCGTCTTCAGTCTTTTTCCTTTATAAAACCCGTGCAATCCCATGTTTTCTCCAATATTTATCCGGTTGGCTCTGAAAACATAACAAACACACAAACCACGCATAATTCCAAACAAATGACATTAAATACGCGTTTTGGTCTTGTTTTAGCAAGAAATAAGTGGTAGAAAAGATGGGTGTTTACACACCTATCAACGACCCTATCCGAGACGAGGGCTAGTACGTTGAGTACCCCCTGCGGACGGATAACTTGTGATAAGAGATAAGGTATAATTGAAACTGATGCCTTTAGAAGGGGCAATGGTTTCATCTTAATCACGCCGGTAATTATTACGCGGGTGATTGAGTTAACGGATTAGTGTCATGAGCTTAAACACAATTGTCATAACCTTGAAAATAGATTGTTTGATCGACAAGTCTATGAATGATCGTGAATGATTTTTATAACACATATGTTCAAAATGAGATTATAAAACCTATGAATTCCACTCAACATTATTTGTTGACCCAATTTAGCATGTGTTTCAGGTAACCGATGAAGTGTAGCATGGAGCATGCATTGGATGGAAGTTGTGTGTGGCTTGGCGTCTACTTGTTTTTCCACCCATTCTTAACTTGAATATTTTAAACTTTATGTCATGTTGTGAAAATTGTATCTTTTGGGGGTTGAGATTCATGGGGACCGAAACGCTAACTCTGTGTTGTATCATTTGGGCTTCGAAAACCGTAGACATGTATGTTTTTAACAATGCGTAATTTAAGTTAAAACTTTTACGTCTCTTTGAGTCGTTTGATATATCTTGTGTGCGATGATAACTGCCTAGCACCCAAATGTTGTAGTTCCGCTGCGCATAGCATTTGGTGGGGTGTTAGAGATTGGTAATCAGAGCCATGAGTTATAGAGAACTAGGTCGTTTTGAAAATTCTTAAACTATATCTTTTGGTGTCGTAAGAAATTGTCCAAGCACACAACTATCCTGCATGGCTCCGGTAAGGTTTATTTTTGTATTCATGGTATTGATGTATACCTTTGAGTTGAAGTATATATGTGGGTATTTATTACGTAGATATTGAACTACTATATGTAAACGTTGAAATTGTACGTGGAGTACTCGATATCGTAATTCTTGTATTACATATGCATGCGCATCATATTATGGCATTTTGGGCATGTGTACCACCTTTTCATTGCATTTGCATGCATGTACTTATAAATATTGAATAGTAATCTTACGTACCCTCCAAAATTCTCTGTTATTGCAGGAATGGCCGACGTACCACCTAACGGAAATGGAGACGAATATGTCGTAGGACACGAAGGGGGAAATGTTGGAACAGTTGTTGAAGGACAAGCCGAGACGAACAATGTGCAAGCCCAGGACCCCGACCAAAGGAGGACTACCCTCCCCAGGCCTACTCGTATTTCTCATCTGATTGGTATGCCAGGTATACCTAGAAGTTCCGACGCTGTAGCGAGCGCAAATTCTCTTCATCATGACATCGCAAGAGTTATCTGCCCCGGACCAAGAGCTTATCGTGACGTTCTGCTTGTTGTGAGAAGATTGGATGGATCGATGTACGAGCGGTACATAGTGGAAACTAGAGTAATCAAAAGGTTCGACGAGAATGAGAGGGCACACCAGAGGTTGTTGGCAAGAACTGCAAGGATTGAATTCGATGGAGTGGCAAACAAAGGTGATATAAATAGTTTGAGATCGATGATAGCAAACCTGAGTGCTAGTCTTGAGCAAGTTAGGGAGGATCAGGAGAGGTTGACTAGGATGCAAAGTTGGGAGCATCGAGTTAGAGCATCTCTGCCACCAGATTGGAGATTTGTAGATGACTTGGAAATGGAGGCTAATGATTTTATGGTCCAGCCACCTGCCAGAGGTGTGTGTGTCACTATAGGGAATCAGGTAGCAGTGGAGTGTGGATCTACTTCTGGGACGAAGAAGGCAACTGAGTGTGGGCCGAATGACAAAGGAAAGAGGAAGATGGACGAAGAGCCCGAGGAAGACAGTGATGAAGAACCCGAGGAGGATATAGATGAACCGCCATCCAAGAGGTCGTGTGGATCACCACATGACTAGTTGCTTGTATTTTATTTTATCTTTGATCGTTGTAATCGAACTATTTTAGACTTTTGTATGATGGTATTGTGACGAAAAACTTGATGACTTAAGTTTTATGGTGTATGGTTGTAGTGGCATTACTTGTCACAATTTTTGTTGATTTATCAATACAATCCATGTTTACCTTTCATAATCTATGATATATCTTTAATTTGCTCTTTTGTGATGGGAATTGATGAATATTAGTAACCTTCTAGTGATGTGTCGTTGTATTTATATTATGTCTTGAAAGAGAAATCCATCTTAATCTTGATGTGTATACTTACATTGTTTTTTTATTTTCCCTGTCTTTGCAGAGAGGTGTACTTGAGAACTCACCATGCCTCCAAAGCTAACAGCTAACCGTGTGAACACAATGATTCAAGAAGCAATTACAAATGCACTCGAAGCGGATCGCGCAAATCGAAACCCAGATCAAGGTGGAAATGCAGGAAGACAGCAAGCCTCGAGGGAGTGTACTTATGCTGGTTTTATGAAATGCGGTCCCACGCAGTTTCGTGGAACTGGCGGAGCCCTAGAACTCCGAAGGTGGTTAGAGAAGATCGAAAGTACTTTTGAGATTAGCGGATGTTTAGAGGCAAATAAAGTCAAGTTTGCAGCTACCACTTTTCTTGATGACGCCTTGAGTTGGTGGAACAATCAAGTAGCCACTGTTGGATTAGCGGTAGCAAATGCGAGGACTTGGACTGCTACTAAGGCTCTCTTGACCAAAAAGTTCTGTCCCGAAGAGGAGCTGGGTCAACTGGAAGATGAGTTAAGGCATTTGACTTTGAAGAACAATGATATTACAGCGTATACAAGGAGGTTTAATGAATTGAGCCTTTTGTGTCCCGATGCCTTTGCTGATGATAACCAGAAGATGAAGCAGTACATCAATGGTTTGTCAAGTAATATCAAGGGTGAGACAACTTCATCTAAGCCTAGGTCATTCGATGAAGCAGTCCAAATGGCTCACACGCTAATGGATGTCAAACTGCAAGATAAGAAGTACTTCATTACCGAAGGAAACAAGAGAAAGTGGGAGGCAGCTCAGAGTAATCAATCCCAAGGTCAAAGTCGTGGAGGAAACCGTAACAACCAAGGTTAGAACCGCAATCAGCAGTTCAACCAGAGAAGAAATGATGGGATGAGGGCTATCACTAACCCTAGAGGAGCTAAGGTGAATCCCCACTGTGGTCGATGTAATTTGTACCATGTAGGGAATTGCCCACCTGCGTGTGGCAAGTGCGGAAAAGTGGGTCATAGAATGTCAGATTGCCGAACTAAAGGGGTAGCTACTGGGGCAAATGCCATGAAGGTGATGGTTTGCTTCGGATGTGGAGAAAGAGGGCATAAGCAGGGGAATTGCCTGAAGGCTGGAAACAGGCAAGGAGGAAATAATGCTGCTGCTGTGTATCGAGTAGGGACTGCTAATAAACCACAAGGCCCTAACGTGGTTACCGGTACGTTTCTGCTAGACGCTTGTTATGCTAGTATATTGTTTGATTCTGGTTCCGACAAGAGCTTCGTAGATGTTAAATTTAGTCGTCATATCGATAGAGACCCGGTATTGTTAACGACTAGTTATAACATGGAATTAGCCGATGGGAAGATCGTTAGTACAAATTTTATACTAAAAGGGTGTACCTTGAAGTTAGGAAATTACGCTTTTGATATCGACTTAATGCCCATAGAGCTAGGATCGTTCGATGTGATCGTTAGAATGGATTGGCTGATGGCGCATAGTGCCGTGATCGTCTGTGGAGAAAGATTAGTTCAGATCCCGTTGAGGAATAGAGTCTTGACTGTGAAGGGAGATGAATGCACTTCTCGTTTGAAAGTGATATCTTGCTTGAAAATGATGTGATATGTAGAAGATGGATGTGATGTGTTTTTGGCACAAGTTTCTAGTGATGGTGACTTAGAGGCGAAGTTAGAAGAGGTACCTGTAATTCGCGAATATCCAGAAGTTTTTCCAGACGAGTTGCCGGGTTTACCACCCACCCGTGAAGTCGAATTTCGAATCGACTTGATGCCGGGAGCTACACCAGTTGCTCGTGCACCCTATCGATTAGCACCATCAGAGTTAAAGGAATTACCGGATCAACTGAAGGAGTTGATGGATAAGGGATTTATTCGACCAAGCTCATCACCATGGGGAGCGCCAGTGTTGTTTGTGAAGAAGAAAGACGGGTCATTTCGGATGTGTATTGACTATAGAGAGCTCAACAAGCTGACGGTTAAGAATCGGTATCCATTGCCGAGGATTGACGATTTGTTTGATCAATTGCAAGGTTCCTGTGTATACTCAAAGATCGACTTGAGATCAGGGTATCATCAACTGCGTGTGAGAGAGGAGGATATCCCTATAACTGCCTTTCGTGGTATGGACACTTCGAATTTCGAGTGATGCCTTTTGGGCTAACAAATGCGCCTACAGTATTCATGGACCTTATGAATCGAGTATGCAAGCCGTATCTAGATAAGTTTGTCATTGTATTCATCGATGATATTCTTATTTACTCTAAGAGTAAGGAAGAGCACGAGAAGCACCTGAGAAAGATATTGGATCTGCTGAAGAAAGAGAAGTTGTATGCGAAGTTCACGAAGTGTGAGTTTTGGTTAGAGTCTATGCAATTCCTTGGGCACGTAATTGATAGCAAAGGAGTTCGCGTGGATCCTGCCAAAGTCGAAGCAATCAAGGAATGGTCGGCCCGACAAACCCGACTGAAGTTCGACAATTCCTTGGTTTGGCTGGGTATTATCGGAGATTCATTGAAGGATTTCCGTTGATTGCGAAGCCATTGACAAAGCTTACAGAGAAGAATTGGGTGTATGAATGGGGAGATGAGGAATAATTCGCTTTCAAAGCACTCAAGGATAAGTTATGTTCTGCACCGATATTGTCATTACCAGAAAGAACCAAAGACTTTGTAGTGTATTGTGACGCATCTCGTAAGGGGTATGGAGCTGTGTTGATGCAGCGTGAGAAGGTGATTGCTTACGCGCGAGACAATTGAGGAAGAATGAAGAAAACTACACGACGCATGATTTGGAATTAGGAGCTGTGGTTTTTGCGCTGAAATTGTGGAGACATTACTTATATGGGACGAAGTGTGTTGTATTCACCGACCACAAGAGTTTGCAGCACATTTTAGACCAAAAGGAGTTGAACATGAGAAAGAGGCGATGGGTAGAATTACTGAGTGACTATGACTGTGAGATTCGCTACCATCCTGGCAAGGCGAATGTTGTAGCGGATGCACTTAGTAGGAAGGATCGAGAGAAACCTTTGAGAGTCAGAGCTTTAGTGATGACTAAGGGTGTTGACTTAACCGAAACCATACTGAAGGCTCAAGAGAAGGGATTAATGAAAGAGAATGTTGGTGCTGAGAACTTGGGAAGACTGTTGAAACCTCTTTTTGTAGTTAGGTCAGACGGGTTGAGATACTTTGAGAATCGGATTTGGTTACCGTTGTGTCCATCCGAGGAAGGAAAGCCTGGAGTATGAGATTTGGTTATGAACGAGTCTCATAAGTCGAAGTACTCGATACATCCTGGATCGGATAAGATGTATCATGACCTGAAGAAAGTCTATTGATGGCCGAATATGAAGGCGGATATTTCTCGTTACGTTAGTAAGTGTTTGACTTGTGCGAAGGTTAAAGCCGAACATAAGAAGCCGTCTGGGCTGTTGGTACAACCAGAGATCCCAGAATGGAAATGGGAGAGGATCGCTATGGATTTCGTGACGGGTTTACCCAGAAATCCTAGTGGATGCGATATGATTTGGGTAATAGTGGATAGGTTGACGAAATCTGCTCACTTCTTACCTATGAAGAAGACGGACAACATGGAGAAACTGGCCAGTGTGTACGTGAAGGAGATTGTTTGCAGACATGGAGTACCTTTATCGATCATTTCGGATCGCGATAGTAGGTTTACTTCGGAATTTTGGAAATCACTTCAACGTGCGATGGGCACTGAATTGAGTTTGAGCACGGCTTATCACCCGGAGACTGATGGCCAAAGCGAACGAACTATTCAGACGATGGAGGACATGCTCCGAGCATGCGTGATTGATTTTGGAGGAAGTTGGGAACGCCACTTGCCTTTAGTGGAGTTTTCGTATAATAATAGTTATCATGCGAGCATCAAGGCTGCACCATTCGAAGCGTTGTATGGAAGGAAGTCAGTTGACTAGACCCGAAATGGTTTTGGAGACGACAAAGAAGATTGTGTAAATCAAGAATCGATTACTTGCTGCAAGAAGCCGACAGAAGAGTTATGCCGATAATAGAAGAAAACCGTTGGAATTTGAGGTCGGAGATATGGTTATGCTTAAGGTTTCGCCGTGGAAGGGTGTAATTCGTTTTGGGAAGAAAGGAAAGTTGAGTCCGAGGTATATTGGACCATTTAAGATTGTTAAACGAATTGGACCGGTAGCGTATAAGTTAGAATTACCGAACGAGCTTAGTGCTATTCACGACACGTTTCACGTATCAAATTTGAAGAAGAGTTTGGCGGGTAAGGAATTGGTGATTCCTTTGGACGAGATTCAACTGGACGATAAAATGCATTTCATGGAAGAACCCGTGGAAATTATGGACCGAGAGGTCAAGAGGCTGAAGCATAGTAGAATTCCCATTGTGAAGGTTTGATGGAATTCTAGGCGTGGACCGGAACACACTTGGGAACGTGAGGAATTTTTCAAGGAAAGGTATCCTCATCTGTTCCAGCGGCAAGAAATGTGAGTATAAGAAGAGGCGAGCGCCGGGACATCGCTCTCTTTAAGGAGGGGTGGATGTGATACCCTAGAACCGAGGTCACTTACCTTACCCTAAATTACGCTTATTTTTGAAATTTTTAAGAAATTTTATTTGCTATATATTTTATCATTTTGGTTGAAACCGATATTTGAGGTCATAATTTTGACGATTGACGATTTAAGAAGAACGATGACGACTACGATCCCGACGGATGCCCAAATTTCTATGTTTATTTTCGTTTTATCGATATTATAATTTTTCGACAATTTTACTTTTGGTTCGTGTTAAGTTGAGTCGGGTGAGTTTTTATTGCTTTCCGGGTACATTAAATTTGTCCTGAAAGTATTTTGGAGTGTTCAGGATGATCCCCGACTCCCGTAAAATTTTCCAAAATGACTAGTGAGTCATTCCCATAAACTTTTGAGGTCGTTTTCACTTAAGACCAAAATAAAGCTAATATTGCACTACAAGGCCCTCCAAAAATTACAAAAAGGAAAAGGAACACACACAACACAAAAACATTCAAAAAAATTTCACAAACTCTCTCTCTTTTCTCTCTAGGTCGCCGGCCATACCACACCACCACCACCACATTCAAATTTTCTTGTTTTTGATTAATTCTAATTAAAGACCACACTTTGAAAAAACCTTTTGTAAGTACTAATCCAAGGTTTAATCCAACATGCATTAACTTGATTTTCCAAAAATTAAAAGATTTTTCAAAAGTTTGTTTTGATGTTAATTATGTATATGCATGTTTAATTCAAGTGTAAGGGATGTATAATCACCCAACAAACCAACCAAAATCAATTTGGTTGAGGGAGGGGGAGGGGTTTGATCACCCACACCCCACGGCATAAGGGGGGTGTTTGGTGGATCTTGGTGATTGTTATTTTGTTTATGGATTATGTGTTATTTCTTGTTTTTAGATGTTTTTGAATGGGTAAAACCCATTGCATGTTTTATTTGGTGTTTGGGTTTTGAGATGGATTTTATATTTACGGGGTTTAGGACTGATTAGGATGGTTAGATATGATTAGGAGTGATTAAGTTGAGGTCAAGTGTCGATAAATTGGTTTGGAAACGAGTGTTGGATTGATTTTGATATAGGTAATTTTAGGCAGAATGTTTGGGATGTTTTCATAACATTAATTTTGTAAACAGGTCATGAGACTAGTATATAGTTGTAGAGCGTCTTCTTAGCTTGGATTTGGCATAAGATAGAGCTTACGACTCCTAATGAGTTAAAAGTTATGATGTTTTGAAAATCGTGTACCGGGAGATTAGAACCTACATAATCCGAAATTATGTTTGATTTTAGGTCAAATCCCGGGGACCATAGATATAGTTTGGTAAATGGTTAAAGGTTGGATTTTGGTCTCAAACCTGCATATGTGAGTCTATTATTACACTTAGGTGTCAAATGGGTCAATGGAATATTTTAAATGGATCAAATGAGTCCGACTTGGTCAATGTGCAAAATCAGTCCGAAAAACGTAGGCTTAGTAAAGTGTTGAGTAACGGGTCGTAAAAGCAAAAACTTTTAATGGGATTAAAAATGTGTTTTCTACAGATCTTAAGGTATTTTTGAGAATTTTCCCAATTTTTATAAAAAGGTTTAAGGCTAGTAAAACAGTCCATACTTTTGGTAAGTATCGGCGAAAAACGTGAAAGGGGTAATAACGTTAATAACATGGACGAATAGTATAAAACGAGTAACACTTATTTGTTTAGTTTTGGCGTGAGTTTGTAATTATAACAAATGACTAATATGTATGTAATATATAAAGTACTTAAAGTTTATAAATGAGATTACTCATTACGCGTTATTGGTTTGTTAGGTGTTGATTTCCCCGGGCATCCTCATCATCGTCAGTGATCGTCACTCGAATCGTCGACTACTCTATATATATAAGGTGTGAATTTATAGCCTCGCTTACTATTGTTTTAAATTGTTTTACCCGCGAGGGAAATGCATGCTAGTTTTCTAAAATGAACATATGTCATGAATGATTGTTGGACCCGAATGTTGCCTTAGAAATTGTGTTGAGTACCTAGTTGCAAAAGGCCCTAAATTCATGAACTATTAACTATTGTTTAATCCTAGCGTGGATTGAAAATAGCCTCTTATACAATTGGTAGTACTATGGGGTTGACGACCCTATCCGAGACGAGGGCTAGTACGTTGAGTACCCCCTGCGGACGTATAACTTGTGATAAGAGATAAGGTATAATTGCAACTGATGCCTTTAGAAGGGGCAATGGTTTCATCTTGATCACGCAACTAATTATTACGCGGGTGATTGAGTTAACGGATTAGTGTCATCAGCTTAAACACAATTGTCATAACCTTAAAAATAGATTGTTTGATCGACAAGTCTATGAATGATCGTGAATGATTTTTATAACACATATGTTCAAAATGAGATTATAAAACCTATAAATTCCACTCAACATTATTTGTTGACCCAATTTAGCATGTGTTTCAGGTAACCGATGAAGTGTAGCATGGAGCATGCATTGGATGGGAGTTGTGTGTGGCTTGGCGTCTACTTGTTTTTCCACCCATTCTTAACTTGAATATTTTAAACTTTATGTCATGTTGTGAAAATTGTATCTTTTGGGGGTTGAGATTCATGGGGACCGAAACGCTAACTCTGTGTTGTATCATTTGGGCTTGGAAAACCGTAGACATGTATGTTTTTAACAATGCGTAATTTAAGTTAAAACTTTTACGTCTCTTTGAGTCGTTTGATAAATCTTGTGTGCGATGATAACTGCCTAGCACCCAAATGTTGTAGTTCCGCTGAGCATAGCATTTGGTGGGGTGTTAGATTTAGAGTTTGTTTAAGTTTCAGATATAGGCAAAACAAATCTATCCATATTTTATTAAATGTATAACTTTCGGATCTTGGCGCTTTTAGTCCTTAGGGCTTGTAATACTTTCGGGATATGGCAAGAATAGTCCCTCTAGTTAAAATTTGGTTTTATAACTTTCATCAGGTGGCGAAATTAGTCCCTAGGGCTTCTAAATGTTTCGGCTAATTACACAAATACTCCTTAGAGTTATAAAATGACAATTTAACTTTTGGGAATTTGCATAAATGGTCCTTAGTGTTTAATAAGTCACGAATGGCATTTATTAACCCTTAAACTTTCGGATATTTAAAATATTAGTCCTTGTACTTAATGTTTTGCCAAAACAAGTTACAAATGTTAGGTTTTTAACCCCTAGGTTTTATTAATTTACATTTTTAGTCCAAAAGTTTTTAGAAGCTATATTTTTGGTATAAAAACTTTATTTAAGTATAAAAACACTAAGCGGACTTATTAAATGTGCCAAAAGAGCTAATTTTCTTCCCAATGGGTCTAAACATATTTTAAGTCCATTAATAATTCAAAATTAGCCAAGTGGGCTCACAAGGCACTAAATTGGCCTAATGGGCTTAGTTAATGGTTTGGCTATATTTTTATATGGGCTTAACTAGTCCATTAATGGAAATAAAAATTAACCAAGGTAGTTCAAAAATCTAGGGTTTTTAAAGGTTTATTATAAGTTCAACAAAATTAATCAAGATCTCCAAAAAACAAATCTTATAAGATCTTGTTAATGCAAGTGATGCCTAAAAACATTATTATTGTTAACTAATCTTTCTTAGTTTTGATCACAACAAACTATACAACACATTTAGTATAAAACACAAAACGAATTATTTAACTAACACTGTCATTAAGGTAATAATCATATCACTAAATTTTCTTAATCATACTTAGTGATCATCAAAGTGATTATCCTTAAAACTCACTTTTGTTAATATGACAAAAGATTTTTTAATGAACTTTCTTTTTAAGAAAATGTTTTATTAAAATGTAAAATGTAAATTTAAAAATGGCATATTCCATATGCCATAAAAATATCCTTTGAAGGTTTAAAAAACCTCAGATATTCCTACCCCACTAAAAGACAAAAAAAGGAGCGGACTCTACTGGGCGGTACCTTAAATAGCTAGGCGGTTTCTTATCGATAAGGTACCGCCGGATAGATAAGGATCCGCGCCCATCTAGCCGTTGGACTTTGTATTCTATAAATAGTGGATCAAATCTCATTTTCTAACAAGCCTCTTGGACGTTTTTCTCAGCCCCCTTTCTCTTTTCTATAGCATAATCATTAGTAAATGATAACTTAAAGTGTTAAGTATGTTTACATATGATTATCCTCTTGATCCCCTCCTTTACCTTGTCCAATGAGAAGATCAATCACTCACTCGTGTTGTGATAAAGATGAATCCATGAATTAGTCATGTTCATCATGTTAGCCTTTTTATTTTTGTTGATCCATTTGTATTTATGAAATAGTTGGACTAGTTGTGTTCATCCAAGCTATTTGTGAATAATTGGATTTGTTGTGTACATCCATTGCATATGTGTTTGCTTGGATTTGTTTTATGTAGATCCAAGCTACATGTGTGTACTTGGATATGTCTAGTTGAGTTGTAATAGATTTGTGTAGTAGTTCTCACTAAACTATAAAGTTATGTGATTGTGTCTTGTGAGTTCTCACTAAACTTGAAAGTGATTAGTAGTTATGTTGTGTGAAGTTCTCACTTAGTTTCAAAGTGAAGAGTCGTGAAGATTGGTTCTAGCTTTGGATTAGAACTCGACATCTAGCCTTGTGTCGTAAAATGGTGAAGTAGGCAACGTCGTGAAGATTGGTTCTACCTTGAGATTAGAACTCGACATCTAGCCTTGTGTCGTTAAATTGTGAAGTAGGCAACGTTGTGTAGATTGGTCCTAGCTAATGATTAGGTCTCGACATTTAGCTTAGTGTCGGAAAATAATGTAAGCGACGATGTAAGGCTTTCTCCGCCAAGAAGGGAGCTTGTGGATATAGTGGAAATCTCGAGTAGGTGTACTCGAGGAGTGGAGTAGAAACGAGGATAGAGCCTCGTTGTCGAACCACTATAAATCTTGGTGTCTTGTCACTAGGTTGTCTCTTTCCTTTCTCTTTACTTATTTCATTATCATTATACTTACCTATTACCATTGATAATGCATTTGAATTGAACCTAATCATTATGCAACTTAGCTTCAAGTAAAAGATAGTTTTGATACACACTTAATTCAAAGTAATTTAAATTTGGTGACTAATAGAAGAGAAACTATTCAACCCCCCCCCCCCCCCTTCTAGTTTCTACAATTGGTATCAGAGCGATGGTCACTCAAGATCTTTGAAGTATATTGTACTTTAAAACTTGGATCGATCCATTGTCTTTTCAAATTAGAAGGTCAAGTTGTACTAAAGTTTCTCTTTGGTCAAAACTATTTTTTCTTGGAAAATAGGTCTTTTAATTGGTAATATTGCATCCTTCTTAGATTAGTAGTCTTTATGCATTTTAGATATACTCTTGAAATGTATCTACTAGTTTGCATCTTGCTTTGTGTAGGTACTCATGAAGATCAATCATTTAATTGGTTGTGGATTGAGTTACTTGCACTTGTAGAAGACTCATCTTCATTGATCTTCAACATCTTTGAATGATGATATCAAGATGATTGAGAATGATACTAGTCCTTGAAGACTTAGTACTCATCATAGTCATTGTTGGGTATTGCATTGATGGATTGCTCTTTGTGGCCAAGGTAGGCTTTCGTTCTTCCACACGCCCTTTGATCATTCTTTTGATCATTACTTGACTATGTGCTTGTTCTTGGCATCCTTGCCTTGACATTTGTTTGTGGTTTGTGATTCTTTTCCTTTATCCTCTCAAACCTTCATTTCTTGGATACTTGACTCACTATGGTGATGTAAAGTGAGTTAGTAGTAGCTTAAAGTATCAAGCATGATTTCCATGGTTTGCACCCATATGGTCAGTAGGCCCTTTGTGGGAGAGAAAATGAATCAATACCTTGCTCATATTTTGGTTTAGACTAAGACTATTATTGAAGGTGATCTTATTCTATGCATCAATATTTGCTTTGTGTTTATTCATTACCAAAGTCGTTTATCGTTTCGCCGAAAAGTCACGTCTTAAACCACTATATATGACACAAGCTCTTCGTCTCCATGATTTGAAGATTGTCATCAATCCCTTGAGCATTGATCTTAGTCTTGATTCTCTTCCCTTGAATTCTCTCCACTTTGCCTTTTCGCTACGAGTAGTCGTTTGTCCATTTCGGTTCGTTTCGATCTCGATTCAACTCGTAATCCTTCATTAAGGCATATCTCTTAGTGTTATGATGATCCAAATGATATTCTAAAAAGTTCAAGATATATTTTTAAGTATTTTAGAAAAATTGGTTTTCAAAATTTTGGCGTGTTTCATTGATAAAAACCAGCCTCTGTAGGCGGTTCTTTATCTCTGGCGGCTCAAACCTGCGGTTCCTTATCGATAAGGTACCGCGGGCAGTAAAGTTTGTCAGAGCGCCAGTTTTATTAAAATAACCTTTTTCAAACCAAACCCTCTCTCTCCCAAAAACATACAGCCGACGGTTTTCATCTTTTCCACCATTGTTGAAGCTTCAAAAACCTTCAATCACTCAAATTAATTGATTCCAAGTTGTGGGTTTCACTCATCCCTCATCAAACATCAATTAATTGTAAGTACTTTCTTTCAATTTCATATATTTTGTTTTAGGGTTCATCCTTTCATAATGGAGGATTTTTAAAATTCAAATTAAATTAGAACCTTAAAAGGAATATTGGTTGACATGGTTATTTTACTATGATTCCTTAGGTTCATATTCATTAAGATTTCACTAAAACCCACTTGTAGAACAAATCCGAATTTTGGCTAAATGATTTTGGTTAAAAGATGGAATTGAGATGAACCCATGAACAAATAGGTAGTTGTATTGTTAATGCTTACCTAAAAACCTTGTTTTGAAAAACCAATGTTCTAGTCCATTGTTGATCCAACATAGGTCATATGTTCTTGGTTAATAATGGAATAGACACATTGTGAACATGAGAATGTTATGGATTCAATCCTTTGTTTGTCAAGAAATTGATATAACACATTCTCATATTTTTGAGTTTTGAGTTTATTTTTCATATGAGTGATTGGAAAAATATTTTCTTGTGTTTATTTAGGTACTAATCATGCCTTCACAATACCAAAAGGATCATCAACTCACTAGACAATACATGCCAAACCTTTCCCAAACATATGCTTCCACTCAACTTCGAAACTCCTTTCCATGCCTTTCTACTCGTTGTTTCCATGAGGGTAGAGTCGTTGACGAGGGAATAACGGGTTATGACTATATCCAATCTATGTTTGAGCTTTCGGGGTTTGATTGCTTGCTCAACATAGAAGAAGATATTTACCCCTTGTTTCTTATAGAAATCTTTAGCACTTACTCCATGTTTGAATACAATGGAGAAATCTTCATTCGATTCTTGTTGAATGATCAAAAAATTCAATACTCTCTCGAAAACTTTGGTGAAATTCTTGGTGTGCCATATGAAGGCACTTGTCGTTTCACGGATAAATGGAGACTTGATGCTCTCTTGGAATCCTACGATAAACCTCCAAATGACCACACTGAAATTAAGCCGGAGTTTATCCTTGACATCATTTCGAAAGAGCGTGATGGAAACGTTGTGAGAAGCCTTCATTCAAATGTGCGAAATGTGAATCACTATGAAGTGCTCTCTAGCGACCTTAAGGATTTTATGGTCCAATGGGCAAATATCCTTAGGGAGAATGTATTTTGTCTTGGTGGAAACCGAGATCATATCCCGGCTTGTATGGTGCATATGTTGAGTTTCATTTTTACATCAACCAAGTACAATTTGGCATTCTATATCGCTCGACGAATAAATTATGCCCTTTCAAATCCCAAAACAAACCTTCCCTATGCTATGGTTCTTACTCGCCTTTTCAAAAGGGTTGCTCATGACTTTCCCCACCTAGACCTTTCTCGCTTTCACCCGGTTCATCGGGTTATGTTGCCTATTCAAGAGGTATATGCAAGAAAGCCAAGAAGTGATCGAGGTTCGCGAAAATCCGATCATCAAGAGACGAATGATGAGGACACCTATATGCCAACAAGTGATGGTGATGGCATAGGTTCTAGTTCTCACTTCAACTCTTCGAGTAACTCCCACCCATCCTCAAATTCATTCGTGGATGGACTTAAACACTTAGCTCCCCCACCTCATTATTCCTCTAGTGAAGTATCGGAAGATCTCAACATGGAGCATCTCTACCGTGAAAATCTTAGGACTCGAGGTGAATTGCATGAACATCGGGTTGAGTCAAGGAAGGGATTCATGTATTTGGGTAATATGATCAAGGGATTGGGCAAGAAAAGAAGGTGAAGACTTTGAAGTGTTTTCAAAGAATACATGTTGGTAAACATGTAATATTGAACATTTTTATCTTGGATGTGTATTAACTAAATTCAACTTGTTTGGATTATTTGTTATTTATCATAAATGTTTGCCATTGTGATTATGATTTGCATATATTTGTGCATCCTATGTGTTAATTAGCTTCCTAGATTTTGGTCAATAGTTAACTTTGGCTTGAAAATCCTTTGGTAAAAATCTGGGCTAACCAAAATTTGAGGAAGTACCATTTTTGAACACCACTGGTCGCGGTTCCTTATAGACCCGTGGTACCTTATTGACAAGGAACCGCCGCCCCTAGATAAGGAACCGCTGGCTACTGTGTCCGACATAATCTTTGGTTTACACTATTTTCCTTAATCTGTGTAAACCTTGCTTGATTCTTTGCAAAAGCCTGCACATTTCCAAAACTAGGTTAGCTAAATTCATTGTTCACATAAAATATTTTTAACCCATTACTAGTTTGGATCATCCCTTCACCCTTTTAAACCCACCTTGTTAGCCATGTTCTTCATACATCAAACCATTCTTCCTTAAACCTTAAACCTTTCATTTCAACCATGGTTTCTACAAGAAGCTCAAACTCATCCAAAACCTCCACCACAAAGAAAAATCTTAAGATTAAGATTAAAATGGCTAAACCTAACTCCTTACCCTTTCACACTCCCAAGAATGAGATTGACCCAATTCTCATTTCTTCATCAAACTCACCACCTCTTGCTCCATGCAAGACTTCATCAACCCATGGAACCAACCATTCTCATGGTTCTACCTCCTCTTCATTCCAATCTAGGATGAATGAGCTTTCCACACCCTTCACTCCAAGTAATCTCTTGGATGTAACTACCCAACCACAACCCATCCAAAGCATTCCCATTATGAATGACTTTGATGATACCTTGGTGACTTCACCATTTACCCCTCCAAACTCAACCTTTTCACCCTTAGATAGCATACCTCTACACTCACCCTCATCACCTTTGGAGAACATTCCTCCTCCACCTCCACCTCCCTCAAACACTCCCATTTTGGGTGTTCCACTTCCCTTCTTTATGGGTGATCCTTACTTCCTTGGGTTCCTAGAAGCTCATGGTTCTCATTGTCCATGTTCTCTCTACAATAACTACATCATTCAAAACCTTAGGATGGAGATGTTGGGACTTCACATGAGGTTGTAAGATTTCTTGCTCACCTTGTTTAACATGCCTCCTCTTAGGAGATAAATGATGATTTTCCCTAATAAGTTTTTCTCTAAACCAAGCCAAGGAAGACTTCTAATCAAGACCTAGTTTTTAATCTTGTTTTGTTTTTAGATAGTTATTGTTTTTCTTTATTTCCTTTATGTATCTCTTTCATGAGTGCTTTATGAGAATGAATTATGGACTTAGCATTGTGTGCTTCTATCTTTATGTGGACATTAATCAACTTTAATTCCAAATTAAAATTGGACCTAAATCTGTCACAACCTCTAAAACTTGACTAAAATTGGTTCAAAATGTTATCAAAAATTTTGTCACCCTTTTTCAAGACATTCTTGGTGAATGTGTTGCTTTTATGCAACCCTAGCAAAATTTAGTGCTAATAGAGGTAAAATTCCAAGATTTTGCAATTTTTTGAAAAAGTCTTAGTTTTTCTCAAAACCCTGGAAAATCTAGGTTTCAAGTCCACTACACGCGGTTCCTTAAAGACGCAGGGTTCCTTAAGTGATAAGGAACCACCGGTCCCTATAAGGTACCACGGACAGAAAGTCATTTTATGGCTCTTTTTTGTCTTTCTTCATCACCCTATTCCCAGTCAAGTTCCCATGTTTACTCAATTTGGCTAAACATTCCTTGACACTTTACATTTGATTTTCAAACCTTTGCCTTGTATACTTTCTTCTTATACCCCCACCTTGAGATTTCATTCTCACACCTCAACAATGCCTAACTCTCCCTTTCATAACCTTGACATTTCTTTGTCACAAACCTCCTCACCCAAAGCTTCCTCATCCAAGCTTTCCAAGAAACCGAAAATCTCGGTTAAACCTATTTGGATCAAGAAAAATGAACCCTCTTCATCCAAACCACCCATGAATCCCACCTTCTCTCCAATCAAGTATTGGAATGAAACCTACTCCATTAACCCCATCACTAGAGAAAAGGAGAATCTCCCCCAACACCAAAACCCTTTGACACCCCTCAACCCAATGATCTTTCAACCTTCCCAAACCTCACAAGGCATTGTGAAAACATTACCTACCCACTCCTCTCACCACCACCTAACCCTAGGTGTGATGGCCTTCCCCCATCAACCGAATTTGTGTTGCATCATGGATCCTCGTGTGCTTGTTGTCGATTTCAACAAATTGAACTTGCTCATGTGTATGAGAAGTTAAATTTTCTTGAATTCCTCCTCACTCGACCTCCTCTCAAAGTTTTCGTTCCCGTGGACAAAACTTCGAATGATGCATCGTCATCTTATTTTTCCAACTAATGGGCCACACTCCCTTGGAGTCAATAAAACTTTAGTTGTTTTAGAGTCATTATTGTTTTTAAGCAATCCCTTGGAAAAATATCACTATTAGACTAGCTTATGCTTTGTGGTTTATTTTCCATATCTTTTTCTTTAGATACTCATATTGTGTGTATGACTATCTACTTTGTTTGTCTTTTTCATATTTATGTAATATGAAATCTTTGTGTTGTGTTTGTTTTCTTTATTTGATGTTTCTCTCTTCCTTTTGAGTTGATCGTGGTTAATATTTACAATTGTTTATGGGTGATTCCATCAATTCTAAATTTTAACCCCTTGACAAATTTATCATCCTTCTACCTCCATTCCACCAATTGAACCTTGATTTTGTCATTTACCTTTTTGGAAATACTTAGCAAATACTTGCTTCTAATTTGAGAGTTCTTATCCTTATCCCTCTCAAGTTACTTAGTAGGTAGTGATCATGTATACATTGGTGTTTCTTTCCTTTCTACTAGCCTTTGTGTAGCATGTCACCTTAGCTCATACACTTGGTGCCCCAAGCAAGGGGGAGCAACCACCAAGGGGGAGCTACTAGCAAAGTCCGGATATCTTCAACGACTTGTGCTTACCTTTTTGCTACGACAAAGGGGGAGAAATGATAGTGATAAACTCGTTAATAATTCGATATTTTGTGTTTCTAAGTAAATGAGTTTATGGTTTGTCGTAATCAAAAAGGGGGAGATTGTTAATCCAAGTGATGCCTAAAAACCTTATTAGTGTTAACTAATCTTTCTTAGTTTTGATGACAACAAACTATACAACACATTTAGTATAAAACACAAAACGAATTATTTAACTAACACTATCATCAAGGTAATAATCATATCACTAACTTTTCTTAATCATACTTAGTGATCATCAAAGTGATTATCCTTAAAACTCTCTTTTGTTAATATGACAAAAGATTTTTTAATAAACTTTCTTTTTAAGAAAATGTTTTATTAAAATGGAAAATGTAAATTTGAGAATGGCATATTCCATATGTCATCAGAATATCCTTTGAAGGTTTAAAAAACCTCAGATATTCCTACCCCACTAAAAGACAAAAAAGGGAGCGGACTCTACTGAGCGGCACCTTAAATAGCTAGGCGGTTCCTTATCGATAAGGTACCGCCGGCTAGATAAGGATCCGCGCCCAGCTAGCCGTTAGACTTTGTCTTCTATAAATAGTGGATCAAATCTCATTTTCTAACAAGCCTCTTGGACGTTTTTCTCAACCCCCTTTCTCTTTTCTATAGCATAATTGATAGGTGTGTAAACACCCATCTTTTCTACCACTTAATTACAATAATAACCGGACCAAAACGTGTATTTTATGTCTTTTATGTCGGAATTATGCGTGGTTTGTGTTTTTGTTGTGATTTAGGACGAAAAGGTGAAAAGTGGAGAAAACACGGGAATTCACGGGCATTTACGGACTTTTATTGAAGAAAAAGATGAAAGACGGAGTCAAGAAGTCAAGAGTGCAAAAAGAACGGAAGTCCAAGACCAATTCTAAAGATTTATCGAAGAAAAAGTCAAAAGACGGAAGTTTATCAAAAGCCGAAGAATTTAAGTCTATTTTATTGAAGAATTTAAAGACGAGTTCAAAAGAAATCCTGAAGCCAAAAGTCCTCAAAATTTAAGTTTAAAGAAGATTAGAAGAAAAGGACTAATGGTGCAATTAAATGAAGATTAAAGAAGGAAGGACCTAATCTTGTAATTAAGAGAAAAGGAAAGAGGGGAGGAAGATTCCTTAATCCTCCCCTATAAATAGTCATTAGTTGTAATCATTTTCTCTTGTTGGCTAATAGTGACAATTAGTCTTCCATTTTCTTTACCTTGTCATTTAATTTTATGCACATTTAAATACTTGTCCAATTTAAATACCTTGTCTTGCACCTTAAATTCCTTTAATTTCAAGTAAGTTTCCATTTAATTCTTGTCAATCTTTACTTTATCTTGTTAATCTCTCATCTACCTTTCTTAATCTTTGATTTTTGTGTTTATGTTTATGTTCATGTTCATGCTTTTATTTTGATCAAGTTGGTTTTTGATTATTGTGGTTAAAGTTGTTTCATTTCTTGATTTAAATTGTTTGTTTATGATTATTAAATGTTTTCTTATTAGTTTAGCTTATTCGTTTGTTCGATCTTGATTGATTTGTGGTTAGATTCGTGGTTTCTGTGATTCCCTTGTTCTTCGGGGTGTTTGTTTGTATTTCTGTATTCCCAGGAAAACTTCCGAACCAAGAAGGAGAGAAAGCTTTCATTCGGAACTTCAAAGTTCCGAGTCAAGGGTTTCATCCGGAAGATTTTAGGATCAGCAAAACTTCCGAGTCAAGCTTGTTCATCCGGAACATTCAAAGTTCCGGACGAAGGGAAACTTCCGACTCAAGCTTCATTCATTCGGAAGTCTCAAACTTCCGAACGAAGGACAACTTCCGACTCAAGAATCATTCATTCGGAACTCAAAAGTTCCGGATCAAGCAATTCATTCGGAACTCCAAAAGTTCCGGATCAGTGAGTGTTCATTCGGAACTCCAAAGTTCCGAACCAAGGGCTGTTCATTCGGAACTTCTCAAAAGTTTCGGATCAATTCAAAAGTTCCGAACCAAGGGCAAAAGTTCCGGATCAATATCTTCCGAACGTAGTTCCGGATCAAGGGAAGGAAATAGTTCCGAGTCAAGCTAAAACTTCCGAACCAAGCCTGTTTCATTCGGAACTTAAAAAGTTCCGAGTCAAGCTAGTTCATTCGGAAGTTTTAAACTTCCGAATCAAGAGGTTCTTGTCTTTTATTTTTAAGCTTTATTGTTCCTGTCTTTTATTTTAATTGCACTTTAAGATTAATTGCCTTAGATTTATTTAAGTTTTGCCTTAGTTTAAGTTTTAGTCGCGTTTTAAGTTTGCCTTAAATAGATTTAAGTTTACGTCATTTACTTAAGTGCCCTTTAATTTCAGTCACGCTTTTAAATAATTGCACCATTATTTTAATTAGACTTAGATTTACTTTAAGAGCACTTTTACTTTAATTGTCCTGCACCCTTTATTTTAAACACTACAACGGCACATCTTTGTTTCACCAAAATAAAACTGAGTCACACATTAAACACAAGTTTTTCAATTCGAAGAGACACACGACAAAGAACTTTAATTTTTACCTGGCCAAAAACCTAGTTATCAAATGGCGCCGCTGCCGGCTCTTTTCGTAAAGATTAACGGTTTTCTGTGAGAGACGCGTTGCTTTTTGGGATCCGTTCACTTGTGAGCGTTATTTTTCTAGCATAAAAAATTCAAAAAATCATAAAAATTAAAAAATTGATAAAAATCCATAAAAATTAAAAATTTCAAAAATCCAAAAAGATTTTATCTTTATTGTGTATATATATTGTTTTTGTGTTTGGTTTCTTTTTCTTTTGTCTTTGTAGGTGCATGCGTACTAGATCTTCTAATTATCAAAAGCCCAAGCCTCAAGAAGATTTAGCTATGTCTGGAGTAAACAACAATAATCCACCGCACCCTAATAATAAGAACAATGCTCTTCCACAACCCGACCTTCGGACCATGGAGGAACTTTGTCAACCAACCATGTTTGGACGAGGAGGACCGATTGCGCCGATGCAAATCAACGCTCCTGAATTTTCGTTGAAGCACCACATGATTCAGCAAGTACAAACAAACCCATTCCGTGGATTGCCTGATGATGATGCCAACAAACACCTCGACAAGTTCATTACAATCACCCAAAGCATGAAGTTGGCCGGTGCCACAATGGATGAACTTCGCCTACAACTCTTTCCACACACTTTATTACATCATGCCGAGAAATGGTTTGATCGTCTCCCGAAGAATTCTATTCACACTTGGGAAGACATGACTCAACGCTTTTTGTCGCGCTACTTTCCACCATCCATGGTCACAAGCCTTCGCAATCAGATCAGCGGTTTCATGCAAGATCCCGATGAATCTATTTTTGATGCTTGGGAGAGATATAATGTCTTGATCGATAGATGTCCAAACCACAACATGCTCCTGTGACCCTTATTGATACTTTCTACAACGGATTGACTTTTCGAGATCATGATACGATTAATGGAGCCGCCGGTGGCACATTCATGAAAAGGAGACCCGAGGAGTGTAGAGAGTTAATTGAGAACATGACTACTCACCACAAAAACTGGGATTCCTCTGCTTCTTCAAGGAACAACCTGAGAGTCAATGTTTCTTCTACCTCAGCAAACCCTGAGATGACCGAACTCACCCGCATGATGACTGAAATGAGCAAAAGTATTACGCTTCTCGCTTCAAACCAACAACAACAACAAGTTAAAGCGGTTGCTAATCCTTGTGAAACATGTGGCGGTCCTCACTCATACACCGATTGTCCTTCTACACAAGGAAATCCGGAAAATGTGTATGCAGCTTATGGTAATTATTCACCGGAAAATTACCAAGCTAGACAACAAGGGGATAGAAATCTGCTGAGTTACCGATCCAACAATTACCTTTCATCCGGTTTTTCTCCTCAAAACCAAAACCTCGCCAACAACTATAATAGAAGCAACCAAATCCCACCAAGAGCTTCTAACCCTTATAAACCACCCGCTCAACAAACCCCACCCATTAATCCCGATGTTGAAGCCATCATGAGAACTCAAGGTGAGCAAATCAAGAATCTACAAAGCCAAATAATCAATTTGAAAGGAGATGTCATAAAGCAAAGTAATGACATTAGAACCGAGGTTCGTGATAATATTCAATCCTCCTTCAGCACTCAAACGACTGAATTAAAGAATCTGTTGGCTAGTTTCTTGCCCGCCACTCAACCTTCTACTTCAAGTTCTCTACCTTCAAACACCGTCACCAATCCGCGAGCTAATGTGAGTGCTATAACTACTCGTAGTTGAGTCACCATCGTAGGACCACCAATCCCACCACCATCATCTACACCTCCTCCACCACCATGTATCCCTAATCCTCCTACACCTAGTATTAGTACACCATTACCGTCTCCTCCTCGTCATGACGATGTCTCTTGGAAGGACCCTTCAACATCCCAACCTTTACCAACTATACCTTCACCTTCCACCTATAAACCTAGAATCCCATACCCTTCTCGCATAGGCAAGACCAATGATCTAACAAAGGAGGACTCTCAAGTGACAAAATATATCAATATGATTTCTCAAATAGGCTTCAGCATTAGTTTTCTTGAAGCACTTGTCCACATGCCCAAATTTGTTAAAGCATTTAAGGAATTGCTTAACAAGAAGGAGAAGCTGATTGAACTCGCCAACACACGCTTAAATGAAAAATGCTCTGCAGTTATTCTTAAAGAACTTCCGGAAAAGCTAGGAGATCCCGGTCGTTTTGTGTTGCCTTGCGTGTTCAACAAAACTGAAGAATTTACTGCCCTTGCTGATCTCGGGGCCAGTATTAATTTGATGCCACTGAGTGTTTGGAAAACACTATCATTGCCCGACCTCACTCCAACAAAGATGACTCTCGAACTTGCAAATCGAACTCTCGCTTACCCCGTTGGTATAGCCGAAAACGTGTTCATTCAAGTTGGCGCATTTACTTTCCCGGTCGATTTTTTCGTAGTTGATTATGAAATGGACCCTCGTATTCCTTTAATACTTGGTCGGCCATTCTTGAGAACCGGACGTGCTTTAGTGGATGTTACCGAAGGTGAGTTAATCTTAAGAGTCGGGAATGCCTCACAAAATTTCAAAATGGGGAAGCTTACAGGCAAATATTATGGACAAGAATCAGTGAATATGATTAATGTGCTCGATGCCTTTACCGTCTATGACAATCCTCTATTCGATTCTTCCATCGATAATCCACTCTTTGAAGATAATGTGGATGATTCTCTCCCTACTTTGGAACCTTCTCCCATTTATGATTCTCAACCGGTCTTTGATGCTTATGATGATGATGATTCTAGCTCAGATTCGGATGATTTTGATGATTGTACTTCTGAGTATCCCGAGCTGCCCACATATCATGATTTTGATGAGGCTGATACTCTTTCGAGCGATTCTTCTTACGATGAAGATCCTCCACCATCACTCGATCCTACTTTGGACGATTACTCATTTGAGGAAGATTTCTCTGAATTTCTCAACACTTACTTCCCTCATGAGAGTGATGCTCCTCCTTATGACTTTGAAGATTATCGTCTTGATCCTACCTTGGATTTGAAGAACATTCTATCAAAGGAGAAGAAACCGGTTGACACCGACATCCGTTGCACATATGATTTGACACCTCTTTGTCCCCCTTTTGAGGACGAGGTTGTGCTTCTTTGCGGATCTTCTTCACACTCGGCTGAGCCTGAGTGCTATTTTCCCTTAAAGGAAAAGGTGTTCGACCCTGGTATTGAAGTCTTTAAGCCATCTCAGTATCCACTTGATGAAATAAAAGGAAAACTCTGTGGAAATATTGAAGACATGATTGCACCACTTCACCCTTGCTTCCACCGTGCTCCATCACTGCTTAAGGGAACCTTGCCACTTCTTATTTGGCTTGCCTTGTTCGCCTTAAGCTTGTGCTTATTGATGGACGAAAACTATGTCTTTGATCCTGGTGGATATGTTTCATGCTTCTTCCGTTGATGATCAAGGTCGAGTCAGGCTCACGACTCGGTTAACAAAAATCAAGCGCTTCTTGGGAGGCAACCCATGCATCTATCTTTTCGCTTTCTTTATCATAAGTGTAGGGGAGACCCGTTGGTTTGCTATTTCCTCTCCTCACTTCTTAATCAGGGATTCGAGCTTCAACGATCCACTCTTGATGATTCTTGACGACCTGTGATTCCGTGTTCTACTTCTTCCCGGTTCTATCCTAAACTCTTTTCGATTCTCTATTTTATATATTTTCTCAATATTAAAATAGGAATCTCTTTAGTTGTCGTTTCCTTAGCGAAATATAAACAACGTGCACAATGTCCTAAGTGTAGGGGAGTTTACTCCCACATGCTTAAACATTGAGGACAATGTTTATCTTAAGTGTAGGGGGGACTTCTTTCGAAGTTAAGTGGTCTTTTCCTTGTATTTGTCCTCATTTTAACCGGAAAATCAATTTTTCGACATTTTTCAAAATTTTTGATCTATTTTGGCCTATTAGTTTTTTACCTTTGTATAGTTATTTTCTTTCCTTATTAGAATAAATGCTTAAATAAGTGGTTTTAATTTTCAAACGTTGTGAATCTTTTGACTCAATCCGAGTTTACTCTAGCTAGTATCCTTAACGTGTTTAAGTCAAGTTTTGCTAGGCTTTTATATAGGGAGCTATAAAACGCGAAAGTCTTAACTCTCACGGGTTAAGAACAAGAACTTTTCGCAAGTTCCCATAATTGATCCTAGAGAGTCGTTTATCAAGGGAACTTTAAAATGCGATTTCTAAACTTGAAAAGTCTAAGAATTTGCAAGATCCTATAGGCGACTCGAAAACCCAAAACTTTGATTTAATAGGCTAAGTATCCACGAGTCTCATTACTTGAGATTTTAAACTGTGGAGAACGAGAGATGATAGAGCCAATTATAAGTTCGGTATTCTTTCGTGAATTTATGTGAGTTAATTATGAGCCTATTCTCCCATCGCTTGCTAATAAATTTATCTGCTAATGAATAAGGTTGTACGATTTGAAAAGTTACTTAGCTTCTAGCCCAAGATCGTTTAAAAGTTGCTCGGTATGGATTAGAGTTCATAGCCAAGGCATAACTTATTGAAGCGGGACGCGAATATTGGCGAGTCCGAAAAGGCCCTAACAAGGCATGAGGGATATATTTTGTTGCTAAAGATCCAAAGTGATGTGAAGAATCATTTATCGAAAATCAATATGAAGGATCGAGACACACGACGTAAAGCAAAACTCCCCAAAAGACATGGAGAAGTGTATCCGAAAAGACCCTAACAAGGTATGAGGATAAATAGATCCAAGTCATAAAAGGAGGCGGATCGTTGTATATCAAAATCCAAAATAAAGATTGGAGAAAAATGAAGAAGTCGTGGTCCAAGTATGAATCTCTCAAAACTTCAAGTGAAGAAATTCCATTATGAAGAGAAGACCATTATTTCATGAACGTCTCTCAAGATTTGAAGTATGAAGTCGCTGCCAAATATCGGTCCGAGAAAGGTCTCAAATCGCGAAGCGAGTTATGCCAAGATATGAACTTTATGAGGTCCCGAGAAGCAGTTTTAAAAGATTTTGTCCTTTAGCTAACTATTGATTAAATCATTCACTTTATTTTCAGACTTAATAACTATCGAAATAAGTCAAAAATGCATCCTCGTGATCATTCAAGACAATAATAAAATATAAGAGATACACCTAGGAATAAGGGAGTCTAAGTGAATAATTGGCCCACATGAGTTCGTGTTAGTTTACTAACTTATAATAACAATGATCTCGTTTTTAAGCTTGGTTTGGAGAAAGTGAAAACTTGAGGATGATAATTATTCATGACATTTCCAAAACCCAAGGTATGTTTTTGATTTCTTTATTTTGTATGTTTTTTTCATTTTCTATCTCTTTAATAAAGGCCAACGTGGATTGATTATGATGAAAAATGTAATCTTGCTTTGTAACTAATGCATTGCATGAGGACATTGCAATGGTCAAGTGTAGGGGATTTGATAGGTGTGTAAACACCCATCTTTTCTACCACTTAATTACAATAATAACCAGACCAAAAAGTGTATTTTATGTCTTTTATGTCGGAATTATACGTGGTTTGTGTTTTTGTTGTGATTTAGGACGAAAAGGTGAAAAGTGGAGAAAACACGGGAATTCACGGGCATTTACGGACTTTTATTGAAGAAAAAGATGAACGACGGAGTCAAGAAGTCAAGAGTACAAAAAGAACGGAAGTCCAAGACCAATTCTAAAGATTTATCGAAGAAAAAGTCAAAAGACGGAAGTTTATCAAAAGCCGAAGAATTCAAGTCTATTTTATTGAAGAATTTAAAGACAAGTTCAAAAGAAATCCCGAAGCCAAAAGTCCTCAAAGTTCAAGTTTAAAGAAGATTAGAAGAAAAGGAATAATGGTGCAATTAAATGAAGATTAAAGAAGGAAGAACCTAATCTTGTAATTAAGAGAAAAGGAAAGAGGGGAGGAAGCTTCTTTAATCCTCCCCTATAAATAGTCATTAGTTGTAATCATTTTCTCTTGTTGGCTAAAAGTGACAATTAGTCTTCCATTTTCTTTACCTTGTCATTTAATTTTATGCACATTTAAATACTTGTCCAATTTAAATACCTTGTCTTGCACCTTAAATTCCTTTAATTTCAAGTAAGTTTCCATTTAATTCTTGTCAATCTTTACTTTATCTTGTTAATCTCTCATCTACCTTTCTTAATCTTTGATTTTTGTGTTTATGTTTATGT
Source organism: Glebionis coronaria (assembly GCA_025667525.1). Lineage (NCBI taxonomy): Eukaryota > Viridiplantae > Streptophyta > Magnoliopsida > Asterales > Asteraceae > Glebionis > Glebionis coronaria. The sequence continues at coordinate 690,936 of JANFOE010001225.1, forward strand.
TCATATTCATGATTTTATTTTGATCAAGTTGGTTTTTGATTATTGTGGTTAAAGTTGTTTGATTTCTTGATTTAAATTGTTTGTTTATGATTATTAAATGTTTTGTTATTAGTTTAGCTTATTCGTTTGTTCGATCTTGATTGATTTGTGGTTAGATTCGTGGTTTTTGTGATTCCCTTGTTCTTCGGGGTGTTTGTTTGTGTTTCTGTATTCCCAGGAAAACTTCCGAACCAAGAAGGAGAGAAAGCTTTCATTCGGAACTTCAAAGTTCCGAGTCAAGGGTTTCATCCGGAAGATTTTAGGATCAGCAAAACTTCCGAGTCAAGCTTGTTCATCCGGAACATTCAAAGTTCCAGACGAAGGGAAACTTCCGACTCAAGCTTCATTCATTCGGAAGTCTCAAACTTCCGAACGAAGGACAACTTCCGACTCAAGAATCATTCATTCGGAACTCAAAAGTTCCGGATCAAGCAATTCATTCGGAACTCCAAAAGTTCCGGATCAGTGGTGTTCATTCGTAACTCCAAAGTTCCGAACCAAGGGCTGTTCATTCGGAACTTCTCAAAAGTTCCGGATCAATTCAAAAGTTCCGAACCAAGGGCAAAAGTTCCGGATCAATATCTTCCGAACGTAGTTCCGGATCAAGGGAAGGAAATAGTTCCGAGTCAAGCCAAAACTTCCGAACCAAGCCTGTTTCATTCGGAACTTAAAAAGTTCCGAGTCAAGCTAGTTCATTCGGAAGTTTTAAACTTCCGAATCAAGAGGTTCTTGTCTTTTATTTTTAAGCTTTATTGTTCCTGTCTTTTATTTTAATTACACTTTAAGATTAATTGCCTTAGATTTATTTAAGTTTTGCCTTAGTTTATGTTTTAGTCGCGTTTTAAGTTTGCCTTAAATAGATTTAAGTTTACGTCATTTACTTAAGTGCCCTTTAATTTCAGTCACGCTTTTAAATACTTGCACCATTATTTTAATTAGACTTAGATTTACTTTAAGAGCACTTTTACTTTAATTGTCCTGCACCCTTTATTTTAAACACTACAACGGCACATCTTTGTTTCACCAAAATAAAACTGAGTCACACATTAAACACAAGTTTTCAATTCGAAGAGACACACGACAAAGAACTTTAATTTTTACCTGGCCAAAAACCTAGTTATCAATAATCATTAGTCAATGATCACTTAAAGTGTTAAGGATGTTTACATATGATTATCCTCATGATCCCCTCCTTTACCTTGTCCAATGAGAAGATCACTCACTCAATAGTGTTGTGACAAAGATGAATCCATGAATTAGTCATGTTCATCATGTTAGCCTTTTTATTTTTGTTGATCCATTTGTATTTATGAAATACTTAGACTAGTTGTGTTCATCCAAGCTATTTGTGAATACTTGGATTTGTTGTGTACATCCATTGCATATGTGTTTGCTTGGATTTGTGTTGTGTAGATCCAAGCTACATGTGTGTACTTGGATATGTCTAGTTGAGTTGTAATAGATTTGTGTTGTAGTTCTCACTAAACTATAAAGTGATGTGGCTGTGTCTTGTGAGTTCTCACTAAACTTGAAAGTGATTAGTAGTTATGTTGTGTGAAGTTCTCACTTAGCTTCAAAGTGAAGAGTCGTGAAGATTGGTTCTAGATTTGGATTAGAACTCGACATCTAGCCTTGTGTCGTAAAATGGTGAAGTAGGCAACGTCGTGAAGATTGGTTCTACCTTGAGATTAGAACTCGACATCTAGCTTTGTGTCGTTAAATTGTGAAGTAGGCAACGTTGTGTAGATTGGTCCTAGCTAATGATTAGGTCTCAACATTTAGTTTAGTGTCGGAAAATAATGTAAGCAACGATGTAAGGCTTTCTCTGGCAAGAAGGGAGCTTGTGGATATAGTGGAAATCTCGAGTAGGTGTACTCGAGCAGTGGAGTAGAAACGAGGATAGAGCGTCGTTGTCGAACCACTATAAATCTTGGTGTCTTGTCACTAGGTTGTCTCTTTCCTTACTCTTTACTTATTTCATTATCATTATACTTACCTATTACCATTGCTAATGCATTTGAATTGAACCTAATTGATGATGTATAGTCCCCAGCCGGGTCATGAACCCGGCCCACGGGTTCTACCCGTATCCGGCCCATCACGTATGGGTGGGAATAATGTTGTTTAAGCTTATGGGCTTAGATGAACAGTAACCGCGCACACGTGTGCGGCCCACGGCCCGGCAGACCGGTACAGGGTTAGACAGAATCATATTCTGTCTATGAATAGGATTTACCCCAAATAAGAGGATATTCACTCACCATAATTAGAAGATAACAATCAAACTAATTTTGGTACTTATCCTTTTCTTGGGGCCGAAGCATCAGTGACAGCCCATTAGGGTTTCACTGCCTATATAAGGAACCCCCAAGGGTTCCACAAAGGTATTACGTTTTATACACTCTCAACTCATCTTATTCCTATAAACCCTAACCGATTACTTACTCTCACGCTGGAGTCTAATCGTGGGAAACATTCCCACGGTAAGCCTAACGCCAGTTGTTTAGTGTGCAGGATCCCAACCATACAATTCACTTGGTGCAGGAGCCGGAGTCCAGCAAACCCGAATTAAGCCTAATTCGGGTCTAACAAGGTTACAAGGATCACCCAACTTTTGCATCAACAAGTTGGCGCCATCCGTGGGACTCCTTACACTAAGCTAGAGCAAAAATATCATCTTGAATCTTTAATGACTAAGGGGCATTCGCAGGGGAATCCCAGTAACGCAAATCCTGGGAATCGGAAGCCCCAAAAGGAAGGGATACTAATTTCCAATCGATCCCCTAGCCATCAAGCTGCCGTACCAAACAGCCGGAGTGGTCTTCAATCTATGGGGGTGACGAGCACGTTCTCCATGACCCCACCACCTACTTTAACCTTGGATAATCCTGATCCAGGGAGTGCGCCCAATCCTCCTAACAAGGAGCCGCGCAGACCATCGACCGAGGAAGAAGTAGAGGTCGAGCCACTCAGCGAGGAGGATCTCACTCGAGTTCTCACGCAGAACTTTGATAGGATCATCCCAGGGATTGCATCAAGGTTGAATCTAGGGAGGGACCTCCAATCTAGACTCAAATTTGGCAATGCCGGACCAAGCACCTCTTCTGAAACTCAGAAGAAGAGAAGGACCCGACCTCAGGAGCGGAGCCTCTTTGAGGAAACTCCTCAACCTAGGAATGTGTTTGAACGCATAGGGGATCGTCTCATGCAGGAACTAACGCAATCTCGAGAAGAGGGAGAGAGGTCTGACGGTTCACCCGAACGACCGGATCAGGAACTAACCAGAGCCAATCGCCGCACGAGTGTGTGGGATAGGATGAATATCGGGAAGAAGGCCCCTGGCTCTTCTCACAAGAGCGGTCCTCGCCCAAGAGATGGGGGACCGCCTCCTTCTCCTGATCCATCAGGAGAGGACTCGGATGACCATCCACCCAAGAGCCACCGGCCTAGGCGTACTCCTACACCGCCACCAAACGATGAGGAGTACTATGGCGGTCCTTATTACCGAGAGATGGAAGTAGAAGATCTTTCCTAATCGTGGTGTGACCCTAGTCTCACCCGTCCATGGGCAGACCCCAGGGAAGATCCTTTTACTCTCCACATACGGAATTACTCCGAGGATACAAAACGTCGCATGCCGGTGTGTGTCAAAACTTATGATGGAACGGGTGATCCGGATGATCACCTCAAGATATTTGATACGCAGGCGAAAATTGAGCGATGGCCCATGCCTATATGGTGTCAGATGTTCAATTCAACCTTGATTGGCAATGCTCGTGACTGGTTCGAAGGACTTCCTCCGCGAAGCATTGATAGCTTCACTGAATTACGCACTGCGTTCAAGAATAATTATACTCAGCGGAAGAAGTATAATAGGGACCCGGTCTCATTGGCAACCGTCAAGCAACGGACGGGGGAGTCTACGGAAGCCTTCACTGAGCGCTTCAATGACGAGTGCACACGCACATAGACAATGCCGGAACTCCTGAAAATTTCCGACTATATGCATGCCATAACAGACAGGGAATTAATCAGGCGTCTCAATGACAAGCGTCTGGAGAGGTATGAAGACCTTATGGAAAGGGTCAGAAACTTCATAGAGGGAGAAACCGCGGTTGCCGCGGCCTATCCTTCAAAAGGAAATGGCTACCGATCGAACGACCAGTCCAGGAGACAGTCGGGCGGTCAAAGCAATCAAAACAATGGTAGGGGATCAGATTACAAGAGCCAAAACAAGGGAGGACGATTGGACGATAAGTTTACCCCTCTAAAGATGTCCTACTGGGAGATCTTGCTGGCGGAAGGGGCTAATTTTCCGAGGCCTCCCCCAATGACGACTCCGTTGGACCGTCGCCAAGGAAATCGCTTCTGCGAATTCCATAACGACAAGGGCCATGGTACGGAGGAGTGTATCCAGCTCAAGAAGCACATTGAGTCACTGAGCAAGTCAGGTAAACTCAAGCATTTGGTTTAAGGATTGGAAGGATGGAAAAGACAACAAGAAGTATGACAAGAAGGATCCCCAAAAGGACAAACCTTCAACTATATATATGATCCAATCCAGACAGCGTCGCACGAGGCAGAAAATTGGTCAAAAATTTTCACGCGGCAGAGAAATCTCATTCCCTCCCATCACAACAAGCGATGTGATTGATGCGCCCCTCACTATTGAGATACGCATTGGAACACACAACGTTCGTCGCATGTATGTGGATGGGGGTCATCAGCAGAAGTACTGTACGAACACTGTTTTTTATAGTTACGACCATAAATAAGAAGCCAATTAGTACCGGCCATAGCGCCGCTCATTGGTTTTAGTGGAGACACCATCTGGCCAATAAGGCAACTGCGTCTGCTTGTAACCATTGGGAATGAAGAGCACTCCACCACTGCGTGGATGAACTTTATGGTGATACGCTCACACTCTCCATACAATGGAATCATAGGCAGACCAGGTATTCTGGCCATGCGGGCGGTACCTTCCACGGCACACGGAATGATCAAATTCCCTGTGGAAGGGGGAATTGTCACCATTTACAACACAATCGTACCAACATCCGAGTGTCATGCTGTGACAACACCGGTTCCACCTGTTCCACCCAAGGATGGATCACCATCTACCAATTGGAGGGTGGCAATCCATCCTGATTATCCGAAACAAGAGGTGTCTATAGGGGGGACGCTCTCGGATAACGACAAGAGGGCCATGTGCTCTCTCTTGAAGGCAAATTTAGATATATTCGCATGGGAGCCCAAGCATATGACGGGCGTACCACGCGCGATAGCAGAACATAAGCTCCAGATCCGCCAGGGGTACCAACCCGTCAAACAAAAGAAGCGCGGTCAGGCACCTGAACGTAGCCGAGTGATACTGGATGAGGTACGGAAACTAGTGGACGCAGGTATCATGCGCGAGGTATACTACCACGAGTGGTTGTCCAATCCAGCCATGGTCAAAAAGCATGACGGAAGCTGGCACATGTGTGTGGATTTCACGGATCTGAACAAAGCCTGTCCACAGGATTGTTACCCGTTGCCGGAGATTGACTGGAAGGTGGAATCTCTATGTGGATATCCCTTTAAGTGCTTCTTAGACGCATATAAAGGATACCACCAGATCCAGATGGCGGAAGAGGACGCAGAGAAGACGACATTCCATACTAGTCAAGGCGTATACTGTTATACAAAAATGCCGTTTGGACTAAAGAACACCGGGGCTACATACCAGCGGCTTGTGGACAAAGCCTTTTACTCACAGATAGGCCGCAACCTGGAGGTCTATGTGGATGACTTAGTCATAAAAAGTCATACGGAGGATGCACTTCTCCGGGATGTCCAAGAGACGTTTGACACATTGAGGAGGATTAATATGAAGCTAAATCCAAAGAAATGCACGTTTGGGGAAACGGAAGGAATGTTCCTTGTATATATGATTAATCCAAATGGCATAAAACCTTACCCAGAAAAAATGGACGCAGTAATACAGCTACCATCCCCTTAGACACGGAAAGAGGTGCAGTCCTTAAATGGGAAGCTGGCCGGGCTAAATAGGTTCTTATCAAAGTCTACAGAGAAGTCACTCCCCCTATTCAAAACACTCAATAATTGTATTAAGAAGGGAGACTTCCGGTAGACAAAGGAAGCTGAGGAAGCCTTTGGTCAACTCAAACAACACCTCGCATCTCTCCCTATGCTAGTAGCTCCCCGGCCAAAGGAGGAGCTCTTTATGTATCTATCAGCCACACATGGAGCAATAAGTGCGGTACTAATGACGGATAGGGACACGGTACAAACGCCGGTCTACTTCATAAGTATAACATTACAAGGGCCGGAGTTGAATTACTCATCTATGGAAAAGTTGGTTTTGGCACTAGTATTTGCTACAAAACGGTTGCGCTGATACTTTCAGGAGCGCCCATTTGTTGTCATTACTTACCAACCAATAAAACAAGTCATCTCTAGACCGGATGTGGCAGGTAGGCTACAAAAGTGGAGCATTCTATTGGGATAACACAACATATCTTATAGGCCAAGGACGGCTGTTAAAGGCCAAATCTTGGCGGATTTCTTGGTAGAGAAGCCGGATGAAGAAGGACCAATCGTAAAATAAGACGAAACTCCAGCAGAACCATGGGTGTTATTCACGGATGGATCTTCGTGTACAGATAGGTCTGGAGCTGGTCTCATCCTTACGAATCCAGAAGGAATGGAGTTTACGTACGCCCTTCGCTTTGAGTTCACAGCCACCAACAATGAGGCGGAATATGAAGCATTAATTGTGGGTTTAAAAATCGACGCTAGAATGGGAGTTCGCAACCTTGAGGCCTACGTGGACTCACGGCTTGTTGCGAACCACATTCTAGGTGGATGTAGCTAAGGAGGATAACATGGTCTGATACTTGGAGAAAGTCAAGTCACTCATCGCGGCTTTCAGCAAGTTTTTTATCAAGCAGGTACCAAGAGGTGAGAACAAGAAGGCGGACGCTCTTAGCAAAATCGCGTCTACAAGTTTCGCCCACTTGTCCAAGCAAGTCTTGGTGGAAATACTCAAGGAAAAGTCTATAACAGAAGGGGAGGTCGCTACTATAGTTGAGGAAGATGGACCTACATGGATGACCCCGATCGTCAACTATTTGACTAATGAAACCCTTCCGGACGATGAAAAAGCGGCACGGCACAACAGAAGGAAGTCGCAGCACTTCGAGCTTCGAGAAGGTATCCTTTATAAGCGCTCTTTCTTGTAGCCGTGGTTGCGGTGTGTTGGACCACGTCAGGCCACTTATGTGATCAGTGAGATACATGAAGGATTATGCGGCATGCACGCAGGTCCACGATCCGTGGTAGCTTGAGCCCTACGCACAGGATATTATTGGCCTACCATGCATAGGGACACACGCGACATGATTTGTAAGTGCAGTGATTGCCAAGTGCATAGACCAGTGCCGCGACATCCGCAGTAGGAGCTTACACCTATTACATCCCCGTGGCCATTCTATAAGTGGGGAATCGACATCGTAGGACCATTTACTGTAGCTGCGGGGGGAGTTAAGTTCTTGATTCTCACAATGGACTACTTTACACGTTGGATAGAGGCCAAGGCAGTCAAATCCATCACAGGCAAACAAGTTAAAAAGTTTGTTTGGGAAAACATCGTATGCCGTTTTGCTTACCAGGAGAATTCGTCTCGGACAACGGGAAACAGTTCGTAGATAATCCATTCAAGGACTGGTGCGCATCATTGAATATCAAACGGCGCTTCGCGTCTGTTAAGCACCCGCGGACAAATGGCCTTGTGGAACGAGCAAATAGAAGCTTGGGAAACGGCATCAAGGCACGCTTGGAGGAACGAAGTGCCAAATGGGTGGACGAACTACCACACGTTCTATGGGCGCATAGGACTATGATCAAAACAGCCAACGGGGACACTCCATTTGCATTGGCCTATGGAACTGAAGTTGTTATACCAGCAGAAATAAGAATGCCTACCATCCGCACAGCGGAGGTTAACGTCGTCACGAACGACGAGCAACTACGGATCAACCTAGATTTATTGGCAGAAAAAAGGGAGATAGCAGCCATCAATGAGGGCAAGTCCAACGCTAAAATGAAGGCTTATTATGACGCCAAGGTTAAAGGTGTTTCATTCCGACCGGGAGATTATGTCTCGTGCTAACGAAGCAAGTCGAGCGGAGAATACAGGAAAGATGGGCCCTAAGTGGGAAGGACCGCATGAGGTCACGGAAGCCTTGGGACGAGGGGCGTACAAGTTACGTGACATGGATGGCCGCGATCTGGAACGCACATGGAATATCTCCAATCTCAAAAGGTGCTATCTTTGAAAGCTACGTCTTCCGCATGGATACTTTGCTATATCTGGCTTTAATGAAGATCCATGTGCCCTACCCGTTTTGTTTCTTATGTTTTGTCTAGATTCTTTTTTGTTTTTTAGGACTTCCCATTCTTGTTAAAACAAAAAATGTAAACGTTCTAATAAAATGCCGTGGGGCCTAGCTAGCTCCACGGCTTGTTTTGTGCAAATTATTTTTCTTAGGATTTTGTTACAGTCGTATGAATTTAATTATTATTATAGTGTGCCATGTCTTATTCATATGCATTCATTCAATACCGTACATGTACAATACGCCTCCAGGTGGGGTAAGAGGATTAAGTGAACCTAATAATTCAACTTGTCACATAAGAGGGATGCAACCCTAGTGACGCGGATCATGTATCCTTACTAGACACCTTATTCACAAGACGTTGTGATAAGTTTCCATATGCCGCGTTCACGTAGTGCTTTGCATGGTAAAGACGCATGTCGCACGTCTAGTAAAGTATAGACTTTGTTATATTTTGGGTAAGACGTGACATGTCATGTGACACAGATACATGATATCTAAAAATATAAACAAGTTTCCAAAACATCAAAATTGCCGTGCCTACGCACGGACTTATACATAGCAAAACAAATGTTTACAATCATAAGGTACCGTGGACATCCACGGACAAATGTTTAAAGGTTACAAACCAAATTGTCTAAAATAGATAACAAATTAGGGGCACCCCACATGGGGGGAGAAACCTACCTATCTCTCATTGTTCTTCAGCCAGGCAAGGCAATATCTCACTGCGCTCCTTCCGCTCCAAGGCTTGAGCCGCATTCCTCTCCAGCACCCCGCTTAATGGTTCCTCATCAATTACGATCCTGGTCACGTCCTCATAAATAGGAAGTGTGAGGTGGCTGGGCGAGGGAGTGAAGGAAGCCCGGGATTGACCCTCATCTTGAGAGAACGCACCAAGACTAAGATTTTACATGATCTCCATGTTTGATGCATCCTTTGCGGCTTCCAGCTCGGCCAAGAATGGGTAATGTAGATCTCGCATTGTGGCCATGGAAGCGGTCATCTTGTTAGCAGCTTCGGTGTTGAAGAAGGCATGTTTGGTGAAGTTTTCCTTCTTCTTGATTAGCTCTGCGGCCTTGACCATTCCTTCATGGCGGCCGTGATCAATGCCATCTGACACAAGGCTAGCAAACTGCTGAACAAATTCGGGGGCTTCCAACACCTTGGTAACGGCTAGACGTGCCCCGTGACCTACCATCCACCTGCGGCCGGCAATGGCTGGTAGTAGTTGGGGGCATAGCACGTCGTCGCGTTCGGTGGTAAGGGCATTTGTTAGCACATCTTTTTGGGCAGACGCCTCCCTCAGCTGTTCGGTCGTGGCCATCTCATGAGCAAGCTCCTCTTCCCTGCCCTGGATCATCATATGGTCATCCTCAAGTCTTTTGGTGAGCATGGATACTTGGTTGGAGGAGGACTTGGCCGACGCTTCTGCTACGGTCACCTATATGAGATACATTACTTATTAGAGTGGTGATTATTATGGAATAGGAGTGATGCGGCTTGAATACGTACCTTGGTTGTTGCGGCCTCGAGTTTTGCCTCAAGCTCGGCTACCTGCTGGTCATGAACGTTAGGGTGGGCTGATTGTTCTTTCACGGTCGCCTCGGCGGTGGAAAGCTGGGATTGGAGGGCAGCAATTTGGGCTTCATTCTCCTCGATCATCCTTTCCCTTCGCCCAACTTTCCTCTTGAGGGAATCCACATGCCCTAGCGCGGCTTCAAATCTTACCCTCATCGAAGTGCCCATTGCCATTTGATGCACCAGGGCGCCGTTGTACTCATCCACCAGGTCAGCATGGCTTAGTACATTCACGTCTCGCACCAAACCTAGTGGGATGCAGTTATTGAGGTACTCACGGCACTCCTCAGCCTCTCTCATCCGTGACGCAGTAGTAATATTCCAAACAGGATTGAACGATTGAGGTGGGCCGGACGTTGGGATGTCTTGGGAAGCTGTGGGGGTACCTTCTTCGAATGCAGGGCCGGATCTTGTTGCGGCTGTATGAAGCATAGGTTCTCTCTCCACTTCCTTCTCTTTTCCCTTCTCTTTCTGGGCATCGGGTGGAGGCGAACCACCAGCTTGTTCATCTCTACAAAACAAACATTTGTGTAAATATCAAGTATTGATTAAAGGAAAGTCGTGGTTCTTACTTAAGAAAGATGTAGCCTTACATGTTATTCCCTGCTAGTTCGGATGCAGTCGGGGGAACTTGAGTAACTGGATCCACATGTGCAGCCCGCACCGTCTCGGAGGCCTGGGTGGTGCTCCTAACAGATTGATACAGGGGGTGGTCCTCGCGATGTTTTTTTTAGGGGGGGGGGCATTATGTTCACCAACCTCGGCCGGGGCGACTCTTCTCACCCGCTTGTTTTTTCTGCGGGTACGCTTAGGGGCGGGCTGGGCTGCTACTTCTTCAACCTCCTCTTCAAGTTCTTTTTCTGCTCCCTCGTCTTCTTCTTCATTGACTTGCTACATCTCCTGCTTGTCATCGCCCAACATTTGGCGAAGACTGGAGGTGGTCCTCTCAATGTTGTCTCCTTGCTCCTCCTAGTATGCGGGGGGTGGCAGTCTTAGGCGGCGAGGAGGGCCCGGCTTCTTCTTCAAGCAACATGTTACCACCGTCCTCATTGTCAAAGTCGACGGGGGTTCTCAAGAGCGTTGTTTCCTCTTCGTCTGAGTGGGGGTCCGGCACGGCCTCTAGGGCAACCGTCACATTTCGGGTATGCTCAAGGAGAGGTAGCTCGTTCTCACGTCTGGGACGGGATCCCTCTGGTACAAGATTTGGGTCGCCTTGACGTAGGAGTCCAAAGAAGTTCATTTCCGCCACGATAAACGAAATATGTTAGGCATTAAAAGATAATTGTATGCATCTTTTGAGATATGGATGCTAACCTACCTTCACCATGCCTTCTCCAAAACACAGGATATCTCTTGGACGAGCCGAAATAGTTGCGGCTAATCCCTAGAAAACAGAGGAATGACTCAGGGAGGTTTCTATGGAATCCTGTTCTGTTAAGGTCTAATTCTTAGGAATGTTGGGGATTATATGTACTGGCGTGCGGAAGGGGGTCATGAGGTAACCTATGCTTGAAGACATAATCGGCCGGCCACACTATCGAGTCAATGAAAAAGTAATGGTCGTACCAGTTTTTCAATGAGTCCATGGGCTTATTATGGGACTAGGGGCTGTTGGGAGATCGTTTCTTAAAAGATAACCAACCATTTACTATACTGGGGGTGTAAAATTGCCGGAATAGTTCTACGGTTGGGGGGATTCTTCTAGCTCGACAAAGAATTTCGAATTGACTTATCTTACATGCGCCTATACAGTGAAGCTGGCTAATATGTACATCATAATACCCTAATAGATCTATTAGGAAACGAGTGAAAGGAATACGATAGTTGGCGCATCAAAAAGGCGAGTATATAGGTCAATCTTTCCCTGCGGGGCCTCAGTTATGAGGTCTCCGGCACCATGGAGAGAGGGGTGTAGGTTGGTAGGGATGATGCCAACAAACCCATTCCGTGGATTACCTGATGATGATGCCAACAAACACCTCGACAAGTTCATTACAATCACCCAAAGCATGAAGTTGGCCGGTGCCACAATGGATGAACTTCGCCTACAACTCTTTCCACACACTTTATTACATCATGCCGAGAAATGGTTTGATCGTCTCCCGAAGAATTCTATTCACACTTGGGAAGACATGACTCAACGCTTTTTGTCGCGCTACTTTCCACCATCCATGGTCACAAGCCTTCGCAATCAGATCAGCGGTTTCATGCAAGATCCCGATGAATCTGTTTTTGATGCTTGGGAGAGATATAATGTCTTGATCGATAGATGTCCAAACCACAACATGCTCCTGTGACCCTTATTGATACTTTCTACAACGGATTGACTTTTCGAGATCATGATACGATTAATGGAGCCGCCGGTGGCACATTCATGAAAAGGAGACCCGAGGAGTGTAGAGAGTTAATTGAGAACATGACTACTCACCACAAAAACTGGGATTCCTCTGCTTCTTCAAGGAACAACCTGAGAGTCAATGTTTCTTCTACCTCAGCAAACCCTGAGATGACCGAACTCACCCGCATGATGACTGAAATGAGCAAAAGTATTACGCTTCTCGCTTCAAACCAACAACAACAACAAGTTAAAGCGGTTGCTAATCCTTGTGAAAAATGTGGCGGTCCTCACTCATACACCGATTGTCCTTCTACACAAGGAAATCCGGAAAATGTGTATGCAGCTTATGGTAATTATTCACCGGAAAATTACCAAGCTAGACAACAAGGGGATAGAAATCTGCTGAGTTACCGATCCAACAATTACCTTTCATCCGGTTTTTCTCCTCAAAACCAAAACCTCGCCAACAACTATAATAGAAGCAACCAAATCCCACCAAGAGCTTCTAACCCTTATAAACCACCCGCTCAACAAACCCCACCCATTAATCCCGATGTTGAAGCCATCATGAGAACTCAAGGTGAGCAAATCAAGAATCTACAAAGCCAAATAATCAATTTGAAAGGAGATGTCATAAAGCAAAGTAATGACATTAGAACCGAGGTTCGTGATAATATTCAATCCTCCTTCAGCACTCAAACGACTGAATTAAAGAATCTGTTGGCTAGTTTCTTGCCCGCCACTCAACCTTCTACTTCAAGTTCTCTACCTTCAAACACCGTCACTAATCCGCGAGCTAATGTGAGTGCTATAACTACTCGTAGTTGAGTCACCATCGTAGGACCACCAATCCCACCACCATCATCTACACCTCCTCCACCACCATGTATCCCTAATCCTCCTACACCTAGTATTAGTACACCATTACCGTCTCCGCCTCGTCATGACGATGTCTCTTGGAAGGACCCTTCAACATCCCAACCTTTACCAACTATACCTTCACCTTCCACCTATAAACCTAGAATCCCATACCCTTCTCGCATAGGCAAGACCAATGATCTAACAAAGGAGGACTCTCAAGTGACAAAATATATTAATATGATTTCTCAAATAGGCTTCAGCATTAGTTTTCTTGAAGCACTTGTCCACATGCCCAAATTTGTTAAAGCATTTAAGGAATTGCTTAACAAGAAGGAGAAGCTGATTGAACTCGCCAACACACGCTTAAATGAAAAATGCTCTGCAGTTATTCTTAAAGAACTTCCGGAAAAGCTAGGAGATCCCGGTCGTTTTGTGTTGCCTTGCGTGTTCAACAAAACTGAAGAATTTACTGCCCTTGCTGATCTCGGGGCCAGTATTAATTTGATGCCACTGAGTGTTTGGAAAACACTATCATTGCCCGACCTCACTCCAACAAAGATGACTCTCGAACTTGCAAATCGCACTCTCGCTTACCCCGTTGGTATAGCCGAAGACGTGTTCATTCAAGTTGGCGCATTTACTTTCCCGGTCGATTTTTTCGTAGTTGATTATGAAATGGACCCTCGTATTCCTTTAATACTTGGTCGGCCATTCTTGAGAACCGGACGTGCTTTAGTGGATGTTGCCGAAGGTGAGTTAATCTTAAGAGTCGGGAATGCCTCACAAAATTTCAAAATGGGGAAGCTTACAGGCAAATATTATGGACAAGAATCAGTGAATATGATTAATGTGCTCGATGCCTTTACCGTCTATGACAATCCTCTATTCGATTCTTCCATCGATAATCCACTCTTTGAAGATAATGTGGATGATTCTCTCCCTACTTTGGAACCTTCTCCCATTTATGATTCTCAACCGGTCTTTGATGCTTATGATGATGATGATTCTAGCTCAGATTCGGATGATTTTGATGATTGTACTTCTGAGTATCCCGAGCTGCCCACATATCATGATTTTGATGAGGCTGATACTCTTTCGAGCGATTCTTCTCACGATGAAGATCCTCCACCATCACTCGATCCTACTTTGGACGATTACTCATTTGAGGAAGATTTCTCTGAATTTCTCAACACTTACTTCCCTCATGAGAGTGATGCTCCTCCTTATGACTTTGAAGATTATCGTCTTGATCCTACCTTGGATTTGAAGAACATTCTATCAAAGGAGAAGAAACCGGTTGACACCGACATCCGTTGCACATATGATTTGACACCTCTTTGTCCCCCTTTTGAGGACGAGGTTGTGCTTCTTTGCGGATCTTCTTCACACTCGGCTGAGCCTGAGTGCTATTTTCCCTTAAAGGAAAAGGTGTTCGACCCTGGTATTGAAGTCTTTAAGCCATCTCAGTATCCACTTGATGAAATAAAAGGAAAACTCTTTGGAAATATTGAAGACATGATTGCACCACTTCACCCTTGCTTCCACCGTGCTCCATCACTGCTTAAGGGAACCTTGCCACTTCTTTTTTGGCTTGCCTTGTTCGCCTTAAGCTTGTGCTTATTGATGGACGAAAACTATGTCTTTGATCCTGGTGGATATGTTTCATGCTTCTTCCGTTGATGATCAAGGTCGAGTCAGGCTCACGACTCGGTTAACAAAAATCAAGCGCTTCTTGGGAGGCAACCCATGCATCTATCTTTTCGCTTTCTTTATCATAAGTGTAGGGGAGACCCGTTGGTTTGCTATTTCCTCTCCTCACTTCTTAATCAGGGATTCGAGCTTCAACGATCCACTCTTGATGATTCTTGACGACCTGTGATTCCGTGTTCTACTTCTTCCCGGTTCTATCCTAAACTCTTTTCGATTCTCTATTTTATATATTTTCTCAATATTAAAATAGGAATCTCTTTAGTTGTCTTTTCCTTAGCGAAATATAAACAACGTGCACAATGTCCTAAGTGTAGGGGAGTTTACTCCCACATGCTTAAACATTGAGGACAATGTTTATCTTAAGTGTAGGGGGGACTTCTATCGAAGTTAAGTGGTCTTTTCCTTGTATTTGTCCTCATTTTAACCGGAAAATCAATTTTTCGACATTTTTCAAAATTTTTGATCTATTTTGGCCTATTAGTTTTTTACCTTTGTATAGTTATTTTCTTTCCTTATTAGAATAAATGCTTAAATAAGTGGTTTTAATTTTCAAACGTTGTGAATCTTTTGACTCAATCCGAGTTTACTCTAGCTAGTATCCTTAACGTGTTTAAGTCAAGTTTTGCTAGGCTTTTATATAGGGAGCTACAAAACGCGAAAGTCTTAACTCTCACGGGTTAAGAACAAGAACTTTTCGCAAGTTCCCATAATTGATCCTAGAGAGTCGTTTATCAAGGGAACTTTAAAATGCGATTTCTAAACTTGAAAAGTCTAAGAATTTGCAAGATCCTATAGGCGACTCGAAAACCCAAAACTTTGATTTAATAGGCTAAGTATCCACGAGTCTCATTACTTGAGATTTTAAACTGTGGAGAACGAGAGATGATAGAGCCAATTATAAGTTCGGTATTCTTTCGTGAATTTATGTGAGTTAATTATGAGCCTATTCTCCCATCGCTTGCTAATAAATTTATCTGCTAATAAATAAGGTTGTACGATTTGAAAAGTTACTTAGCTTCTAGCCCAAGATCGTTTAAAAGTTGCTCGGTATGGATTAGAGTTCATAGCCAAGGCATAACTTATTGAAGCGGGACGCGAAGATTGGCGAGTCCGAAAAGGCCCTAACAAGGCATGAGGGCTATATTTTGTTGCTAAAGATCCAAAGTGATGTGAAGAATCATTTATCGAAAATCAATATGAAGGATCGAGACACACGACGTAAAGCAAAACTCCCCAAAAGACATGGAGAAGTGTATCCGAAAAGACCCTAACAAGGTATGAGGATAAATAGATCCAAGTCATAAAAGGAGGCGGATCGTTGTATATCAAAATCCAAAATAAAGATTGGAGAAAAATGAAGAAGTCGTGGTCCAAGTATGAATCTCTCAAAACTTCAAGTGAAGAAATTCCATTATGAAGAGAAGACCATTATTTCATGAACGTCTCTCAAGATTTGAAGTATGAAGTCGCTGCCAAATATCGGTCCGAGAAAGGTCTCAAATCGCGAAGCGAGTTATGCCAAGATATGAACTTTATGAGGTCCCGAGAAGCAGTTTTAAAAGATTTTGTCCTTTAGCTAACTATTGATTAAATCATTCACTTTATTTTCAGACTTAATAACTATCGAAATAAGTCAAAAATGCATCCTCGTGATCATTCAAGATAATAATAAAATATAAGAGATACACCTAGGAATAAGGGAGTCTAAGTGAATAATTGGCCCACATGAGTTCGTGTTAGTTTACTAACTTATAATAACAATGATCTCATTTTTAAGCTTGGTTTGGAGAAAGTGAAAACTTGAGGATGATAATTATTCATGACATTTCCAAAACCCAAGGTATGTTTTTGATTTCTTTATTTTGTATGTTTTTTTTCATTTTCTATCTCTTTAATAAAGGCCAACGTGGATTGATTATGATGAAAAATGTAATCTTGCTTTGTAACTAATGCATTGCATGAGGACATTGCAATGGTCAAGTGTAGGGGATTTGATAGGTGTGTAAACACCCATCTTTTCTACCACTTAATTACAATAATAACCAGACCAAAAAGTGTATTTTATGTCTTTTATGTCGGAATTATACGTGGTTTGTGTTTTTGTTGTGATTTAGGACGAAAAGGTGAAAAGTGGAGAAAACACGGGAATTCACGGGCATTTACGGACTTTTATTGAAGAAAAAGATGAACGACGGAGTCAAGAAGTCAAGAGTACAAAAAGAACGGAAGTCCAAGACCAATTCTAAAGATTTATCGAAGAAAAAGTCAAAAGACGGAAGTTTATCAAAAGCCGAAGAATTCAAGTCTATTTTATTGAAGAATTTAAAGACAAGTTCAAAAGAAATCCCGAAGCCAAAAGTCCTCAAAGTTCAAGTTTAAAGAAGATTAGAAGAAAAGGAATAATGGTGCAATTAAATGAAGATTAAAGAAGGAAGGACCTAATCTTGTAATTAAGAGAAAAGGAAAGAGGGGAGGAAGCTTCCTTAATCCTCCCCTATAAATAGTCATTAGTTGTAATCATTTTCTCTTGTTGGCTAAAAGTGACAATTAGTCTTCCATTTTCTTTACCTTGTCATTTAATTTTATGCACATTTAAATACTTGTCCAATTTAAATACCTTGTCTTGCACCTTAAATTCCTTTAATTTCAAGTAAGTTTCCATTTAATTCTTGTCAATCTTTACTTTATCTTGTTAATCTCTCATCTACCTTTCTTAATCTTTGATTTTTGTGTTTATGTTTATGTTCATATTCATGATTTTATTTTGATCAAGTTGGTTTTTGATTATTGTGGTTAAAGTTGTTTGATTTCTTGATTTAAATTGTTTGTTTATGATTATTAAATGTTTTGTTATTAGTTTAGCTTATTCGTTTGTTCGATCTTGATTGATTTGTGGTTAGATTCGTGGTTTTTGTGATTCCCTTGTTCTTCGGGGTGTTTGTTTGTGTTTCTGTATTCCCAGGAAAACTTCCGAACCAAGAAGGAGAGAAAGCTTTCATTCGGAACTTCAAAGTTCCGAGTCAAGGGTTTCATCCGGAAGATTTTAGGATCAGCAAAACTTCCGAGTCAAGCTTGTTCATCCGGAACATTCAAAGTTCCAGACGAAGGGAAACTTCCGACTCAAGCTTCATTCATTCGGAAGTCTCAAACTTCCGAACGAAGGACAACTTCCGACTCAAGAATCATTCATTCGGAACTCAAAAGTTCCGGATCAAGCAATTCATTCGGAACTCCAAAAGTTCCGGATCAGTGAGTGTTCATTCGTAACTCCAAAGTTCCGAACCAAGGGCTGTTCATTCGGAACTTCTCAAAAGTTCCGGATCAATTCAAAAGTTCCGAACCAAGGGCAAAAGTTCCGGATCAATATCTTCCGAACGTAGTTCCGGATCAAGGGAAGGAAATAGTTCCGAGTCAAGCCAAAACTTCCGAACCAAGCCTGTTTCATTCGGAACTTAAAAAGTTCCGAGTCAAGCTAGTTCATTCGGAAATTTTAAACTTCCGAATCAAGAGGTTCTTGTCTTTTATTTTTAAGCTTTATTGTTCCTGTCTTTTATTTTAATTACACTTTAAGATTAATTGCCTTAGATTTATTTAAGTTTTGCCTTAGTTTAAGTTTTAGTCGCGTTTTAAGTTTGCCTTAAATAGATTTAAGTTTACGTCATTTACTTAAGTGCCCTTTAATTTCAGTCACGCTTTTAAATACTTGCACCATTATTTTAATTAGACTTAGATTTACTTTAAGAGCACTTTTACTTTAATTGTCCTACACCCTTTATTTTAAACACTACAACGGCACATCTTTGTTTCACCAAAATAAAACTGAGTCACACATTAAACACAAGTTTTTCAATTCGAAGAGACACACGACAAAGAACTTTAATTTTTACCTGGCCAAAAACCTAGTTATCAATAATCATTAGTCAATGATCACTTAAAGTGTTAAGGATGTTTACATATGATTATCCTCATGATCCCCTCCTTTACCTTGTCCAATGAGAAGATCACTCACTCAATAGTGTTGTGACAAAGATGAATCCATGAATTAGTCATGTTCATCATGTTAGCCTTTTTATTTTTGTTGATCCATTTGTATTTATGAAATACTTAGACTAGTTGTGTTCATCCAAGCTATTTGTGAATACTTGGATTTGTTGTGTACATCCATTGCATATGTGTTTGCTTGGATTTGTGTTGTGTAGATCCAAGCTACATGTGTGTACTTGGATATGTCTAGTTGAGTTGTAATAGATTTGTATTGTAGTTCTCACTAAACTATAAAGTGATGTGGCTGTGTCTTGTGAGTTCTCACTAAACTTGAAAGTGATTAGTAGTTATGTTGTGTGAAGTTCTCACTTAGCTTCAAAGTGAAGAGTCGTGAAGATTGGTTCTAGATTTGGATTAGAACTCGACATCTAGCCTTGTGTCGTAAAATGGTGAAGTAGGCAACGTCGTGAAGATTGGTTCTACCTTGTGATTAGAACTCGACATCTAGCTTTGTGTCGTTAAATTGTGAAGTAGGCAACGTTGTGTAGATTGGTCCTAGCTAATGATTAGGTCTCAACATTTAGTTTAGTGTCGGAAAATAATGTAAGAAACGATGTAAGGCTTTCTCTGCCAAGAAGGGAGCTTGTGGATATAGTGGAAATCTCGAGTAGGTGTACTCGAGCAGTGGAGTAGAAACGAGGATAGAGCGTCGTTGTCGAACCACTATAAATCTTGGTGTCTTGTCACTAGGTTGTCTCTTTCCTTACTCTTTACTTATTTCATTATCATTATACTTACCTATTACCATTGCTAATGCATTTGAATTGAACCTAATTGATGATGTATAGTCCCCAGCCGGGTCATGAACCCGGCCCACGGGTTCTACCCGTATCCGGCCCATCACGTATGGGTGGGAATAATGTTGTTTAAGCTTATGGGCTTAGATGAACAGTAACCGCGCACATGTGTGCGGCCCACGGCCCAGCAGACCGGTACAGGGTTAGACAGAATCATATTCTGTCTATGAATAGGATTTACCCCAAATAAGAGGATATTCACTCACCATAATTAGAAGATAACAATCAAACTAATTTTGGTACTTATCCTTTTCTTGGGGCCGAAGCATCAGTGACAGCCCATTAGGGTTTCACTGCCTATATAAGGAACCCCCAAGGGTTCCACAAAGGTATTACGTTTTATACACTCTCAACTCATCTTATTCCTATAAACCCTAACCGATTACTTACTCTCACGCTGGAGTCTAATCGTGGGAAACATTCCCACGGTAAGCCTAACGCCTGTTGTTTAGTGTGCAGGATCCCAACCATACAATTCACTTGGTGCAGGAGCCGGAGTCCAGCAAACCCGAATTAAGCCTAATTCGGGTCTAACAAGGTTACAAGGATCACCCAACTTTTGCATCAACAAGTTGGCGCCATCCGCGGGACCCCTTACACTAAGCTAGAGCAAAAATATCATCTTGAATCTTTAATGACTAAGGGGCATTCGCAGGGGAATCCCAGTAACGCAAATCCTGGGAATCGGAAGCCCCAAAGGGAAGGGATACTAATTTCCAATCGATCCCCTAGCCATCAAGCTGCCGGACCAAACAGCCGGAGTGGTCTTCAATCTATGGGGGTGACGAGCACGTTCTCCATGACCCCACCACCTACTTTAACCTTGGATAATCCTGATCCAGGGAGTGCGCCCAATCCTCCTAACAAGGAGCCGCGCAGACCATCGACCGAGGAAGAAGTAGAGGTCGAGCCACTCAGCGAGGAGGATCTCACTCGAGTTCTCACGCAGAACTTTGATAGGATCATCCCAGGGATTGCATCAAGGTTGAATCTAGGGAGGGACCTCCAATCTAGACTCAAATTTGGCAATGCCGGACCAAGCACCTCTTCTCAAACTAAGAAGAAGAGAAGGACCCGACCTCAGGAGCGGAGCCTCTTTGAGGAAACTCCTCAACCTAGGAATGTGTTTGAACGCATAGGGGATCGTCTCATGCAGGAACTAACGCAATCTCGAGAAGAGGGAGAGAGGTCTGACGGTTCACCCGAACGACCGGATCAGGAACTAACCAGAGCCAATCGCCGCACGAGTGTGTGGGAAAGGATGAATATCGGGAAGAAGGCCCCTGGCTCTTCTCACAAGAGCGGTCCTCGCCCAAGAGATGGGGGACCGCCTCCTTCTCTTGATCCATCAGGAGAGGACTCGGATGACCATCCACCCAAGAGCCACCGGCCTAGGCGTACTCCTCCACCGCCACCAAACGATGAGGAGTACTATGGCGGTCCTTATTACCGAGAGATGGAAGTAGAAGATCTTTCCCAATCGTGGTGTGACCCTAGTCTCACCCGTCCATGGGCAGACCCCAGGGAAGATCCTTTTACTCTCCGCATACGGAATTACTCCGAGGATACAAAACGTCGCATGCCGGTGTGTGTCAAAACTTATGATGGAACGGGTGATCCGGATGATCACCTCAAGATATTTGATACGCAGGCGAAAATTGAGCGATGGCCCATGCCTATATGGTGTCAGATGTTCAATTCAACCTTGATTGGCAATGCTCGTGACTGGTTCGAAGGACTTCCTCCGCGAAGCATTGATAGCTTCACTGAATTACGCACTGCGTTCAAGAATAATTATACTCAGTGGAAGAAGTATAATAGGGACCCGGTCTCATTGGCAACCGTCAAGCAACGGCCGGGGGAGTCTACGGAAGCCTTCACTGAGCGCTTCAATGACGAGTGCACACGCACATAGACAATGCCGGAACTCCTGAAAATTTCCGACTATATGCATGCCATAACAGACAGGGAATTAATCAGGCGTCTCAATGACAAGCGTCTGGAGAGGTATGAAGACCTTATGGAAAGGGTCAGAAACTTCATAGAGGGAGAAACCGCGGTTGCCGCGGCCTATCCTTCAAAAGGAAATGGCTACCGATCGAACGACCAGTCCAGGAGACAGTCGGGCGGTCAAAGCAATCAAAACAATGGTAGGGGCTCAGATTACAAGAGCCAAAACAAGGGAGGACGATTGGACGATAAGTTTACCCCTCTAAAGATGTCCTACTGGGAGATCTTGCTGGCGGAAGGGGCTAATTTTCCGAGGCCTCCCCCAATGACGACTCCGTTGGACCGTCGCAAAGGAAATCACTTCTGCGAATTCCATAACGACAAGGGCCATGGTACGGAGGAGTGTATCCAGCTCAAGAAGCACATTGAGTCACTGAGCAAGTCAGGTAAACTCAAGCATTTGGTTAAGGATTGGAAGGATGGAAAAGACAACAAGAAGTATGACAAGAAGGATCCCCAAAAGGACAAACCTTCAACTATATATATGATCCAATCCAGACAGCGTCGCACGAGGCAGAAAATTGGTCAAAAATTTTCACGCGGCAGAGAAATCTCATTCCCTCCCATCACAACAAGCGATGTGATTGATGCGCCCCTCACTATTGAGATACGCATTGGAACACACAACGTTCGTCGCATGTATGTGGATGGGGGTCATCAGCAGAAGTACTGTACGAACACTGTTTTTTATAGTTACGACCATAAATAAGAAGCCAATTAGTACCGGCCATAGCGCCGCTCATTAGTTTTAGTGGAGACATCATCTGGCCAATAAGGCAACTGCGTCTGCTTGTAACCATTGGGAATGAAGAGCACTCCACCACTGCGTGGATGAACTTTATGGTGATACGCTCACACTCTCCATACAATGGGATCATAGGCAGACCAGGTATTCTGGCCATGCGGGCGGTACCTTCCACGGCACACGGAATGATCAAATTCCCTGTGGAAGGGGGAATTGTCACCATTTACAACACAATGGTACCAACATCCGAGTGTCATGCTGTGACAACACCGGTTCCACCTGTTCCACCCAAGGATGGATCACCGTCTACCAATTGGAGGGTGGCAATCCATCCTGATTATCCGAAACAAGAGGTGTCTATAGGGGGGACGCTCTCGGATAACGACAAGAGGGCCATGTGCTCTCTCTTGAAGGCAAATTTAGATATATTCGCATGGGAGCCCAAGCATATGACGGGCGTACCACGCGCGATAGCAGAACATAAGCTCCAGATCCGCCAGGGGTACCAACCCGTCAAACAAAAGAAGCGCGGTCAGGCACCTGAACGTAGCCGAGTGATACTGGATGAGGTACGGAAACTAGTGGACGCAGGTATCATGCGCGAGGTATACTACCACGAGTGGTTGTCCAATCCAGCCATGGTCAAAAAATATGACGGAAGCTGGCACATGTGTGTGGATTTCACGGATCTGAACAAAGCCTGTCCACAGGATTGTTACCCGTTGCCGGAGATTGACTGGAAGGTGGAATCTCTATGTGGATATCCCTTTAAGTGCTTCTTAGACGCATATAAAGGATACCACCAGATCCAGATGGCGGAAGAGGACGCAGAGAAGACGGCATTCCATACTAGTCAAGGCGTATACTGTTATACAAAAATGCCGTTTGGACTAAAGAACACCGGGGCTACATACCAGCGGCTTGTGGACAAAGCCTTTGACTCACAGATAGGCCGCAACCTGGAGGTCTATGTGGATGACTTAGTCATAAAAAGTCATACGGAGGATGCACTTCTCCGGGATGACCAAGAGACGTTTGACACATTGAGGAGGATTAATATGAAGCTAAATCCAAAGAAATGCACGTTTGGGGAAACGGAAGGAATGTTCCTTGTATATATGATTAATCCAAATGGCATAAAACCTTACCCAGAAAAAATGGACGCAGTAATACAGCTACCATCCCCTTAGACACGGAAAGAGGTGCAGTCCTTAAATGGGAAGCTGGCCGGGCTAAATAGGTTCTTATCAAAGTCTACAGAGAAGTCACTCCCCCTATTCAAAACACTCAATAATTGTATTAAGAAGGGAGACTTCCGGTGGACAAAGGAAGCTGAGGAAGCCTTTGGTCAACTCAAACAACACCTCGCATCTCTCCCTATGCTAGTAGCTCCCCGGCCAAAGGAGGAGCTCTTTATGTATCTATCAGCCACACATGGAGCAATAAGTGCGGTACTCATGACGGATAGGGACACGGTACAAACGCCGGTCTACTTCATAAGTATAACATTACAAGGGCCGGAGTTGAATTACTCATCTATGGAAAAGTTGGTTTTGGCACTAGTATTTGCTACAAAACGGTTGCGCTGATACTTTCAGGCGCGCCCAATTGTAGTCATTACTTACCAACCAATAAAACAAGTCATCTCTAGACTGGATGTGGCAGGTAGGCTACAAAAGTGGAGCATTCTATTGGGATAACACAACATATCTTATAGGCCAAGGACGGCTGTTAAAGGCCAAATCTTGGCGGATTTCTTGGTAGAGAAGCCGGATGAAGAAGGACCAATCGTAAAACAAGACGAAACTCCAGCAGAACCATGGGTGTTATTCACGGATGGATCTTCGTGTACAGATGGGTCTGGAGCTGGTCTCATCCTTACGAATCCAGAAGGAATGGAGTTTACGTACGCCCTTCGCTTTGAGTTCACAGCCACCAACAATGAGGCGGAA
The DNA here is from genome assembly GCA_025667525.1 of Glebionis coronaria. Lineage (NCBI taxonomy): Eukaryota > Viridiplantae > Streptophyta > Magnoliopsida > Asterales > Asteraceae > Glebionis > Glebionis coronaria. Next base: position 715,412 of record JANFOE010001225.1, read on the forward strand.
TATGAAGCATTAATTGTGGGTTTAAAAATCGACGCTAGAATGGGAGTTCGCAACCTTGAGGCCTACGTGGACTCACGGCTTGTTGCGAACCACATTCTAGGTGGATGTAGCTAAGGAGGATAACATGGTCCGATACTTGGAGAAAGTCAAGTCACTCATCGCGGCTTTCAGCAAGTTTTTTATCAAGCAGGTACCAAGAGGTGAGAACAAGAAGGCGGACGCTCTTAGCAAAATCGCGTCTACAAGTTTCGCCCACTTGTCCAAGCAAGTCTTGGTGGAAATACTCAAGGAAAAGTCTATAACAGAAGGGGAGGTCGCTACTATAGTTGAGGAAGATGGACCTACATGGATGACCCCGATCGTCAACTATTTGACTAATGAAACCCTTCCGGACGATGAAAAAGCGGCACGACACAACAGAAGGAAGTCGCAGCACTTCGAGCTTCGAGAAGGTATCCTTTATAAGCCCTCTTTCTTGTAGCCGTGGTTGCGGTGTGTTGGACCACGTCAGGCCACTTATGTGATCAGTGAGATACATGAAGGATTATGCGGCATGCACGCAGGTCCACGATCCGTGGTAGCTTGAGCCCTACGCACAGGATATTATTGGCCTACCATGCATAGGGACACACGCGACATGATTTGTAAGTGCAGTGATTGCCAAGTGCATAGACCAGTGCCGCGACATCCGCAGTAGGAGCTTACACCTATTACATCCCCGTGGCCATTCTATAAGTGGGGAATCGACATCGTAGGACCATTTACTGTAGCTGCGGGGGGAGTTAAGTTCTTGATTCTCACAATGGACTACTTTACACGTTGGATAGAGGCCAAGGCAGTCAAATCCATCACAGGCAAACAAGTTAAAAAGTTTGTTTGGGAAAACATCGTATGCCGTTTTGCTTACCAGGAGAATTCGTCTCGGACAACGGGAAACAGTTCGCAGATAATCCATTCAAGGACTGGTGCGCATCATTGAATATCAAACGGCGCTTCGCGTCTGTTAAGCACCCGCGGACAAATGGCCTTGTGTAACGAGCAAATAGAAGCTTGGGAAACGGCATCAAGGCACGCTTGGAGGAACGAAGTGCCAAATGGGTGGACGAACTACCACACGTTCTATGGGCGCATAGGACTATGATCAAAACAGCCAACGGGGACACTCCATTTGCATTGGCCTATGGCACTGAAGTTGTTATACCAGCAGAAATAAGAATGCCTACCATCCGCACAGCGGAGGTTAACGTCGTCACGAACGACGAGCAACTACGGATCAACCTAGATTTATTGGCAGAAAAAAGGGAGATAGCAGCCATCAATGAGGGCAAGTCCAACGCTAAAATGAAGGCTTATTATGACGCCAAGGTTAAAGGTGTTTCATTCCGACCGAGAGATTATGTCTCGTGCTAACGAAGCAAGTCGAGCGGAGAATACAGGAAAGCTGGGCCCTAAGTGGGAAGGACCGCATGAGGTCACGGAAGCCTTGGGACGAGGGGCGTACAAGTTACGTGACATGGATGGCCGCGATCTGGAACGCACATGGAATATCTCCAATCTCAAAAGGTGCTATCTTTGAAAGCTACGTCTTCCGCATGGATACTTTGCTATATCTGGCTTTAATGAAGATCCATGTGCCCTACCCGTTTTGTTTCTTATGTTTTGTCTAGATTCTTTTTTGTTTTTTAGGACTTCCCATTCTTGTTAAAACAAAAAATGTAAACGTTCTAATAAAATGCCGTGGGGCCTAGCTAGCTCCACGGCTTGTTTTGTGCAAATTATTTTTCTTACGATTTTGTTACAGTCGTATGAATTTAATTATTATTATAGTGTGCCATGTCTTATTCATATGCATTCATTCAATACTGTACATGTACAATACGCCTCCAGGTGGGGTAAGAGGATTAAGTGAACCTAATAATTCAACTTGTCACATAAGAGGGATGCAACCCTAGTGACGCGGATCATGTATCCTTACTAGACACCTTATTCACAAGACGTTGTGATAAGTTTCCATATGCCGCGTTCACGTAGTGCTTTGCATGGTAAAGACGCATGCCGCACGTCTAGTAAAGTATAGACTTTGTTATATTTTGGGTAAGACGTGACATGTCATGTGACACAGATACATGATATCTAAAAATATAAACAAGTTTCCAAAACATCAAAATTGTCGTGCCTACGCACGGACTTATACATAGCAAAACAAATGTTTACAATCATAAGGTACCGTGGACATCCACGGACAAATGTTTAAAGGTTACAAACCAAATTGTCTGAAATAGATAACAAATTAGGGGCACCCCACATGGGGGGAGAAACCTACCTATCTCTCATTGTTCTTCAGCCAGGCAAGGCAATATCTCACTGCGCTCCTTCCGCTCCAAGGCTTGAGCCGCATTCCTCTCCAGCACCCCGCTTAATGGTTCCTCATCAATTACGATCCTGGTCACGTCCTCATAAATAGGAAGTGTGAGGTGGCTGGGCGAGGGAGTGAAGGAAGCCCGGGATTGACCCTCATCTTGAGAGAACGCACCAAGACTAAGATTTTACATGATCTCCATGTTTGATGCATCCTTTGTGGCTTCCAGCTCGGCCAAGAATGGGTAATGTAGATCTCGCATTGTGGCCATGGAAGCGGTCATCTTGTTAGCAGCTTCGGTGTTGAAGAAGGCATGTTTGGTGAAGTTTTCCTTCTTCTTGATTAGCTCTGCGGCCTTGACCATTCCTTCATGGCGGCCGTGATCAATGCCATCTGACACAAGGCTAGCAAACTGCTGAACAAATTCGGGGGCTTCTAACACCTTGGTAACGGCTAGACGTGCCCCGTGACCTACCATCCACCTGCGGCCGGCAATGGCTGGTAGTAGTTGGGGGCATAGCACGTCGTCGCGTTCGGTGGTAAGGGCATTTGTTAGCACATCTTTTTGGGCAGACGCCTCCTTCAGCTGTTCGGTCGTGGCCATCTCATGAGCAAGCTCCTCTTCCCTGCCCTGGATCATCATATGGTTATCCTCAAGTCTTTTGGTGAGCATGGATACTTGGTTGGAGGAGGACTTGGCCGACGCTTCTGCTACGGTCACCTATATGAGATACATTACTTATTAGAGTGGTGATTATTATGGAATAGGAGTGATGCGGCTTGAATACGTACCTTGGTTGTTGCGGCCTCGAGTTTTGCCTCAAGCTCGGCTACCTGCTGGTCATGAACGTTAGGGTGGGCTGATTGTTCTTTCACGGTCGCCTCGGCGGTGGCAAGCTGGGATTGGAGGGCAGCAATTTGGGCTTCATTCTCCTCGATCATCCTTTCCCTTCGCCCAACTTTCCTCTTGAGGGACTCCACATGCCCTAGCGCGGCTTCAAATCTTACCCTCATCGAAGTGCCCATTGCCATTTGATGCACCAGGGCGCCGTTGTACTCATCCACCAGGTCAGCATGGCTTAGTACATTCACGTCTCGCACCAAACCTAGTGGGATGCAGTTATTGAGGTACTCACGGCACTCCTCAGCCTCTCTCATCCGTGACGCAGTAGTAATATTCCAAACAGGATTGAACGATTGAGGTGGGTCGGACGTTGGGATGTCTTGGGAAGCTGTGGGGGTACCTTCTTCGAATGCAGGGCCGGATCTTGTTGCGGCTGTATGAAGCATAGGTTCTCTCTCCACTTCCTTCTCTTTTCCCTTCTCTTTCTGGGCATCGGGTGGAGGCGAACCACCAGCTTGTTCATCTCTATAAAACAAACATTTATGTAAATATCAAGTATTGATTAAAGGAAAGTCGTGGTTCTTACTTAAGAAAGATGTAGCCTTACATGTTATTCCCTGCTAGTTCGGATGCAGTCGGGGGAACTTGAGTAACTGGATCCACATGTGCAGCCCGCACCATCTCGGAGGCCTGGGTGGTGCTCCTAACAGATTGATACAGGGGGTGGTCCTCGCGATGTTTTTTTTTAGGGGGGGGGCATTATGTTCACCAACCTCGGCCGGGGCGACTCTTCTCACCCGCTTGTTTTTTCTGCGGGTACGCTTAGGGGCGGGCTGGGCTGCTACTTCTTCAACCTCCTCTTCAAGTTCTTTTTCTGCTCCCTCGTCTTCTTCTTCATTGACTTGCTGCATCTCCTGCTTGTCATCGCCCAACATTTGGTGAAGACTGGAGGTGGTCCTCTCAATGTTGTCTCCTTGCTCCTCCCAGTATGCGGGGGTGGCAGTCTTAGGCGGCGAGGAGGGCCCGGCTTCTTCTTCAAGCAACATGTTACCACCGTCCTCATTGTCAAAGTCGACGGGGGTTCTCAAGAGCGTTGTTTCCTCTTCGTCTGAGTGGGGGTCCGACACGGCCTCTAGGGCAACCGTCACATTTCGGGTATGCTCAAGGAGAGGTAGCTCGTTCTCACGTCTGGGACGAGATCCCTCTGGTACAAGATTTGGGTCGCCTTGACGTAGGAGTCCAAAGAAGTTCATTTCCGCCACGATAAACGAAATATGTTAGGCATTAAAAGATAATTGTATGCATCTTTTGAGATATGGATGCTAACCTACCTTCACCATGCCTTCTCCAAAACACAGGATATCTCTTGGACGAGCCGAAATAGTTGCGGCTAATCCCTAGAACACAGAGGAATGACTCGGGGAGGTTTCTATGGAATCCTGTTCTGTTAAGGTCTAATTCTTAGGAATGTTGGGGATTATATGTACTGGCGTGCGGAAGGGGGTCATGAGGTAACCTATGCTTGAAGACATAATCGGCCGGCCACACTATCGAGTCAATGAAAAAGTAATGGTCGTACCAGTTTTTCAATGAGTCCATGGGCTTATTATGGGACTAGGGGCTGTTGGGAGATCGTTTCTTAAAAGATAACCAACCATTTACTATACTGGGGGTGTAAAATTGCCGGAATAGTTCTACGGTTGGGGGGATTCTTCTAGCGCGACAAAGAATTTCGAATTGACTTATCTTACATGCGCCTATACAGTGAAGCTGGCTAATATGTACATCATAATACCCTAATAGATCTATTAGGAAACGAGTGAAAGGAATACGATAGTTGGCGCATCAAAAAGGCGAGTATATAGGCCAATCTTTCCCTGCGGGGCCTCAGTTATAAGGTCTCCGGCACCATGGAGAGAGGGGTGTAGGTTGGTAGGGATGAAGTAATTGGTATAAAAATGATCTAGTTGCTCCTGGGTCATTACATTGAGCACGGATCCAATTGTGGGGTTGTTTCTTTGGGCCATTACTAAATAAAAAGTTAAGGACGTGGTATTCTAACCTGTGGAGGAAGGGATCCGTGCGTGAGTAAGTGAAGTTAAGAAGAAAAGCTTTAATGGCAGAAATGGAGAAAAAGACTGTGTGTTTCACACAGCCGTAGGGGTGGCTTATTCATAGGGTTGCCTTGTGGGTCATGGTCTGTTGGATGCGTGACACGTGTTTGCCACTATCCTTAATCGTGTGGTTAGGGTGCAAGTGGCAAGTGAAACGTCAGGTGGGACCCACGGGTCACTTCTGACTCAGAAGTTTACGCCGCTCGAGGTTCTGACTGTTTGCACTTTGTCAGTCAAGTGGCAGGTGAACAGTCATTTATGTCGGGATATGCGGTCTTACGTAAGACCCAAATTCAATGATACATTTAATTTGTCTCGGTCGTCACGTGCGGCTGAGGTGTCATTGGAATGAATTCCTAAGTCAGGTTGCCACGTGCGGCCGAAACAAATTTTTGGACAATTTATCATTCCCTAAGGATCTTTCTTGGTACGTCCAGGGAGCATCTTAATAGTCTAGAGATTACGCCTACGGCTGTAACAACTAGACTAGGGGGACATGATGACGTATAGTCCCCAGCCGGGTCACGAACCCGACCCATGGGTACTACCCGTATTCGGCCCATCACGTGTGGGTGGGAATAATGTTGTTTAAGCTTATGGGCTTAGATGAATAGTAACCGCGCACATGTGTGCGGCCCACGGCCCGGCATGACCGGTACAGGGTTAGACATAATCATATTCTGTCTATGAATAGGATTTACCCCAAAGAAGAGGATATTCACTCACCATAAATAGAAAATAACAATCAAACTAATTCTGGTACTTATCCTTTTCTTGGGGCCGAAGCACCTGTGACAGCCCATTAGGGTTTCACTGCCTATATAAGGAACCCCCAAGGGTTCCACAAAGGTGTTACGTTCTATACACTCTCAACTCATCTTATTCCTATAAACCCTAACCGATTACTTACTTTTACGCTGGAGTCTAATCGTGGGAAACATTCCCACGGTAAGCCTAACGTGTGTTGTTTAGTGTGCAGGATCCCAACCATACAATTCACTTGGTGCAGGAGCCGGAGTCCAGCCAACCCGAATTCATCCTAATTCGGGTCTAACACGGATCACCCAACTTTTGCATCAACACTAATCATTATGCAACTTAGCTTCAAGGGGGTAAAATATAGTTTTGATACACACTTAATTCAAATTAATTTAAATTAGGTGACTAATAGAAGAGAAACTATTCAACCCCCCTCCCCCCCCCCCCTCTAGTTTCTACAGATCGAATTTTATATTTTTCTAACATTTAGTTAGATTTTTCCAAGATACGATTCTTTAAGATAAGATTTCCAAAATCCTTTTTAGATTTTTCTAAGATTTATAAAAATCTATTTTTAGATTCTCCAAGATTTATAAAATCTGATTAAATGTTCAGAGATTTATAGAATCTAGTTAGATTTTCCAAAGATATGACAAGATTTTTAAAGATACATTAAGATTCTCCAAAGATTTGTAAATTTCCCCAATATCTGGTTAGATTTCTCAAGATTCATCCAATCTAATTTAGAATTTTCAAAGATTTCAAAATATTTCTAAATAATTTATTTTGATTTGCAAATAGATATTTTCAAGGGTTTGTTATGTATTAGGTTGTTCGTGGTTACAATGCATTGTTCGGGCCATCATACTTCAGAAGCCATTCTATAAACGTTTGAGGAGCGAGGGCACTTTAAATCGTAAACTCAACCACTCAGTAAAAATGTAATAACGAGATGGAACATCTTTTGTATGAAGCTCCCTACTAATATGACATTTTAATATCTTCGTAAAGATATTAAACAATCATAATATGTAAGCACGTAAAGAGTTAGTATCTAATACTATCATAAATTATAAATGCATAGGATAAAGAATGAGCATTTAAATCATATAGTTATGCATGCTCTCTATGCTATAAGCTCTCTAAGTATGTCCCCTCAAAAAGTTTTGAAATTTGAATCCGGTTATACTTTAGATAATAAAATAGAAAAACAATTTTATTTTTGATCTGATTCTCTATAACCATCGCTCTGATACCATTCTGGACACACCCAAAGCGGGTATCACTTAATTGGATCGCAAAACAAATGACATACAAAGCATCGATCATAATTATATGATTTTGAAATAAAATTGATGTAAATATTAATTTAGTACAATCATTTGAATCATTGGATATCAGTTGTTACAAATATCCCAATAAAAAGATAGATCCCTAGTCATTTTTATGCTCCTAAATGATGCTCAGTCCATGCTCGAATAATCCAGCTTAATTTTCTAAGAAAAACATGCCTAAACAGTCAACATAAAGTTGGTGAATTCATAGAGTTTTGTAAAATCATAGTTTATTTGATAAAAGAAAAATCAAGTTTATAGTTTCCCGTTATTCCATACAGTGTTTTACTAAGCAGTGTAAAATCAAGTTTAGGAACACAAACATCACAAACAGTATCATTGCACAAAGCCAAATACTATAAGGTAATTACATTCCTCCTATTGCCCGAAACTGAGGCTTAACTCCATTGGTCCACTACATGTGAGGACCCCCGTTGCCTTACAAGAAGGCACCCATTATCCAGTTCCAACATGGTATACATCAGTTGTCCAGGCCAAGGTACAGTGAGCGCTACTCACCAAGATGGGGGTCGTCAATCCCAAATAGATCTATTTATAACATTCGGGCAATTGCAATAATTTTAGCAGTTTCTACAATAGGCAAATGTAATTAAGGATAACAGTTCAGTTTGCGTTCTATAAAATAAATTACAATCATATATCAAAACAAGTTATAGTTATTTAGTAGCATGTCTCCCCCTCGCGGGTTAGTAAAAACATGAAAATAGTGAAATGCGAGGCTATGAACTCACCTGATACAATCGTTACAATAGTTAATAGAGAACGAACGTCAATCAAGAATAAATGTCATCAGTCGATACATGATCACACGAGACCTAAAGATAACGAGGCGCGTATTAGGCTCGAGACAAGAAATAAATCGTACATATATGTAATAAGTATATCTTAATAAGTTCTTGGACATTGCATAAGTTTTATGTTTCTTTATAAAACTTTTAGGTGAAAACTTACCAATTTAGTGTAATATCCAATTTGACACTTTTAGCCCATCCTAAGCCCAATAGTGGTCCATTACATGATCATATAACTTAGGTCCATAATACATAGCTTTTTAAGCTCGTATGAAATTTCGTTGTTCCGGTCTCTTCGAATTGATTATTGGCAGAAAGTGCGACTCAATTGTTCTTGGTGGAAAATAAAAGGTTTGGTTATCTATTCTACTAAAAGTAAAAATGTCGTTGAAAGCTTGAAAATTTAATTTAAGATAAAACAAGTTAAAACAATGCTAAGTAAAAAGGCGGGAAAAATTAAACTTGGAAAATAAAAACAATTCAGAAAATTAAAAACTTAACTAAGTCTGAAACAAGATAATTGAAATTTCAGGAAAATTGACATCTTCGAAATAATGACGAATTCAGAAAAATGGTTTCTTCGGAATAACAAGATGTTCAGAAAAATGGGAATTTCAGACTAACTAGCTTTTCAGAATAATTGGCATCTTCGGAATAACTGTCTTTTCGGAAAAAGAGAGTCTTCGGAAAAAGAAGGTTTTCAGAGAGATTTTCGGAAAAACAATGTATTCAGAGAAATGATAATTTCGGAAAAAAGAGATTTTCGGAAAAAAAGGATTTTCGGAAAAACAAGCTTTTCAGAAAAAGTATTGTCTTCGGAATAATACACTTTTCATAGAAATTGGTTTTTCGGAAAAAATGGTTTTTCAGAGAAAATGGGATCTTCGGAATGAAGGACTTTTCAGAGAAAGGATATCTTCGGAAAAAGGTTTTTCGGAATAATTGCTATTTCAGAGAAAGGGACGAATTCAGATTTTTTAAACCCTTTTCCGAAATTGTTGAAGCACGAATACAGTAAACAGAAATAAGAAAACTTAAGAGATAAGCCACTAATAAGCATAAACCAAACAAGCAATTTACCAAAACTTCAACCAAATAAGTTTTAAGAAGAACTAAATAAGCCACAAATTAAAAACTATAAAAACACTAATTAATCAAAACACTTAAAATCAACTAATAAGCAATCCTATTAATCTATCAAAACAACTTAATCATGAATAAGCCAAACACTAAAAGATTAATAACCACAATAAGCTCAAAACATCCACCACATCAAAACTAAAAGATCAATCACATGAATAAAACAATCACTTAATCAAAGAGATGAGATTAACTACATGATTATCAAGATTAAGAAAAAGATTAAGAAAGGTAGAATGAGAATTAAGAAAATAAGTTTGATTGATTAAAGATGAATATCAAAAGATTACAAGATTAATGGAAAGATTAATAAGTTTGAAAGAAAAACTAGAGAGAAAAATAAAACACACTTAAAAATTAAACTACACCTATTAAAAAAACTAAAACACCTAACACCTTCCTAATGACATATTAGGAGGGTATTTATAGGAGGTGAGGAGACTACATGCTTAAGCTATCTAATTTCTTTCTTCTCGACTCGACTCGACTTAATTTTGTCTTTCGCGACGTCGTCTCGGGATTTGTCGATATAAGTTGAAGTTGTCTAGTAATTTTCTTCTAAAATTAGACTTGAGTTCTTCGACTTCATTAAACTTCCGTCTTTAGACTTTTTCTTCGATAAATCTTCAGAATTGGCCTTGGACTTCCGTTCTTTTTGCATTCTCGATCTTTCGACTTCGTCTTTAGTCTTTTTCTTCGATTAAAGCCCGTGATAGCCCATGTTTTCTTCCTTTTGCATCTTTTGGTCCTCAAACACAATAAAAACACAAACCACGTATAATTCCGACTTTTACGACATAAAATACACGTTTTGGTCTTGTTATTATTGGAAATAAGTGGTAAAAGGATAAGTGTTTTCACACTTATTAAATCCCCTACACTTGACCATTGTAATGTCCTCATGCAATGCACTAATTTCAAAGCACGGTTTACATTTTTCATCATAGATAACCCACCTTGGCCTTTATTAAATACTAAACACCTAGAGAACTAAAAGAGCAAAACAAGTAAAGAAATCAAAAACTTACATTGGGCTTTTAGTTGTCATGAATGTTCATCATTCTCAAGTTTCACGTTCCCCATACCAAGCTTAAAAACAAGATCATTGTTATTATAAGTTCGCAAACTAATACGAACTCATGTGGCCCAATTATTCACTTAGACTCCCTTATTCCTAGGTGTATCTCTTATATTTTATTTTTGTCTTGAATGATCACGAGGATGCATTGTTTGACTTATTTCGATAGTTATTTAGGCTGAAAATAAAGTGGGACGATTTAATCAATAGTTAGCTAAAGGACAAAATCTTTTAAAACTGCTTCTCGGGACCTTTCAAAGTTCATATCTTGGCATAACTCGTTTCACGATTTGAGACCTTTCTTGGACCGATATTTGGCAGCGACTTCATACTTCAAATATTTGAGAGACGTTCTTGAAATTATGGTCTTCTCTTCATAATAGGAATTTCTTCACTTGAAGTTTTGAGAGATTCTTCATACTTGGACCACGACTTCTTCATTTTGGACTTTGATATACAAGGATCCGCCTCCTTTTAGGACTTGGATCTATTTATCCTCATACCTTTTTAGGGTCTTTTCGAATAGACTTCTCCATGATATTTTGGGGAGTATTTGCTTTTCGTCGTGTGTCTCGATCCTTCATATTGATTTTCGATAAATGATTCTTCACATCACTTTTGGATCTTTAGCAACAAAATGTAGCCCTCATGCCTTGTTAGAGCCTTTTCGGACTCGCCAATCTTCGCATCCTGCTTCAATAAGTTATGCCTTGGCTATGAACTCTAATTAATACCGAGCAACTTTTAAACGATCTTGTGCTAGAAGCTAAGTAACTTTTCAAATCGTACAACCTTATTTATTGCAGATAAATTTATTAGCAAGCGATGGGAGAATAGGCTTATAATCAACTCACATAAATTCACGAAAGAATACCAAACTTATAATTGACTCTATCATCTCTCGTTCTCCACAATTTAAAATCTTAAGGAATGAGACTCGTGGATGCTTAGCCACTTAAATCAAAGTTTTGGGTTTTCGAGTCATCTATAGGATCTTGCAAACTCTTAGACTTTTTCAAGTTTATAATTCGCATTTTAAAGTTCCCTTGATAAACGACTCTCTAGGATCAGTTATAGGAACTTGCGAGAAATTCTTGTTCTTAACCCGTGAGAGTTAAGACTTTCGCGTTTTAAAGTTCCCTATATAAAAGCCTAGCAAAACTTGACTTAAACACGTTAAGGATACTAGCTAGAGTAAACTTAGATAAGTAAACTCGGGTTGAGTCAAAATATTCACGACTTTGAAAAATTTTAAAACCACTTTATTGAAAATTTATTCTAGCAAGGAAAGAAAATAACCATAACAACGGAAAATACAACTACACAACTAGGCCAAAATAGATTAAGAATTTTGAAAAATGTCGAAAAATCAAATTTTCCGGTTAAAATGAGGACAAATTCATGGAAAAGACCACTTACTTCCATAGAAGTCCCCCTACACTTAATATAAACATTGTCCTCAATGTTTAAGCATATGGGAGTAAACTCCTTTACACTTAGGACATTGTGCATGTTGTTTAAATCTTGCTAAGGAAAGGACAACTATAGTGATTTCATTGTGAACATATAAGATATGAAATATTGAAACACGACAGTTTTAGGATAGAACCGGGAAGACGGGAACACGGGATCACGGTTTGTCAAAATCATCGAGAATGGATCTTTGAAGCTTTAATCCCTGCACAGAAGAAGAAACAAGACAAAAAACACATACGGGGCTCCCCCTACACTTATTATGAAAACGGTAAAGGATAGATCAACAGGTTGCCTCCCGAGAAGCGCTTGTTTTTGTTAACCGAGTCACGAGCCTGACTCGACCCAAAACTAGTTCATGGGAAACGTGGTGAGGGATGGAATCATCTCATGAGAGATGTCCTCACCAAAGTACAACTTCATACGCTGGCCATTCACCTTAAAATTGGGCCCATTTGGCTGAGAAAGCTCAATGGTGCCATATGGAAAGACTTTGGCGACGGTGAATGGACCAGACCAGCGGCTCTTCAACTTGCCCGAGAAGATCTTCAACCGAGAGTTAAAAAGTAAGACTTGATCACCAACGTGGAACTCTCGGTTCTTAATTCTTGCATCATGGATGATCTTTGTCTTCTCCTTGTAAATCAATGAGTTCTCGTAAGCTTCATTCCTCAATGCATTTAGCTCATTGAGTTGAATCTTCCGAAGATCATCGGCTTTGTTGATGTCGAAGTTAGCCCACTTCAAGGCCCAGTATGCCTTATGTTCCAGCTCGATAGGGAGGTGGCATGCTTTCCCGTACACAAGACGATAAGGTGTACAACCAATCGGGGTCTTATAAGCAGTACGGAAAGCCCACAAAGCATCATCTAACTTATCGGCCCACGAGGCACAATTCTCTCCCACAGTACGTTCTAGAATTCGCTTCAATCTACGATTAGATATCTCGGCTTGCCCATTAGTTTGGGGATGATAAGCGGTGGAAAGACGGTGATTGACACCGTACTTAGCCATGACTCTTGCGAATTGGTCATTGCAAAAATGAGTCCCGCGGTCACTGATTATAGCACGAGGAACACCGAATTGAGAAAAAAGTTGCTTCAAAAAGTTCACAACCACCCTCTCATCGTGCGTAGGGAGAGCCTTAGCTTCAACCCATTAAGAAACGTAGTCAACGGCTGCGAGGATGTACTTGTTCCCTTTAGATGATGGAAATGGCCCCATAAAGTCGATACCGCATACATCAAAGATTTCAATTCTTGTATGAAATTTTGAGGCATCTCATCTTTATGTGTGATCTTGCCTTGTCTTTGGCAAGCATCACAATGTTTAACCATGTCGTGAGAGTCACGATAAATGGTGGGCCAATAAAATCCAGAGTCGAATACACTCTTCGCGGTGTAATTGGGACCAAAGTGACCACCGGTGGGTCCTTTATGGCAAGCATCAAGGATTTGTACCGTTGCCGGCCCATCAACACATCGACGAATAATCAGATCAACACATTGTTTGAAAAGGTAAGGGTCGTCCCAGAAATAATGTTCAATGTCTTTAAAGAACTTTTTCTTTTGTTGGGACGTTAACCCTTCCTTGAGAATTCCACCCGCTAAGTAGTTTGCAATGTCCGCAAACCACGGGGTGTCATCAAGATTGGAGTTGATAGAAATTAAGGCCTCAAGGGGAAAAGAGTCATTGATCTCTTGATTCGAATGATCCCCTTGATAAGGATCCTCAAGTCTACTTAGATGATCCACGCTTAGGTTTTCGGCACCCTTCTTGTCACGAATTTCGATTTTAAATTCTTGAAGGAGCAAAACCCAACGAAGAAGTCTTGGCTTAGAATCTTGCTTAGTCAACAAGTACTTTAACGCGGAATGATCGGTATACACGATGGTGGTAGAAAGGACAAGATAGGGGCGGAATTTTTCAAAAGCATACACTACAGCTAAAAGCTCTTTTTCGGTAGTGGTATAATGCAATTGAGCCCCCTTCATTGTCTTGCTAGCATAGTGGATTGGTTGGAAGTGTTTATTCACTCTTTGTCCCAAAACCGCTCCAATAGCAAAGTCGCTACCCAATTAGGGGTAACCAAGACCGGTGCCTTAGTTAGCTTATCCTTAAGAAGATTGAAGGATTCAAGACACTCTTTGGAAAAGATGAAAGGAGTATCTTTTTCCAAGAGGTGGGTCATCGGGCGAGAGATTTTAGAAAAATCTTGAATGAATCGACGATAGAAGCCCGCATGACCAAGGAAACTTCTCACATCCTTCACGGTTGAAGGTGGTGGTAATTTGACTATGACATTCACTTTAGCACGGTCCACTTCAAGACCGGCTTTAGAGATTTTATGTCCAAGCACAATGCCTTCTTTTACCATGAAATGGCATTTTCCCCAATTTAGAACAAGGCGAGTGTCTTCGCACTGCTTAAGCATGCGTTCCAAATTGGCAAGGCAATGAGAGAAAGAATCACCATAGATCGAGAAATCATCCATGAAGACTTCCATAGTTTCTTCAACCATGTCATGGAAGATAGCCATCATACACCTTTGAAATGTCCCAGGAGCATTGCATAAGCCGAAAGGCATTCTTTTATAAGCAAATGTTCCGTAAGGACAAGTGAATGTAGTTTTCTCTTGGTCTTTAGGATCGATGGGAATTTGAAAATACCCGGAGAAACCGTCTAAAAAGCAGTAATAGTTATTACCCGCTAGACGTTCAAGCATTTGGTCCACGAAAGGAAGGGGAAAATGATCCTTTCTCGTAGCATCATTGAGTTTGCGATAGTCTATACAAACTCTCCACCCTGTAACGAGACGAGTAGGAATCAACTCGTTGTTTTCATTGGGCACAATGGTTATTCCGCCTTTCTTAGGCACACAATGGACGGGACTAACCCATGGTGAATCCGAGATAGGGTAGATCATTCCCAAATCAAGAAGTTTGATAACCTCTTTTTTGATTACGTCATGGATCTTAGGATTCACCCTTCTTTGGCTTTGAATAGTGGGTTTAAAGTCGTCCTCCATGAGAATTTTATGTGTGCAAAAGTGAGGATCAATTCCACGAATATCAGATATTTTTCATGCAATAGCTTTCTTGTGATTCTTCAGCACGACGATAAGTCGGGATTTTTCTTCTTCTTTCAAGTCCTTAGCGATGATGACGGGTGACTTCTTGTTGTCTTCAAGGAAAACGTACTCGAGATGAGACGGTAAGTCCTTAAGCTCTAAATCCGGAGGATTTTCGATGGAAGGCGTAGTCAAACCCGGTTCATCGATAGAAATATCCTTAGGAGATGGTGGAGAAATATGGTCCTCATTGAGAAGTTTCTCCATGGTACGAATGTCTTCATCCCAATTAGAGGGAGAATCGTCATATTGCAAGTCCACATCTCCCAAAGTTGCTTCAAATTCTTTCAAGATGAAATCACTTTCTCCAAATGGAGTTAGTGATGGAGCAATAGAGGCAACGGTCTCAACAGTGGGTAGAGAAGAAGAACCACTTTTACAAGCGTCTTTGAAATGTTCTTCACAAGCCTCATCAAGAACGTCAATGAAATTAACACTCTCGTTTTCCGAAGGCTGCTTAGAAAGTTTACCCATGTTGAAGATGATTTTCTCGTCACCAACTCTGATGATTAATTCGCCAGTGTCTACATCAATGAGAGTGCGACCGGTCCTCAAGAATGGACGTCCAACGATTAATGGAACACGGGGGTCCATCTCGTAGTCAACAACAACAAAATCCGTCGAAAAGGTGAAATTTTCGACACCAACGAAGACGTCTTCGGCTATCCCCACTGGATAAGCAACCGTACGGTTAGCTAATTCCAAAGTTATTCGGGTGGGGACTAGCTCGGGTAGATACAATTGTTTCCAAACGCTTAAAGGCATTAAGTTTATACTAGCACCTAGATCGGCTAGGGCCATACAATTCTCTACCCCAGGGAAGTTGCAAGGAATCAAGAAACGACCCAGATCACCAAGTTTGGTTGGTAATTTCCTTAAGAGCACTGCGGAGCAATTCTCATTAAGTTGGGTCTGAGCAATATCGAGAAGTTTCTCCTTATCACTGAGAAGATCTTTAAACATTTTAGCGTATTTCGGCATGTGAGCGAGAGCCTCAGCAAAGGAGATATTGAAATTCAGTTGTTTAAACATTTTGAGAAAGTTAGAAACCTGAATGTCATCCTTGTTCTTTAATTTCTCTTTCCTCAACCTCGAAGGATAAGGTATATTGGGTTGAGATGAAGGCTTTGGAATGGAATTCTCACTCACATCCTTGGGTGGTGTAGGGGTAGAAGTAGAAGGTGGTGAAATTGGAGAAGTAGAAGTTGGAGGAATAGAAGATGGAGGATTTGGAGAAGGAGACTCGTTTTCCTTTGTCACAATCACCGGTGTAGGTGTAGGAAGCTCGGGTTCCTTTAAACCTTTTCCAATGCGAGTGGTGATTGCTTTCATCTCCCCTCTTGGATTAGCAACGGTGTTACTCGGAAGAGAACCCGATCCAGAGGCTTGATTACTTGGGAAGAAACTAGCCATCATGTTCCTTAAGTCATTCGTTGGACTTGCCAAAGTGTTTCGCATATCAGCTCGAAGATCGTTTCCTTGTTTCACCATATCTACTTTCAAGTTGAGCATTTCCCGCTGAAGATTTTGCACCATCGCATCATTAGTCCTCATGTAGGTTTCAACGTCTTGGTGTAATGCGGTGGGTTGGTTGGGAGGAGGAGCATGGTAGGCAGGTGGTTGATAAGCAGGTTGTTGGTAAACTTGGTTGTTTCGTTGAGGTAGATATGGGTTTCTTTGGTTTTGATATGGAGTTGGAGCACGTGGTTGGTTTTGATTGTTGCGATTGAGGTTGGTTGGGTTTTGTGGGGGAAAACCGGGTGGTGAAAGAAAGTTGTTTGAGCGATAGCTAAGCAAATTGCGGTCACCTTGAGGACGTGCTTGATAGCCTCCCGTGGAATAGTTACCGTTGGCGGCATACACATTTTCCGAATTGTCATGAGTCGAAGGACAATCGGTGTATGAGTGAGATCCCCCGCATATATCACATGATTGAGTCAAAGCACTAGCTTGGGCAGTGATAGCTTTGGTATTGTTGGCGGCTTGGAGAGCAAGTGATTCAACAAGCGATGTAAGCTTATCAATTCCCTTGTCGCTCTCATTAGTGCTAGCACTAGCCACATTGGTCCGAAAACTCTTGGTTTGCACTCTAGACTTGTTCTCAATAATATCTCAAACGGCATTAGCAGACTTAACCAACAGATTACCCCCTGAGGCACTATTTAGTGAATCTTGGTCATTCATGCTTAAACAATTGTAAAAATTATTAATTTGATGTACTTTTGTTAAACCATGATGTGGACACTTTCGTAAAAGTTCCTTAAAACGGTCCCAAGATTCACTAAATGTCTCACCGTACTTTTGTTCAAAAGTAATGATTTCATTCCGTAAAGCGGTAGTACGTGAGGGTGGGAAAAAGTAGTTGATGAATTTGGTCTCTAAATCCGTCCACGTAAGAATACTTTGTGGCGGTTCCTTATCAAGCCAATGCCGGGCTTGTCCCTCTAAGGAGAAAGGAAAAAGTTGCAAGCGAATTACCTCTTGTGAAACCCCATTGTACTTAACCGTATTAGTGAGTTGAACAAACCTCTTAATATGGTCATGAGCATCATCAATTGAACGCCCCAAGAATGGTTGAGCAGAGACCATTTGAATGAAGCCGGATTTGAGCTCAAAGTTGTTGGCTCCAATCGCGGGTATGACAATTGCATCGTTGTTGCCCTCTACATGTGCTTGCAAAAGTTCGATCATTGGACGATTGTCCGATAGAGGTTCATTGTTGTCATTTTTCATGTTGGGTTGAGGTGGATTATTATTATTGTTGTGTACACCGGCCATGTCTAAGTTATCGAGAGTCTCGGGCTCGGGATAAGACGTTGATCGAGTGCGCATACACATGCAAAAGAAATAACAGAGTAGAAATATTTTTGGTTTTTTACGTTTTTTAATTTTTTGTATTTTTGAAAATTTTAGATTTTTTAGGATTTTTGAAAATTTTAAAGTAAGGAAAATAATGTTCAAAGATGAACGGATCCCAAAATCCAACGCGTCTCTCACTAAAAACCGTTAATCTTAACGAAAAGAGCCGGCAGCGGTGCCATTTAATACATAGCTTTTTAAGCTCGTATGAAAGTTCGTTGTTCCGATCTCTTCGAATTGATTATTGGCAGAAATTGCGACTCAATTGCTCTTGGTGGAAAATAAAAGGTTTGGTTATATATTCTACTAAAAGTAAAAATGTCTTTGAAAGTTTGAAAATTTAATTTAAGATAAAACAATGCTAAGTAAAAAGGCGGGAAAAATTAAAGTTGGAAATAACAACAATTCAGAAAATTAAAAACTTAACTAAGTCTGAAACAAGATAATTGAAATTTCAAGAAAATTGAAATCTTCGGAATAATGACGAATTCAGAAAAATGGTTTCTTCGGTATAACAAGATTTTCAGAAAAATGGGAATTTCGGACTAACTAGCTTTTCAGAATAATTGGCATCTTCGGAATAACTGTCTTCTCGGAAAAAGAGAGTCTTCGGAAAAAGAAGGTTTTCAGAGAGATTTTCGGAAAAACAATGAATTCAGAGAAATGATAATTTCGGAAAAAAGAGATTTTCGGAAAAAAGGGATTTTCGGAAAAACAAGCTTTTCAGAAAAAGTATTGTCTTCGGAATAATACACTTTTCATAGAAATTGGTTTTTTCGGAAAAAATGGTTTTTCAGAGAAAATGGGATCTTCGGAATATTAACTATTTCAGAATGAAGGACTTTTCAGAGAAAGGATATCTTCGGAAAAAGGTTTTTCGGAATAATTGCTATTTCAGAGAAAGGGACGTATTCAGATTTTTAAAACCCTTTTCCGAAATTGTTGAAGCACGAATACAGTAAACAGAAATAAGAAAACTTAAGAGATAAGCCACTAATAAGCATAAACCAAACAAGCAATTAACCAAAACTTCAACCAAATAAGTTTTAAGAAGAACTAAATAAGCCACAAATTAAAAACTATAAAAACACTAATTAATCAAAACATTTAAAATCAACTAATAAGCAATCCTATTAATCTATCAAAACAACTTAATCATGAATAAACCAAACACTAAAAGATTAACAACCACAGTAAGCTCAAAACATCCACCACATCAAAACTACAAGATCAATCACATGAATAAAACAATCACTTAATCAAAGAGATGAGATTAACTACATGATTATCAAGATTAAGAAAAAGATTAAGAAAGGTAGAATGAGAATTAAGAAAATAAGTTTGATTGATTAAAGATGAATATCAAAAGATTACAAGATTAATGGAAAGATTAATAAGTTTGAAAGAAAAACTAGAGAGAAAAATAAAACACACTTAAAAATTAAACTACACCTATTAAAAAAAACTAAAACACCTAACACCTTCCTAATGACATATTAGGAGGGTATTTATAGGAGGTGAGGAGACTACATGCTTAAGCTATCTAATTTCTTTCTTCTTGACTCGACTCGACTTAATCTTTGTCTTTCTCGACGTCGTCTCGGGATTTGTCGATATAAGTTGAACTTGTCTAGTAATTTTCTTCTAAATTTAGACTTGAGTTCTTCGACTTCATTAAACTTCCGTCTTTAGACTTTTTCTTCGATAAATCTTCAGAATTGGCCTTGGACTTTCGTTCTTTTTGCATTCTCTATCTTTCGACTTCGTCTTTAGTCTTTTTCTTCGATTAAAACCCGTGATAGCCCATGTTTTCTTCCTTTTGCATCTTTTGGTCCTAAAACACAATAAAAACACAAACCACTCATAATTCCGACTTTTAAGACATAAAATACACGTTTTGGTCTTGTTATTATTGGAAATAAGTGGTAAAAGGATAAGTGTTTTCACACTTATTAGTCCATTTTAAATTCAGTATTTCACTCTAAATTGGTTATAAATCTCAGGTTCAATAATGGCCCAATAGCCATTACAACTGTAAGTTGGGCTTTTATGGCCCAAGTCCACTTTATATAGTTTTTGGGTTCTAAAACGCATCACAAAGACGTACACTTAATATTTTACGTTGGTCGGGTCTCGGGTTCCATAATTATCAGTATATAACTAAGTCTAAAATTCCCGACAAGTGGGTCCTACCACGTCGGTTTGTATGAAAAACATTACTTTTTACGTTAATGAGGTATAGTCTGTTTATTACAATTATCCCGACATGTCCCGCTAATTTGATCATATCTCTTGAACCCTAAATCATCTAAGTGTATTATTTTTACCAAAATCATTATTAACTCATGCACTTTACTGATTATAAGTCTAATTATCCCCAATTTTTGTTTTTTATAGCTAATTAACCCATTTCCTAACTTAGAAGAGTTGGCTGTTTTTGGCAGCCAAACTCGTTTTCACCATTTCGGTCGCCATTTCCAAACCGTTAGGAACTGGTAAACCATCCAATTGATTCTAATTTTTCATGATTTTATCTACAACCTATAGTCTTACCTTTTTCAATGGTTCTGAGTTCTTATAAGGGTTTTCAGTCAGTCAAAACAGTATGTTCAGATCTGACTAGTTTCACTATTTTAGTCACCATTTCCAAACCGTAAGGATTTGGTAAACCATCCAATTGATTCTACTTCTACATGATTTTATCTAAAACATTTAGTTTTACATAATCATAGGTCAGTATACAATTTGTATGAGAAAACAGCCCGTCTTTATAATAGGTCAGATTTTGACCTTGTTTCGTATTTTGGTCATATCTTGCTTTCTAAAATTCGTCACGGGACGAGCCACCCGGGGGATTTATCACAAAAAAATTATCTATCTTAATATGTAAGTTTTCAGTATCCTAAACCACTGAGTTAGTTCATATAATCTGTTTTAGCTACTGTTCTAAAATCGTATAAATCAAATCATTACTAGGGCTCGTTTAACTTTATTTTAGTGTCAAAAATTCATATATAATGTCCCAATACTCACTAATCAATTTTCTATATATACATACATATATATATATATATATATATATATATATATATATATATATATATATATATATATATATATATATATATATATATATATATATATATATATATATATATATATATATATATATATATATATTCATAATATATATATATGAGATCAAGAAAAATATAAGATTGAGACGTAGATCTTACGAGGCTTATCAAATTCGTGGTACTAGTGAGTGATGCATGTAAGCAACCATCCAAGATCTTGTCAACACTTGATGCAACCACCATGCATGGATAGATCAGGACTAGATCTACAAGTTTAATTTGATGTAACCGCCATGCGTGGATAGATCGGGACTAGATCTACAAATTTTTGGGGTTTATACTAAGCTCATCATAAGTTCATAAAGTACGAAAAATTCTCGGGTGTTACACAGGTGGATTTTAAATTTATAGCGATGCTTCGGGAAAAAACTAGGTTGTGTACTCATGCAACATGGGAAAGCATCACGTCAGCTTAAGCCTTATGAGGAGAATTATCTTACCCACGATCTGGAATTAGCAGCAGTTGTCTTTGCACTCAAAATCTGGAGGCACTATCTATATGGTGAATCATGTGACATCTTCACTGATCACAAGAGCCTCAAATATATATTCACTCAGCAAGAGCTAAACATGAGGCAGAGAAGATGGTTGCAACTACTCAAGGATTATGACATCAATCTTCAGTACTGATAGTTGAGTTTTTGTATACCCTTTTAGGAAAAGAGTACCAAAATAGGGTAAGCACGACGATTTAGGAAAACCGTGTGTAAGTGACCCTAAAGTGAGTTCATTCTCAAGGAGGCTAGTGTGTTATGTGTGTAATGACTTGGATTAATTTGTGATTATACTTGTTAGAAAGAAAAGTAGAAATGAGATTAGAAGAGAATGACGGTTACGAAGACGGATTAAACTAAGTCAAAAAAAGGTGTACACGTAAAACCGTAAAAAGCACTAAAATTAAAATTTTACCCTAAAAATTCCTAAAAATTACCAAAAATTCACAATAAAATTCTAAGAGTACAAAAAATCCAAACTTGCCAAAACCTTTTAATTAATTAGATAATGACTTTTTAATGCTAATTAAAGCCCTAAAATCAAAATTAATTATTAAAAAGTTCCAAACAAGATCTTAAAGTTTATAAACCTCAAAGATACTCTAATTAAGCTAAAAAGTATTTTTCAAAATTTTAAAAACACTAAAAACTATTTTTAAACAATTAAAAACTTCTAAAATCAATTAAAACTTAAATTAATTCTAGAAAATAATTAAAAGACTCTAAAAATATTTGAAAAGTTTCAAAATTCATAATTAAGTGTTAAGAACCTACGAAAAATATAAAAACTTAGAAAATCAGACTTTTAATTTTTAACAATAAAATAATATTAAAATATTATTAAAAATCCAAAAATCATGACAATTCTAAAAACTTGCATACTAGCTTAATTTAACCTAAATTACTCAGAAATGAAAGTGAAATTCCCAAAAAACCCTTAATGGGCCTAGAAAAAGGGCTAAACCCAAAACAGTCCACTATTGGGCCAAATTTGGGCCCAATATAAAAAAATGTTCAAAATAAGCCCAAAAAGCACTGGTTGAATCAAAATTTGATTTTAAACAACTTTTTCCAAAGGCCCAAAAGCTGAAAGTGTGAAATAAGCTAGCTTATACCAAACAGCTTATTCTTAATAGGCTTTTTGGCCCATTAAGCTATAAGCCAATGCCATAAGCTGAAATTAAACACACAAGCTTCTTTTGTCCTAAATAAGACTTCTGCAAAAAGAAATTTGAAATAAGCCCAAGGAATAAGCCTGAAAATGCAATAAGCAATCTACTGAAAACGACAAAATAGTCCTTTTTGAGTTCTAGGCCACCCCAAGTGCTGATTCAAGTTTCTATAGCTTTCAAATGACTTAATTAAGCAAAATCAACAAAGAGTTTTCAAATAAGCTGACTCAATAAGCTGAAAAAGCAAATAAGCACTTATGTAAAAGTCAAATAAGTTGGTTTTCTAGCAAAAAGTCAAAGTCAAAGTCCAATGATCCAGTCTACTCAAATGGGTCAAATAATGAAGATCTATCACAAAAAATAAGTTGTTTTCAAGTTTGGATAAGCTAAAATAGCTTATTGATAAGCTGAGTACAAGTTTACACTAGCAGGGGCTAGTTTTGGGTGTTGACCAGTGGGAACTTTTCCCACTACTTGACTTATAGACTTCTTTGGATCATAAGGAGTCAATAACAATCAAAAATTCACAAACACAATCACCCAATTTGCACAGATTAATCAATAAAGTCCCAGATATTGCATAGACATGAAAAATAAGCAGAACAGGTTCAATAAGCACTTATAACAGTTTTCAGCCAGCCAAATTCAACCAAATGCATACACAAGCTATATTAAACTCAATAAACAAGTCTAAACATGTTTCATGCAATGGTTTAAAGAATTAAGCAAGATTCAAGCACCTTAAGTTACTGATGAACACAAGAACATGCAATTTTTCACTTTGCTGATGTATTTGACACACAAGCCAGATTCAACACCTCAAATCTCACAAACAGGTTACAATAATGATGTTTTAACAGCTTTTAGCCCTAAGCATGCATAAACTCTAGGTTTTCCCAAATTCTTAGGTCAAAATCAGTCAAACTCACAAAGATATAGCAGATTGTTTGGTTTTAAGGTTTGGTTCCAAAAACTTGCAGCAAAACACTCTCAAACAAGTGTATAACAGATACGAAGCACAAATACTAACTTCTAACAACTCAATACCAAGATTCAATCACAAACAGGTAGACCCAAACACCCCTTTATCTTTTCAAATCCAAATTTTTCAAAGGAAAAGTGAGATTCAATACCACCCAAGCTCAGATAAACACAATAACAACTAAGAACAACAGATTCAAGCAAGAATAAGCCACAAAATACACAAGATCATAGGCAACACTCAAATATCACAAATATCCAAAATATTTTCAGATTTTGGGATTAAGGGTGTGTACCTCATGGATGTACATCCACACCTACGGATTTTGAGCTTATGTGCTATCAAGAACAAGCACAAGCTTCCACAACAAAGCCTACTAAGAATCAACAAAGTTAGAAGCACAAGTATAAAATCAGAAATATGAAAAATCCTTGATTGATGCAACTCTTGTCCTCCACACTTGATTATCCCCAAGTTATAAGCTTCACCACACCTTGATAACACAATATCAGGATGCTATGATCAGCCCTATAGCCCAAGAATTCCAAGATAGACCAAGATCTTAGCAAAATATCAAGAAAATGAAGAAAATGTGCAAAATTTTGCACACTCCTCTTTTGAAAACAGGTTTTAGATTCAAGAATAATGAACAAAGAACAATAATAAGCAGATTATATCAATGGCACTTGAGCTTTCTTCAACATTTCAAACACATTTCATTCAACTTGAAAAGGATTTACAGAAAAGTGAACTTAGGAAAATTCAAGAGCAAAAGCAAATGTAGTGACCTAGGGCCTTTATATAGGCATACATGAACTAGTAAGTAGTTTAAAAAAACGTAAACCCTAATGTTGTTGAAGCCCAAAAATGCCCTTGGAGTCTCTTGTCTTCTTTGGAGAATCATGTGACTGGTTTTGGAGTTTTGTAAGAGCTGGAAAGTGCAAAGTTTATCCAAAGGTGTGTAACAAGCTTAAGATGTAAGCTAGAATTGAGCCCGTTGGATGGCTGGAAAATTCTTTGTCTTCTTCCCTTTTGACGTAGCAGGGGAGGCCCCATGCATCATGTGGGTTGGTGGGGTGCCATGTTTAAGGTTTGGGTTATGATAATGGCATCCTTAATCTTAAATCTAAAAAACATTAAGGATTAATTCCAAGTAATTAAGAAATCCCCAATTTGGTTTAAGAACACCAAGAACAGGTTTTTGATCTTGTTTTAGGTTTAAATACATATTTGGCGCGTGTTTAAACTTAATTAATATTAAGTTAAACCGTTTGGTGAGTTGGATGGTGACATGGAGGAAGGGAGTGTTGTGATTGGTGGAGGTGGTGAGTGGGGTGAGGTGGCAGTCCATGAGTGGTTAAGGTTACAATGTTGTCTGGCCAGCATTAAACCTCCAACTTTCATTCTCTTGTCATTTGCAGATTTAAACCCCAAAACTTGATTTCCTATGTAATCAAACTTTCAGTTTTCACACTTTTGCCCCAAATACTTTTCCAAAGTATTTTCAGGGGTATTTCTTGCCATTTTGTGATACTTCAAGGGCTGATTTGGCATTTTGTTGATGAATAATGGTCTTGACTTGCATATTTGATATTTTGGAGGACTGAAATTGCCAAGTCTTGTTTGATGAGGGACCATTCTTGCTAAATGTTGAAAGTCAAGGGTCCTTTTGGTAATTTTGGGATTTTCAATGGACTAAACTTGTAATTTCTTGTACTTTGAAAGACTTCATGATGTATTTGATTTTGTGGAGGATAATGGTTGACAATTTAGCTTTGTTAAGGGCCTAAACTTGCCAATTCTTCAAAGTAGAGGGCCCTTTTTGTAATTTTTACAAACTTAAGGGACCAAACTTGTAATTATGAAGATACAAGGGTATAAAGTGTCAATTCTTCCATATTGGAGGACCCTTCTTCAGAATTTTTCAAATCTCCAAGGGTTAATCTTAGGAAAGTCTTCATTAGGGCTTGGTTCATTGTGCGGCTTCGTTTCCCGTGTTCGTTTTTGTATGATTCTTGTGATCTTTTGTCATTTTCTCAATATCCGTACCTAAAATACACAAGCAACAAACACAAGCATATATATGGGTATTTTGATGATATTTAATGCATTTTAAGCCCTATTTGGACGATGAGACTATGTATAAAAGCAGTCACATCACTCCCCCATACTAAACCATTGCCGTGCTCTCACGCAATGCTAGAATAAAGTATCATAGCATCTCCAAAAGTCATTTTTATTCACTTTATTAAACGATAAACTAGCTACACTATTACTATTGTTACTACTACTTGCGTTTTAGACATAATGTATGATTTTCATCGCAAAATGGGACGTTTAGGTTCATAGAATAAGAACACTTGAATGCTTCGTTAGAAATAATTTCATCGTCCTCGATTTTCACCCCAATTCCATGCCAAGCGTGCAACGAGATCATTGTCATTATAAGTTAGTAATGCTAACACTACTCATATGCCCTAATCACGTATTTATCCTCCCATTATTCCTAAGTTGTATCTCTTATATTTTATATTGTCTTGAATGTTTCACGAGGATACATTGTTTGACTTATGCGATAATAGAGATTTAGGTCTAAAAATAGAGTCCTAGCGGTGTAACCAAGACCATCAAATCAATAACCCCTACCAATAGACAACGATGTCAAAAAATTAAGTTGACAAGAAGAATCGATAAACACGGTTTTATAACGGTTTTGAACATGAGACTTATTACCAAGACTTTTATACGCCCCCTAACGGAAGGGCCTTATTATCTTTGGTTTACCTCCATCTTTTATTCAACTTCGCCATGAAGCTTTTATTAAGACTTCGGTCTTGCCTTGCCTTTTATTATCCACCTCATCGGTAGTTTTATTAGCCAAAGACGTATATCCTCACGCTAAGGCGAGTTTTGGATCTTTAAAGCTTCGAAGATTAAGGCTTGATTCACTTTATATTTTGCATAGATTTTTCGGCCTTGTGGGGCTTCAAATTGTTTGATTGATTTAGGTGAGCACTTGAAATCTTATTATTGGGTGAAGCTTTCAATTATTCGGGTGCCAATACTTCAAAACCGTGACGCTGGCGATACCTTAGTGTCTTCCCAATTTAATTACACGGAAGCTACTAGAAAAGACTAGAAACCCAACAATCCAAACTAAACCGCTAAGTCAATATTTATTAAGCAAAAAATATTTACATGCGAAGGGAGAATAAGCAAACAACGAGAACACATGAGTTTTTGAAAGAATACGAGTACTCTACGTTTAGCATAGTAACTTATAATTAACCCTATCATTTCTCATCCTCATTTAAGAGACTTAGCCTAATGTGAAGTTAAGGAATCAAAGCTAAGTGCTCAACACACACGGTCGAGTCAAAAATTACTCTTATTCTCGCCATCGGAAAACCTACATTCGTGTCTTCAAACACTTATAAAACATGAGAAAAATTTTAAAATTTGGCCATTTTTAGCCTTATTTTGCAACAAAACGATAAAAAGATAAACTTTGGAAAGCTTGAAGGTTTGGCAAGGCAAGTATCTATTCACCCCCCATACTAAAGTTAAACATTGTCCTCAATGTTTCGAGTCTAGGGGTGAAAACACCCCCATATAGAGACGTATTCGAATGCCTAATCTAGCATGGAAAGGGTGTAACCAATAAATTAATAGCCGTTTATGAAGTGTGCTAATAACCTAAGGTTGGAACATCAAAAGGATATATCATGGATATTGAGAACGTCTTCAAAGCAAACGATCGAGTGCTCCCATAAATGAACACGAGAGGCTCCAGTCGTGAAGATCATGATCATCTAAAGTTCACAATTCATAAACAACCACGGAACAAAGGTTGGAAGGGCACAAATCCCCACACGTTACTACATTAGAAAGCGATAATATATACATAGGATAAGCATGGGGTTCCCCCACGAGGCACCTCGTTTTTGATGACCGAGTCATGAGCTCGACTAGATCCCCTCAATACTAATTATCATTGGGGAAAGTGACTTGGTCGAGGTAGTTAAAGGATGGAAATTCCCCGCCAATGTAGTGCTTCAACCTATGTCCATTCACCTTGAAGTTAGGACCATCATCTTGAGCTAGCTCGATGGTCCCATACGGAAACACTTGAGTCATGGTGAATGGACCGGACCAACGGGATTTCAACTTACCGGAAAAGATTTTCAAGCGAGAATTAAAAAGCAAAACTTGATCCCCAATGTTAAAAACCCGGTTTTTAATTTTAGAATCATGCAACTTTTTTGTTTTTTCTTTGTAAATAAATGAATTTTCATAAGCAATGTCCCTCAATTCATCCAATTCATTCAATTGCATTTTCTGGTGTTTTCCCGCGGTCTCCAAATCATCATTACAATGCTTTAGGGCCCAATAAGCCTTGTGTTCTAATTCGATAGGAAAATGGCAATTTTTCCCATACACAAGCTTATAGGGAGTGCACCCAATGGGCGTCTTATGAGCGGTCCTAAAGGCCCATAAAGCATCGTCCAACTTATCCGACCATAATTGTCGGTTTTCCCCAACGGACCTCTCCAAGATCCTCTTCAAAGCTCGGTTTAAAACCTCGACTTGCCCACTCATTTGTGGGTGATAAGCCCTAGAAAGCCGATGTGTAACCCCATATTTCATTAGGACCCTTTCGAATTGGTCGTTACAAAAATGGGTTCCACGATCGCTTATGATCGCACGCGGGGTTCCAAACCGAGAAAACAAGCTTTTCAAAAACTTGACTACCACACGAGCATCATTGGTGGGCAAAGCCTTAGCTTCCACCCACTTAGATAGGTAGTCAACCGCAACGAGAATGTACTTATTACCAAGAGATGATGGGAAAGGCCCCATAAAGTCTATACCCCAAACGTCAAAGATCTCACACACTTGGATGATATTTTGTGGCATTTCATCTTTTTGTGAGGCTTTTCCTTGTCGTTGGCATGACCCACACGACTTCACAAGATCTTGTGCATCTCGATAAATAGTAGGCCAAAAGAAGCCAGCATCAAACACCTTTCTTAGCCGTGAGATTAGCACCGTGGGTCCCTCATGGCAAGCTCTAAGGATGTTAGAAGCTTCGGTGCAAAATACACAACGTCGGATGATTTGATCCGCAAAAGTTCGTAACAAGTAAGGGTCATTCCAAAAGTAGAACTTGACGTCACGAAAGAATTCTCGTTTATCTTGAGTCGTCATACCCTTAATGATGAAGTTACCCGCATGTAGTTTGCAAAATCCGCAAACCATGGGGTGGAAGAATCAAGCTTAGAATTCACTACACCAAGTTTCTCGAGCAGAAATGTTTCGGTGATTTCCTTGGGCTCGTAAACACTTTGGTGAGGATCTTCCAAACGAGAAATATGATCGGCCGCTAGATTCTCGGCTCCTTTTTTGTCAACGATTTTTTTATCAAATTCTTGAAGGAGGAGAATCCAACGAAGTAATCTAGGCTTAGCATCTTGCTTTGCCATGAGATACTTGATAGCCGAATGGTCCGTATACACTATGCAATTAGCTAAGACGAGATAAGGTCGGAACTTCTCAAATGCATACACCACGGCAAGGAACTCCTTCTCCGTTGTAGTGTATCTTAGTTGAGCCTCGGTCATCATCTTGCTAGCATAGTGAATAGGCAAGAAGTGCTTATCATGACGTTGCCCCAAAACGGCCCCAATAGCGTAATCACTAGCATCACACATGAGCTCAAAGGGGAGGTTCAAATTGGGAGCAACAAGAATGGGAGCTTCGGTAAGTTTCCTCTTAAGGATTTCAAAGGCTCGTACACAATCTTCGTCAAAGACAAAACGTGCCTCTTTTTCAAGAAGATGTGTAATGGGTCGAGAAACCTTCGAAAAATCCTTGATGAATCGACGATAAAAGCCCGCGTGGCCTAGGAAACTCCTAACTCCCTTAACGGTTTTGGGATGAGGTAATTTGGCGATGACGTCTACCTTAGCTTGATCTACCTCAATCCCCGCTTTCGAGACCTTGTGCCCTAAGACGATTCCACTCTTAACCATAAAATGACACTTTTCCCAATTGAGCACAAGGTTGGTCTCCTCACAACGTTTCAACATTCTCTCAAGATTCGACAAACACGAAGTGAACGAATTACCAAACTCAGAAAAGTCAACCATGAAGACTTCCATCGTCTTCTCGATCATGTCATGAAAAATAGCCATCATGCACCTTTGAAAGGTTCCCGGTGCATTGCAAAGTCCGAATGGCATTCTACGATAGGCAAACGTTCCATATGGACACGTAAACGTAGTTTTTTCTTGATCACGAGGATCGATGGGGATTTGGAAGTAACCGGAAAAACCATCTAAAAAACAATAGAAATTGTTTCCCGCAAGACGCTCCAACATTTGGTCCATTTAAGGGCAAGGGAAAATGGTCTTTTCGAGTGGCTTCATTCAACTTACGATAGTCAATGCACACTCTCCATCCGGTCACGAGTCTAGTGGGAATCAACTCGTTGGCATCGTTTGGCTCAATGGTCATTCCTCCCTTCTTAGGGACACAATGAATAGGACTCACCCAAGGGCTATCGGAAATAGGGTAAATCATTCCCGCGTCTAGGAGTTTAAGGACCTCCTTTTTGATGACGTCGTGAATTTTGGGGTTCACCCTCCTTTGACATTGGATTGCGGGCTTGTAATCCTCCTCCATTAATATTTTGTGAGTACAAAACTTGGGATCGATTCCCTTAATGTCGGATAACTTCCACGCAATTGCCCCCTTGTGATCCTTTAGAACATTGACAAGTGCGGTTTTTTCATCATTCGAAAGTTCCTTCGTAATAATAACCGGCAACTTGTCGTCCTCCTCCGAATAGACATATTCAAGGTGAGGAGGTAAATATTTCAACTCGAGGATAGGTGGTTCCTCAAGTGAAGATTTGGGCTCGATGCTCATAACCTCCTCGGGTGGAGGAAATGGGAAATCGTTGAGAAAATCCTTGATAATCGAGAATTCCTCATCGTTGTCGAGGTCTTCCTCACAAGTACGTGGAACATCGAATTCTTCCAACGTAAAACCACCACCTTCAAATGGAGTGAAGGTTGGTGTCGAATTATCAAGAATTGGATCTAACATAGTGGGATTGCCACTAGTTTCTTCATCACCAAAACCTAGAACTTCTTGTGAAAATTCCTCGCAAACCACGTCGAGCATATCAACGAGGTTTATGGTTGCAATGGAATAAACATGAGAAATTTGAGAGTTTTGAGTTGCGTTTATAACAAGTTCCTCGTCGTTGAAACGTAAGGTGATCTTTCTAGCATGAACATCGATCAAAGCCATAGACGTATCTAAAAACGAACGACCTAAAATGAGAGGAACTTGAGGATCCGTGGGGATATCAACAACGATAAAGTCTACGGGATAGTAGAACTTCCCTACTTTCACAAAAACGTCTTCCGCCAAACCACATGCGGGAATCGTGGAATGGTCGGCCAACTCGATAGACATTAGTGAAGGAGTAAGATTAGGAAGATTGAGCGACTTGAAGATTGCAAGTGGCATCAAGTTAATGCTAGCACCAAGATCGGCCAAGGCATAGCATTCCTCCATATCTTGAATTGCACAAGGGATCAAAAATTTACCGGGATCACCGACTTTTTGAGGTATGCGATTAAGATAAACCGACGAACAACTAGAAAATTGGTGCAATTTCTCCTTGTTGTTCAACATACTCTTAAAGTTAGCGGCAAATCGAGGCATCATGACCAAAGCATCGGCGAAACTCACATTAAAGTGCAAATCACGAAACATTTTCATAAAAAGCTGATATTGGTAATTGTCGCGCTCTTGACGTTTCTCCTTCCTAAGTCTCGATTGATAGGGCAAAGGTGGTGTGGGTTGAGGCATAGTAGGCATAGCCTTTGGAATCTCGGGTTCCAATGTTGGTAATGGGTCAACCGTAGGTGTGGCATGAGCGGTACTTCGTGGGATTGGGACATGCTCCTTTTGGACCACCACCTCGGGTTCTTCCTCAATTGCTTCCTCGTAGGAGCAATTGGTTGAGGAGTCGGTTCCTTAAGTGTCTTACCACTACGTGTGGTAATCACTTTCATCTCACCCTTAGGGTTGGATACGGTGTTGCTAGGAAGACTACTCGAAGACGGTTTACACATTATTGCCTCAAACATAGACGAGATTTTATCTTCAAACATGGATTGCCTCAATACGGCCTCGGTTTGCCTTTTCTCGGCCTTAATCATCTCTTGTTTAATCTCATGTTGCCCTTGTTCCATTTTTTGTTGGTTTTGTTGTAACCTAGTGACATTTCCTTCCATTTTGTTGGTGTGGATCTTAAGTTCATTAGCTAACTCATTTTTCAACTCTTTCTTCAAGTCGTTCTTAAACTCGGATCTTAGGCTAATGATTTCTCTTTGAATATTGTCAAACCTAGCATCATTCCCATTAGCGTATTCAACAAATTCATTTGGAAGATCTTTCAAAGTTTGCAAACCTTTGTTGTTGTTTTGAAAATCATTTTGATTTTTGTTTGAAACTTGATTATTAGCCCCTTGATTACCATAATTTCCCTTGTTGAAATTGTTTTTGAAACCAACTTGATTGTTGCGATAGTTGTTGTTAGCATTTTGATTTGAACCAAAACCCGGTGGAGTCAATTGATTAGAGCGGGAAACTTGACCGTTTTGGTTGTAATTTCCCGTGGCCGCGAAGGCACTCGAAGTGTTACCACCGTTGGTAATGCACTCGGAGAAATCATGACCACCACCACAATACATGCAAGAAACCTCAACCGCTTTAGCCGTAGCGGGAGCACTTTGTTCACCAACTTTAAACTCAATCAAAAGTCCTTTAAGCTTGTCAAAAATCTTGTTTTCCAAGTTCGCCTCAATTTGGCAAGCATCGATGGTAGTAGACAAAGAAGGTGAAGCCGAAGACGAAGCCTTACGAACACTAGACGTGCTACGAGGACTATACACCTTAGATCTATTCTCAATTATTACCAAAGCTTCCTCAACCGTTTTACACAAAAAATTACCACCCGCGTCGGCATTCAAATAATCTCTTTCATGATCATTAAGTCCATTGTAAAACGTGTCAATTTGATGCAAGTCGGAAAAACCGTGATGAGGACATTCATGTAACATTTCCTTAAACCTATTCCAAGCCGTTGAAAAACTTTCATTAAACTCTTGTGAAAATTTTGAAATCTCGTTTTTCAAGTGCGTAGTCTTAGAGGGCGGAAAAAATTGGTTCACAAATTTAGACACGAGATCCTTCCACGTCAATATAGAATTGGGTGGCTCTTTCTCTAACCAATTTTTTGCGTGCCCCGCTAAGGAATACAGAAAAAGCATCATCTTAATCGAGTCATTCGAGACATCCTTAAACTTGCAAGTGGTGGTAAGACGATTGAATTGGCGGATATGGTTGTGTGGATTGTCCTTCTCATCACCACGGAATTTGTTGTTTTGGATCATCGACAACAAACCCGTTTTCACCTCAAAAATCTCCGCAAGGATAGCGGGAATCACAACATCCTCTACATAACCCTTGGTGGGTGCTTGAAGTAACTCCATCATAGTTCGATTCGCCATGGTTGGTGCTTCTCTTACAATGGGTTCCTCAATAGGAGACTCCTCACTAGAAAGATTGGGAGTGGGAGTTTTGTTCTTTCGTTTACGTGCACGTCTTGCTTGATTACGAGTTAGCATAAACGTCATGTACAACGAGGGGACGAGCAAAGAAGATTCTTTTTGGTGTTTTGTATTTTTCAATTTTTTTTTTTGGTTTTTAATTGTATTAACCTTTTTGGATTTTGGTGAATGTATTAAGTAGACACAAATCTACAAATCTCCTCCTTAATCAAATCTCTTGATTAAAGAAGCCTCAAGGAATGAAAACGATCACGTGAAGTGAACACCTTCAATGACTTCAAGAGGGTTTAATCAATGGAAACCAAGAAAATATATATGATACTTAGTAATACTTTGGGCGGCAAAACCCTCGATTAGCTCTCAAAATCAAATACTCACAAGCAAGCGGGGAAACGAGGCGGCGTGAAGCACTTAAGAGCCTTTTTCCTTAGGATATATTTTATATATATCCGCCTTATACCCACCTTATAGTTTGTATTTTTCAAGATTGAGCTTCACGAAAGTATTTATCTATTTTTGCCTTTTTTCTTTGGTTTGAGATTCGAATACAATGATTGGGTAATGACCTCCCAAGTCAAGGTTGCGATTTCTCACGTATTTGGAGTACTTGTGAATTTATTGTTCTACGTATACACTATATTAATAGTATTCACACAAAAACCGAAAACCGATAATACATATTAGTAGAGTGCTACTAATACAAATACTATTTTGGTTAGTATATAAAAACAACAATTCCAAATCAAAACACAACACGCCTCCCCGGCAGCGCGCCAAAATGATAGTTGAGTTTTTGTATACCCTTTTAGGAAAAGAGTACCAAAATAGGGTAAGCACGACGATTTAGGAAAACCGTTTGTAAGTGACCCTAAAGTGAGTTCATTCTCAAGGAGGCTAGTGTGTTATGTGTGTAATGACTTGGATTAATTTGTGATTATACTTGTTAGAAAGAAAAGTAGAAATGAGATTAGAAGAGAATGACGGTTACGAAGACGGATTAAACTAAGTCAAAAAAAGATGTACACGTAAAACCGTAAAAAACACTAAAATTAAAATTCTACCCTAAAAATTCCTAAAAATTACCAAAAATTCACAATAAAATTCTAAGAGTTCTAAAAAATCCAAACTTGCCAAAACCTTTTAATTAATTAGATAATGACTTTTTAATGCTAATTAAAGCCCTAAAAATCAAAATTAATTATTAAAAAGTTCCAAACAAGATCTTAAAGTTTATAAACCTCAAAGATACTCTAATTAAGCTAAAAAGTATTTTTCAAAATTTTTAAAAACAATAAAAACTATTTTTAAACAATTAAAAACATCTAAAATCAATTAAAACTTAAATTAATTCTAGAAAATAATTAAAAGACTCTAAAAATATTTGGAAAGTTTCAAAATTCCTAATTAAGTGTTAAGAACCTAGGAAAAATATAAAAACTTAGAAAATCAGACTTTTAATTTTTAACAATAAAATAATATTAAAATATTATTAAAAATCCAAAAATCATAACAAATTTTAAAAACTTGCAAACTAGCTTAATTTAACCTAAATAACTCAGAAATGAAAGTGAAATTACCTAAATACCCTTAATGGGCCAAGAAAATAGGCTAAACCCAAAACAGTCCACTATTAGGCCAAATTTGAGCCCAATATAAATAATGTTCAAAATAAGCCCAAAAAGCACTGGTTGACTCAAAATTTGATTTTAAACAACTTTTTCCAATGGCCCAAAAGCTGAATGTGTGAAATAAGCTAGCTTATACCAAACAGCTTATTCTTAATGGGCTTTTTGGCCCATTAAGCTATAAGCCAATACCATAAGCTGAAATTAAACACACAAGCTTCTTTTGTCCTAAATAAGACTTCTGCAAAAAGAAATTTGAAATAAGACCAAGGAATAAGACTGAAAATGCAATAAGCAATCTACAGAAAACGACAAAATAGTCGTTTTTGAGTTCTTAGCCACCCCAAGTGCTGATTCAAGTTTCTATAGCTTTCAAATGACTTAATTAAGCAAAATCAACAAAGAGTTTTCAAATAAGCTGACTCAATAAGCTGGAAAAAGCAAATAAGCACTTATGTAAAAGTCAAATAAGTTGGTTTTTTAGCAAAAAGTCAAAGTCAAAGTCCAATAAGCTCCAGTCTACTCAAATGGGTCAAATAATGAAGATCTATCACAAAAAATAAGTTGTTGCAAGTCTGGCTAAGCTAAAATAGCTTATTGATAAGCTGAGTACAAGTTTACACTAGCAGGGGCTAGTTTTGGGTGTTGAGCAGTGGCAACTTTTCCCACGGCTTGACTTATAGACTTTTTTGTCATTAGTGAATTTTTTGGGATTCAGATTACACAAAGGCACCCAAATGATCTTTGGATCATAAGGAGTCAATAACAATCAAAAATTCACAAACACAATGTAACACCCCCAAATTTATACAACTCAATACAGCGGAAGACTCGTTGGTGTTACGGGATAGCACATTACTCACATCATAGACAACGCATAAAAATCGCGTCGTTTAATATTAAAGCATTTTCATTCATAAATATCAAAGTTACATAGGTCCCAAGTCATTGTATTTAATACAGGTTTTACAAAGCATTTGAATGGAAATAAGTATTTAGGTGCGGGCCATGAATTCTTGATGTCTTCCCGAGAATTACCTTCAAGTACCTGAGATAACACATGTTAAAAGAAAAGGTCAGCGATAACGCCGAGTGAATTCATAGAGTTTAATAAAATCCATTAATATAACATTGGTATAAAAATATTACCGAAAATCATGTTGTACAAATCATTGTAATAGGCCATAAAATAGCCAAAATCATTTTATACAAATCTTTATCAAATCATAATATATGCATTTGCCTTAAAAACCATTATAGGAATCATTGTCGTTAAAAACACCATACAATACGTTTTGCAACGTTGTATAGATTAAATAAAAACGGTTATATGAATATGGTTACATAAAACCAAAACACGAACATAATATCAATAGTATGACCCTGTATTGCTAGTCAGGCAATACGTCATAATTCGGAGCGTCTAGTAGTATTTCGTTAATTTGGATTATTATAAGCCGCATGACATTGTTACCTTACTAAACCAAACAACGGGTAGCTAACCCGATACTCAATTTGCCCATCTAAATTAGCGTGTCGTCACAAAGGTCACGCTATGTAAATCTTCTCATACATAAATTCGCTTACCAATCAATGTGGCACGACGGGGATCAACCGTCAAGGCGCGAACTGGGGTGGTCGTCCGCAAATAGTACTATTAAATGCATAAGCGTCTACCAAATCCCGGTAGTTCACAATTCATGCTAATGGGACTTTTAGTGACATAACCTAACTTTAATAATCCATTTAATTTCATCTATCGGGTCCTTTAATCATTTATCAGGTCATACAATCATTCGGGTCCAAATCAATAAACAAACAATCGGGACAAATGGTGTCCTAATTTTATAAAAACTAACATGTTATATCCCTCGTGGGTTTATAGAAAATTTATAAAACATTTAAAAGAGTGTGAGGCTATGAACTCACGTTGATGTAGGAAGGCGGGTTATCGGCAATTCGGATGTACGGTACGTGCTTGAATCACGGAAACCTAGACAAATAATACTCGTCTTAGACTTTTGTCCAATGACTTTATAAAAATAAAAATTATGTATACATATGATGATTATATATATATGTGATGATCAAGTGGGTTCACATATTCTCTTTTACTCATTTTAGTGTTTACGTATTGGTAACTTCTTACTAGTTTACTAGTTTTACCTATTTACGTGTCTTAGGTCCAATAAACTTATTATAAGTTCTTTAACTTGTTTTAATCCATTTTATACTTATATTATCAGTATTTAAACTTTACTAGTTGGGCCCAAATAGGTTAAGCCCAATAAGTTCTTTTTATAAGAGTTTAACTTATTTAGTCCAATTATTAGTCCAATATGTTTACTTAGCTCGTTAATGTCCGTATGTCCTATAGTTCGGGTTTTATCGGTTTTTACTTGTTATACATGTTTATATATCACTATATAAGTTTATAAAAGTTTACATTAGACGGGTCCAACCGTCTAAGTTTTATTAACAAAAACGTTAATTTTACGGTAATAGCCGAAAAAGTCATAAAAACCATGTTTATAGTTTTATAACTTATAAAACTTATCAAATTACCATTTTTAATAAAATATCCATTTATTTATCCTTATACATATTTATATAAATGTATTATATAAGTTAGTGGGTTTAATTCACATTTTATACTATTTTTATTTGAGTGCTTATATAATATTATTATACTTTAATTTCCAAAATCTGATTTTTATTTTCATTTTCACCAAAACTGCCATATCTAGAGTTATATATGGAGATAGAAGCTCAACTTTTTATGACATAAACTACATGATAAGTGCTCCATTTAACTCTCCTATAGCTACTGTTGAATCATCCTCTAAGTATTTTCTAAAAATCATCCAAAACAGTGAACTCAGATTTGTACTTTAAACTTGTTTTGATCATATCTCACTCATTACAATGATTCCATTGCATGGCCAACTCTCACATGTGTACAAGACCCATATCTTACTTTATATTAATTCTACTTCATCATTTTATCAGTTCATGACATGTTTCTTTACTGTTTTATACAGCCATCATTTTTAAGCAAGATTTTAGCCTTGTTTCTTATAGCTTTTCACCTTTTTAAGCATGTTTATCAACACCAAATCCCCACAAAACATTTTTAATCATCATTCATCATCATATACATATACATAAGTAAAATAAATACAAGATTACATAATCAAAAATAATAAGAGGATGAGGAGGACAATCTTTATACCACCAAGTTGATGTAGGTTGTGATTTGGACATGGATTTTGATGGAGAAACTTATGAATAACCAAGACCATCTTCAAGACCACCATTCTTCATGAACACCTTGTGGAAAATCAGCCCCAAGACTCCATAGAAACTCCTCCTTGGATGTTATAATCACCACCATTCAAGAGAGCTTCAAGAGGGCATCATCATATGTATGAAAATCATAGGATTTTGTGGTTAAATTTGATCAATGATGGTGTTTTTGGGGTGATATGGGACGGCACAAGCAAGAGAGAAGGAGAGGATTGTGTGTGGTTTGCATGTTGAAATGAGAAGAGTGGTTTGAGTTTAGATGGTTTTGTCAAGTTAGTGGGAAGTGTAGCTTAACATTGAAGCTTGTATGACATGTGTAAGCAACTTAGCTTACACTTGACACAAAATGTGGTGTGGTAGCTAAGTTAAGGCCGGTTTGAGTGGGGGTGGGACAAGTGTCCTACTTGTCTCATCCCCATTTATTTACGGGTACTCCTCGATTCTAGTTTCCTCGATTTGCGTGCCCTCGGGTCGTTTTACGAAAAACGTTTTTATAAATTATGAATCAACGACACAAAACGAATCTAATAAAAATTGTCTCATCAAAAACGGAGTTCGAAAACGTAAATACGTAATCCTAAGGTTTCCGGTTTAGTCGTAAAGGACGTTAAAATAAAATCGTAAGTCCTAATATCTTCTCGTAAATTTGTGAGTTTATGAACCAACACAAATTTAAAACTCCAAAATAATATTCACGGATAAATTTATTTTCTGAAATGTCGGACTGTCACCAAAGACGGTGTATGTAAACGTGAGCACATAACGTAGAATCCTCCGGTTTAGACGTAGTCGATGCTACTTCAAAACGTAAATCCAAATTACTTCCCAAAAATAAGTGAGTTCATATTATAACATTAAAATAATGTTTTTAAATAATATTTGAGAATAAAATATCAACCATAAATTGACGGATTGTCACAGCATTTACCCCTAAACAGGATCTTTGTCCTCAAAGATCATCTTACTACTCACTTCTTATAGAGTTAAAGCCATGTGGGTATTCCCTCCACATTCGGTCTTTTCTCACAAGTGTAATTCATTACAATACGCGAGTTTCATCAAACCTAACTATGGGAATAAGATCAGGCTAAATGTTGACTTACTTTCTCTATCCATGATGTTCACGGGTTTCTGATGAATGCAACTTTTCGCCGATCTAAGCTTTACTAAGAGACAATCAGAATTTTCACTTGATAGATATTTTATCAAGTTTGATATACGAAACATAATTCACGCAGCTCTTGAAGTCCTAGGGTAGATCCAGCTTATATGCCTTTCAAACCAATCCTTCACATCATCTCAATGGTCCCATACAACGGGGACTTATATCCCATGATTTGTCAGATCATTAATTAATTTTTTCCAAGGTTAAAATTTTTGGCATAACTTCGCTACCCATCTGGCACTTCAAGATCTACATTTCATATTCACATAACCTCCTGCCTACCACCGGCATTCAATAATTAGATCCTAATTTCAACAATCATTTCAGGTCTCGCGGGTCGGGTATTTTGTAAGGTTAGGTTCGCCATCATAGGAAACCTTAAACCTAAAAGACATGTCCAACTCACAATGGGTGTATGTCGGGTGTCTTTATCTCAACTCCTGCTTACAGATGCTCTAATATTTAGATCCTAACAAAATTCGATCTCAATCCTAATACGATGATTATCAATGATAATCCTTCTAAGGGAAAGCGATTATACGGTTTATTACCAAAGGTCATTCATTCAAACATAAAATAGCACTTATATTACTTTGTATCGTTACTTTACCTCGTCCCTTCGATTGGGGTGGTACATAGTACTCTCATCAAGGTTCGTTCTCAATGATTTCTGAGCAAATCTCTAGAAATTCGATGCGAAGCGAGGATCTTGATAAAGATGTTCGATACAGGCACACTATGTTTATATAACTCTTTTGCAATTATCATTAACGGGAATGATATTAGCAGATTTGGTCAGTCTGTCGACGATGACCCAAATTGAATCAAATTCAGATGATGACCTTTGCAATAGCTAGACGTTTACTAACGTATGAGGCGATCTCTGCCTTCATAATTTGCCATTAGTTCAACTTCTTCTGATAATGATACATTAAATCAGAAATGTAAAGAATAGAATACTTATACTTACAGATTCCAACATAACTATATCTCACAACCCTCTATATTTAGACAATCACAAGTGGTCTTTAAAACATTTAACGCTATCAGCTTCTCAAGTCTAATAGTTCACATTAGCCGCGAACCACTTTTATTATCTATATTATTCGTTTTATAAGCATCGGCTATATTTTAAATTATTCGGCAATTTATTTTGCACCGTCATTATTAAGGAACGTGTCCTAATTGGTTCTTTATCTTTTATACATATTGTGTCAGTAATTACGTTCACTTTCCTAGATGGAATAATTATCGTGACCGTATTTATTCTAAAATTCTTTCTTCACATTTTCTAAGTCTTAGTTCTATCTCAACTATTATTTTTATCCGTTTTACTCAATCCGACGTTTAAAGCGTCGATAATTATTACAAGTAATTAAATAATAATTAGTTAATTTTTATGAAACGTAAACGTAAAAATTTTAAATTTCTTAGTTCGACCAATTATATATGAAAATGTTTAAAAAAAATTTTAATTTAATTAACACGATTTTTGTTGATTTATCAAAAATAATTAAAATAATTAATAAGATCCGTAAATGTTCGAAAAATCTTTGGTTATACTTTGGTCAAAATTTTCTTAGTTAAAAAGCAAAAATTGTCATTTCAAATTTTTAAGTCAAGGTTTAAATGGTTTCCTCAATCCCTCTTAGGTTGTCTTGAGGTATACACGATCATTTACCCCTAAACAGGAGTTTAGTTAAATGTTCTGGGTATAAGGGAATAATCCCTTAAAAATCCTTTGTTAAAACATTTGTCAAAACATATTTCCATTTTCATTTTGGTAAAACCCAAAGTCTTAAAAGGACTCTTAATTTTTGAAGAGTCAATATAGATTCCATTATCTTTTAATCACACGATCAAATAATGTAAAAGATTAAGTCTCAAATCATATGTTAATTATTCAAGATACAGGTTTTAATTGTTCGGCCAATTCTGGGCAATCTATAATTAATTATTAACTCATTCTTATTCTTATAAACAAACAAATAGTCCTTAATGATCACAAGAATGAATTTATCAAATTACAGCCTACACACGTGATTCACCAAATTTATGAATGCTACATGTGCATTGGTCAATCCAAACGACATCACGTGAAAACTCATAATGTTCATTACAAGTACCGGATGTAGTGATTGGAATACATAATCTTTTTCGCGGACGCGAAGTTGATGATAACCATGCCATGGATCAAATCTTTAAAACATACGCTAGAACCTTGTAAATGATCGAACAAATCTTCCATTTCGATTCATGGATATCGTTTTCGATTGTCAATTTACTCAGTTCTTAGTAATCTATAAATATAAGAAATAATAATACCATAGCTCTTCATGATGACGAGCTCGATAGAATAAAATCTTTCTCCAACAACTCTCTCAGTTGTACGGTAATTCCTTTAATTTAGATGGTGCTGACGTACAGTGCGCAAGCCACAGGTGCAGCACCGGGAATATAATCAATACCAATTTCAACTTGCCTTAATGGCGAAAGTCTAGGTAATTCATCAACAAATACTTACTAAAGTTTCAGATAACATAAACATCTTTTAATACATACATATTAGGTTCCTTCTAGATTATATTATCTATGACTAATTCACAATCATTCATGGTATAATTTTAAGTTTAAATACAGGATATCGTCATCCACCAAGAATTATTTAGATCACTTTTGATAATCAACATCTTATCTTTTAGGGGAATTCTACTCGAGTTCCCATCAATTAAGACAATGTCGTCATGTCATAATCAATCAATCCATTCTACTGGCACTATCAACTTTCCAGTTTCATTGCCGTCGATAAGATGTGATCTTCTCAAAAGACTAATAATAACTCATAATCCTTTACAAATTCAAGGATATATGGAGACACAACTACTATTAAAAGAGTAAGGTCAACGCATAATCTATGCGAGAGAATTTCAAATCAGATACAAACGAAAACATTAACGAATATAAATATATCCCATGTTTTCATTAATTTGAGTACGCATTCGAAAGCTCCTCGGATCGTTACCCAGGTCATTCAAATGAAATCTTAATCAAAAGAAATGATAGGAACATCGATACATCCAGTCGGGTATCAACACTCGGCAATCAGATACTTTTCCTAAGAATCTCACTACGGGAGAATTGGACAAGAAAGAATTATCAATTGTCAAATAAGACAATTTCGACAGATGAGTAAATTCGACTCAGAAGAATAGATGCTACAGGCACATATGTAGGTGTCCCTAACACTATGTCCTTATTTTTCACTTCTTGCAGATCTCATAAAATTTATTCTTTCACAATCTTCAAAGAAAATGTAGTGCTTATTCATTAGTTTTATGGTGACTACTAATCAGCCTTGCATGGTCCATTCTAAATTGTATGTAGGCGCGCAACGATATACAATTTCAAGATTAACGATGCAATACTCAGTTCGTCAAAATTTTATCATCATGTTTATAATAAAAACATTTCATGCTTAATTCTTAAATAAGAATCAAAATAAATTTACAAAGATTTTCTTTGTTATGAAAATATTTAAGTTTCCAAAGTGTTTCATAAACAACTTCATTTTGATATCAATCACTTATAAATCTCACTTTGAATAATCCTTATTGTGATGAAAATTAAGTTTTCTCAAAGGATACCGTTTTAACTTTATAAAAACAATGTGTGATCTGCAAAAGAGTGATGAAGAGTTGTTAACCAAGAACTAACTACAATATAATAAGAAATGAGCTTTAGCCAATTAATCATGAGGTTCATGAGCTCGATGGCACTCAAAGAGAATAATCCACAACGTAACTCAAATCGAGATGAGTACTTGTTCAATGGTTGCATCACTAATGCGAGCATTAGGATGAAGCAAGAAAAGATAGATAACATCGATACATGTAGAATTTAGCAATCAAAGGTAGTCTTTTCATCAATCACAAACAAGTCAAAATTGTACTGTAACACATTACGTGTCACTATGTCATACAATTCCAAGAACTCATCCTACCAACTGATGTCTCAGTTAAGTTAGGGATTATTTTTAAAAGATACCACAATGAATACTAATCTACAAGAGTCATGGGGGTTCCACCTGTCCCGGAAGATCCATCGGTCCCAATCCAGAAGAAGATTTCTTCAATTTATTTCTTGGACACTGGGCATCCTCGTTAGTGGACAATGGCCTAGGAACAACCCTTAACACGAATAAACAATCATTTAAAACCTTATAATTCAATCACAAAACTTAACGACTTCCTCTTAACCATCTCATATTCTGTACGAGTTAAATTTAACTTCATTCAAGTTTCAATCAACTTATACTCAATGCGATATCCTACCTCATTTTCCAATATTTTCAATATTATTCTTAGACCTTCAAAGTGCAATAAAAGCTCGATATGAACAACACTTAATTTCCAATCCTATAGCTCTTACAACAACAATTATCAAATGAGTCACTAATATTAAATGACTCACACATTCAATTAGACTTCTCGGAAAGGTACTAGTGGCATGAGGCTTTTGGGTAATGGTTCCAATGACAGCCTCAAGTGTAACATTCACCCTTTCGATTTCAATTTAAGAATTGGATGAAAACGAATCAGATGACATCTTTCTAGGTGGTAACGTTTTGTCAAACTCCACTCTCTAAGGAAAGATCGTCATGACATCGATATCAGATTTATTCTCGCCAATTCTTCTTCTATTTCACAATCAACTAATATCTACATTTCTATGAGTATCAACCATTTGTTGGGATCATAAATATCCACAACTTGGTTTAGATCTAGGATGGCTATAATTCCTACGAGAATAGCTTCGATTAATTTACTAGGGGATTTAGGGTTACTTGTGACAATCTACGTCGTATAAATACCTCGTATAAATATCGAAATAATCATCAAACAATCATGTAATAAAATTACATCATATATATATATATATATATATATATATATATATATATATATATATATA
Organism: Glebionis coronaria; assembly: GCA_025667525.1. Taxonomy (NCBI): domain Eukaryota; kingdom Viridiplantae; phylum Streptophyta; class Magnoliopsida; order Asterales; family Asteraceae; genus Glebionis; species Glebionis coronaria. Next base: position 759,816 of record JANFOE010001225.1, read on the forward strand.
TATATATATATATATATATATATATATATATAAGTTATATATATATTAAAATAACACTTCTCCGTCTGGCCTTGTTGGTAACTCGGGAATTCTTCGGCACCGTTATAGTCAAAAGATTTTTAGACATTTTTAGAAAATGTTTATAATTAAAAAGATTTTGAAATGATTTATTCAAAACCTTGGTTTTAAAAATCATTCGTTCTCTATAACGAGAGCTCTGGTACCAAACTGTAACACCCCCAAACTTATACAACTCAATACAACGGAAGACTCGTTGGTGTTACGGGATAGCACATTACTCACATCATATACAACGCATAAAAATCGCGTCGTTTAATATTACAGCATTTCCATTCATAAATATCAAAGTTACATAGGTCCCAAGTCATTGTATTTAATACAGGTTTTACAAAGCATTTGAATGGAAATAAGTATTTAGGTGCGGGCCATGAATTCTTGATGTCTTCCCGAGAATTACCTTCAAGTACCTGAGATAAAACATGTTAAAAGAAAAGGTCAGCGATAACGCCGAGTGAATTCATAGAGTTTAATAAAATCCATTAATATAACATCGGTATAAAATTATTACCGAAAATCATTTTGTACAAATCATTGTAATAGGCCATAAAATAGCCAAAATCATTTTATACAAATCTTTATCAAATCATAATATAGGCATTTGCCTTAAAACCCATTATACGAATCATTGTCGTTAAAAACACCATACAATACGTTTTGCAACGTTGTATAGATTAAATAAAAACCGTTATATGAATATGGTTACATAAAACCAAAACACGAACATAATATCAATAGTATGACCCCGTATTGCTAGTCAGGCAATACGTCGTAATTCGGAGCGTCTAGTAGTATTTCGTTAATTTGGATTATTATAAGCCACATGACATTGTTACCTTACTAAACCAAACAACGGGTAGCTAACCTGATACTCAATTTTCCCATCTAAATTAGCGTGTCGTCACAAAGGTTAGCTATGTAAATATTCTCATACATAAATTCGCTTACCAATCAATGTGGCACGACGGGGATCAACCGTCAAGGCGCGAACTGGGGTGATCGTCCCCAAATAGTACTATTAAATGCATAAGCGTCTACCAAATCCTGGTAGTTCACAATTCATGCTAATGGGACTTTTAGTGACATAACCTAACTTTATTAATCCATTTAATTTCATCTATCGGGTCCTTTAATCATTTATCGGGTCATACAATCGGGTCATACAATCATTCGGGTCCAAATCAATAAACAAACAATCGGGACAAATGGTGTCTTAATTTTATAAAAACTAACATGTTATCTCCCTCGCGGGTTTATAAAACATTTATAAAACATTTAAAAGAGTGCGAGGCTATGAACTCACGTTGATGTGGGAAGGCGGGTTATCGGCAATTCAGATGTACGGTACGTGCTTCAATCACGGAAACCTAGACAAATAATACTCGTCTTAGACTTTTGTCTAATGACTTTATAAAAATAACAATTATGTATACATATGATGATTATATATATATGTGATGATCAAGTGGGTTCACATATTCTCTTTTACTCATTTTAGTGTTTACGTATTCGTAACTTCTTACTAGTTTACTAGTTTTACCTATTTACGTGTCTTAGGTCCAATAAACTTATTATAAGTTCTTTAACTTGTTTTAATCCATTTTATACATATATTATCAGTATTTAAACTTTACAAGTTGGGCCCAAATGGGTTAAGCCCAATAAGTTCTTTTTATAAGAGTTTAACTTATTTTGTCCAATTATTAGTCCAATATGTTTACTTAGCTCGTTAATGTCCGTATGTCCTATAGTTCGGGTTTTATCGGTTTTTACTTGTCAAATTACCATTTTTAAGTTTTATAACTTATAAAACTTATCAAATTACCATTTTTAATAAAATGTCCATTTATTTATTCTTATACATATTTATATAAATGTATTATATAAGTTAGTGGGTTTTAATTCACATTTTATACTATTTTTATTTGAGTGCTTATATAATATTATTATACTTTAATTTCCAAAATCTGATTTTTATTTTCATTTTCACCAAAACTGCCATATCTAGAGTTCTATATGGAGATAGAAGCTCAAATTTTTATGACATAAACTATATGATATGTGCTCCATTTAACTCTACTATAGCCACTGTTGAATCATCCTCTAAGTATTTTCTAAAAATCGTCCAAAACAGTGAACTCAGATTTGTACTTTAAACTTGTTTTGATCATATCTCACTCATTACAATGATTCCATTGCATGGCCAACTCTCACATGTGTACAAGACCCATAGCTTACTTTATATTAATTCTACTTCATCATTTTATCAGTTCATGACATGTTTCTTTACTGTTTTATACAGCCATCATTTTTAAGCAAGATTTTAGCCTTGTTTCTTATAGTTTTTCACCTTTTTAAGCATGTTTATCAACACCAAATCCCCACACAATATTTTTAATCATCATTCATCATCATATACATATACATAAGTAAAAGAAATACAAGATTACATAATCAAAAATAACAAGAGGATGAGGAGGACAATCTTTATACCACCAAGTTGATGTAGGTTATGATTTGGACATGGATTTTGATGGAGAAACTTCCGAATAACCAAGACCATCTTCAAGACCACTATTCTTCATGAACACCTTGTGGAAAATCAGCCCCAAGACTCCATGGAAACTCCTCCTTGGATGTTATAATCACCACCATTCAAGAGAGCTTCAAGAGGGCATCATCATATGTATGAAAATCATAGGATTTTGTGGTTAAATTTGATCAATGATGGTGTTTTTGGGGTGATATGGGACGGCACAAGCAAGAGAGAAGGAGAGGATTGTGTGTGGTTTGCATGTTGAAATGAGAAGAGTGGTTTGAGTTTAGATGGTTTTGTCAAGTTAGTGGGAAGTGTAGCTTAACATTGAAGCTTGTATGACATGTGTAAGTAACTTAGTTTACACCTGACACCAAATGTGGTGTGGTAGCTAACTTATGGCCGGTTTGAGTGGGGGTGGGACAAGTGTCCCACTTGTCTCATCCCCATTTATTTACGGGTACTCCGTGATTCTAGTTTCCTCGATTTGCGTGCCCTCGGGTCGTTTTACGAAAAACGTTTTTATAAATTATGAATCAACGGCACAAAAAAAATCTAATAAAAATTGTCTCATCAAAAACGGAGTTCGAAAACGTAAATACGTAATCCTAAGGTTTCCGGTTTAGTCGTAAAGGACGTTAAAATAAAATCGTAAGTCCTAATATCTTCTCGTAAATTTGTGAGTTTATGAACCAACACAAATTTAAAACTCCAAAATAATATTCACGGATAAATTTATTTTCTGAAATGTCGGACTGTCACCAAAGACGGTGTATGTAAACGTGAGCACGTAACGTAGAATCGTCCGGTTTAGACGTAGTCGATGCTACTTCAAGACGTAAATCCAAATTACTTCCCCAAAATAAGTGAGTTCATATTATAACATTAAAATAATGTTTTTAAATAATATTTGAGAATAAAATATCAACCATAAATTGACGGATTGTCACACACAATCACCCAATTTGCACAGATTAATCAATAAAGTCCTAGATATTGCACAGACATTAACAAATAAGCAGAACAAGTTCAATAAGCACTTATAGCAATTTTCAGCCAGCCAAATTCAACCAAATACATACACAAGCTATATTAAACTCAAATAAACAAGTCTAAACAGGTTTCATGCAATGGTTCAAAGAATTAAGCAAGATTCAAGCACCTTAAGTTACTGATGAACACAAGAACATGCAATTTTTCACTTTGCTGATGTATTTGACACACAAGCCAGATTCAACACCTCAAATCTCACAAACAGGTTACAATAATGATGTTTTAACAGCTTTTAGCCCTAAGAATGCATAAACTCTAGGTTTTCCCAAATTCTTAGGTCAAAATCAGTCAAACTCACAAAGATATAGCAGATTGTTTGATTTTAAGGTTTGGTTCCAAAAACTTGCAGCAAAACACTCTCAAACAAGTGTATAACAGATACCAAGCACAAATACTAACTTCTAACAACACAATACCAAGATTCAATCACAAACAGGTAGACCCAAACACCCCTTTATCTTTTCAAATCCAAATTTTTCAAAGGAAAAGTGAGATTCAAGACCACCCAAGCTCAGATAAACACAATAACAACTAAGAACAACAGATTCAAGCAATAAAAAGCCACAAAATACACAAGATCATAGGCAACACTCAAATATCACAAATATCCAAAATATTTTTAGATTTTGGGATTAAGGGTGTGTACCTCATGGATGTACATCCACACCCACGGATTTTGAGCTTATGTGCTAGCAAGAACAAGCACAAGATTCCACAACAAAGCCTGCTAAGAATCAACAAAGTTAGAAGCACAAGTATAAAATCAGAAATATGAAAAATCCTTGATTGATGCAACTCTTATCCTCCACACTTGATTATCCCCAAGTTATAAGCTTCACCACACCTTGATAACACAATATCAGGATGCTATGATCAGCCCTATAGCCCAAGAATTCCAAGATAGACCAAGATCTTAGCAAAATATCAAGAAAATGAAGAAAATGTGCAAACTTTTGCACACTCCTCTTTTGAAAACAGGTTTTAGATTCAAGAATAATGAACAAAGAACAATAATAAGCAGATTATATCAATGGCACTTGAGCTTTCTTCAACATTTCAAACACATTTCATTCAACTTGAAAAGGATTTACAGAAAAGTGAACTTAGGAAAATTCAAGAGCAAAAGCAAATGTAGTGACCTAGGGCCTTTATATAGGCATACATGAACTAGTAAGTAGTTTAAAAAAACGTAAACCCTAATGTTGTTGAAGCCCAAAAATGCCCTTGGAGTCTCTTGTCTTCTTTGGAGAATCATGTGACTGGTTTTGGAGTTTTGTAAGAGCTGGCAAGTGCAAAGTTGATCCAAAGGTGTGTAACAAGCTTAAGATGTAAGCTAGAATTGAACCCATTGGATGGCTGGCAAGTTCTTTGTCTTCTTCCCTTTTGACGTAGCAGGGGAGGCCCCAAGCATCATGTGGGTTGGTGGGGTGCCATGTTTAAGGTTTGGGTTATGATAATGACATCCTTAATCTTAAATCTAGAAAAGATTAAGGATTAATTCCAAGTAATTAAGAAATCCCCAATTTGGTTTAAGAACACCAAGAACAGGTTTTTGATCTTGTTTTGGGTTTAAATACATGTTTAGCGCGTGTTTAAACTTAATTAATATTAAGTTAAACCGTTTGGTGAGTGGGATGGTAACATGGAGGAAGGGAGTGTTGTGATTGGTGGAGGTGGTGAGTGGGGTGAGGTGGCAGTCCATGAGTGGTTAAGGTTACAATGTTGTCTGGCCAACATTAAACCTCCAACTTTCATTCTCTTGTCATTTGCAGATTTAAACCCCAAAACTTGATTTCCTTTGTAATCAAACTTTCAGTTTTCACACTTTTGCCCCAAATACTTTTCCAAAGTATTTTCAGGGGTATTTCTTGCCATTTTGTGATACTTCAAGGGCTGTTTTGGCATTTTGTTGATGAATAATGGTCTTGACTTGCATATTTGATATTTTGGAGGACTGAAATTGCCAAGTGTTGTTTGATGAGGGACCATTCTTGCCAAATGTTGAAAGTCAAGGGTCCTTTTGGTAATTTTGGGATTTTCAAAGGACCAAACTTGTAATTTCTTGTACTTTGAAGGACTTCATGATGTATTTGAATTTATGGAGGATAATGGTTGACAATTTAGCTTTGTTGAGGGGCTAAACTTGCCAATTCTTCAAAGTGGAGGGCCCTTTTTGTAATTTTGACAAACTTTAGGGACCAAACTTGTAATTATGAAGATACAAGGGTATAAAGTGTCAATTATTCCATATTGGAGGACCCTTCTTCATAATTCTTTAAATCTTCAAGGATTAATCTTGGGAAAGTCTTCATTAGGGCTTGGTTCATTGTGCGGCTTCGTTTCCCGTGTTCGTTTTTGTATGATTCTTGTGATCTTTTGTCATTTTCTCAATATCCGTACCTAAAATACACAAGCAACAAACACAAGCATATATATGGGTATTTTGATGATATTTAATGCATTTTAAGCCCTATTTGGACAATGAGACTATGAATAAAAGCAGTCTCATCAAGTACCATCCTGGTAAGGCGAATGTAGTGGCAGATGCTCTTAGTAGGAAGTCATGCATGATTGTTGGTATCAAGATAGAAGAAGAAATCATAGGTGATCTAGAGCGACTGAATATTGAATTCTTAGTACGTGGACAACATGGGTACTGGGCTAATCTGAGAATTAAGCCAGACTTAATCTCTCGGATCAAGGTAGCTTAGAAGGATGATGGTGAGATATGGGCTATTATTCAGAATCTTGATCGGCAGACAGAATTTCATGTAGACAAAGATGGCATCGTATGGCAGTGAACCAAGCTATGTGTTTCGGATGATCTTACACTCGGGGAAGCTTTATTGACTGAAGCTCACATCTCTCCATTCTCTATTCATCCAGGATCCACCAAAATGTACCATGACCTCAAACAACATTTTTGGTGGAGTGACATGAAGCAGGATGTTGCTACGTTCGTTTCTAAATGTCTAACCTGCCACTAGGTGAAGATAGAACATCAGTGGGCTAGTGGTTTACTACAACCATTAGAGATTCCTGAATGGAAGTGGAACAAAATCTCCATGGATTTCGTCACCAGACTTCCGCTGACTCACAGGAAGCATGCTGCTATATGGGTCATAGTCGATCGTTTAACCAAGTCAACTCATTTTCTTCCAGTTCGCAAAGATTTTTTAGTTAGCAAATTGGCAGATATATTTCTTCAGGAGATCATGCGACTGCATGGTACTCCATTAGATATCATATCTGACAGAGATCCTCGATTCACGTCTAAATTCTGGAAGGGTTTGAAGAAAGCTTGGGGCACCAGACTTATGCTTAGCACAACCTTTCATCCTCTGACCGATGGTCAATCGGAGCGTACCATTCAGACCTTAGAAGACATGTGCAAGCTTGTGCACTGGAATGGACATCGAGTTGGGATGACCACATTTGTTTGGTTGAGTTTTCTTACAATAACAGTTGGGACGCGAGTATTAAATGTGCACCTTTTGAGATGCTTAATGGCAGAAAGTGTCATGCTCCAATCTGCTGGAATCAGGTCAGAGAACGAATCATCAAAGGACTAGAGATGATAGAGGTGACCAACGAGAAGGTTGCCATGTCTAATGCGAAGCTGTAGGAAGATCGTGCTCGTCAGAAGGGCTATGCTGATAAACATCATAAAGCTTTAGAATTTCATCCTAGTGAATATGTTTTCCTTAAGCTATCACCAGCACGTGTCGTCAAGCGTTTTGGACTTAAGGGCAAGCTCAGTCCTCGTTTCATCAGACAGTTTGAAATCCTTGAACGTGTTAGTGAAGTATCATATCGTCTAGCGTTACCTCCTTAGCTATCTAATGTCGGAATTGTTTCAATTCTTTTTATCTCTATTTATCGTTCCTCAAATCGTCTCTAATTGATCTCAAATAATTCACGAGATTTATCGTTTTTGGTTGAGATATATTTTTGGTTTTTATGTTACATGAATGCACGTAAAAAGATAAAAATAATACTATAAATACGTAAATACTTACTATTCTAAAGCAAATTGCAAATACCGCAAGTTAAGTAAAACACAAAGTAGAAATAGAAAATGCGCAAGTAAACTAGAATTATAAAGATGCTAAATAAAAATGACAAGTAAAACATGCAAAATACTAAATGCCAAAAACGTAAATGTAAAATTATTCTAGAATGTAAATGCCAAATTTAATCCAAAAGATGTAAAAAAACTATTTTTACTTTTTAATTAACAAAATCTAGTTAAAACTATTTTTATTTAAAACAAATTTATTTAAAATCTAATTTATTTAAAAAAAACTAATTTTAAATTTCTAAAATTAAAACAATATAAATTTTTTTATTTCTTTTTTTAAAACTTTATAAAGTAAATATTAATAATTGATTTAAAAAGTAACTAATGAAAACTTGTATTAATACTTAATAAAATCTGACAGCATAACTTACCCTATATTAATTACTATGACTGTATTAAAACCAAAACAAATAGCTAGTATATATGGTTAAGACGCTGGGTTGCTGAACGGGAGGTCGCGAGTTCATTCCAGTGACGGACGTTTTTTTTTGTGATTTTTTTTTTGACCATGAAAATAAAAGTGTGATAGTCACAAGGAGTGACTTTTGTGATGTTAAAACTTTGTGTTGACATCAAAGAAATCAGTACCAAACAATTCGTTTGGTCCTGATATGAAACAGATAAGTCTAAACAAGCAAATCACAAGTTCTAACCAACAATTTCAAGGAAACAAAACTCCACTAAGCGAGCAATATCAACAATGAAACACACATACTCAGATTAAATCAACACATGATACTATAAGCAAAATCATAATTTGAAAATATCATATTAATCTAAAAGTCACAGTTCAAATCCAAACTGCTAGCATCCACAATATCCTAATCCAAATAAGTAGATAAAAGAACTTTAAAACTGGAAAATCAGTTAAACAATAAAAATAAACACCAACTCACTTAAACAATAAACCTAACAGATTAAATCAAACCATCACAAACCTTAATCAACTAACAGATAAATCAAGCTACTTAAAATAAAATGAATTCATACCTTAATGAAGAGAACCTTTGGGAAGAGGTGCAGCGCTGAGCTGACCTAGTAAACAGAATCAGCACCACCTTCGAACGAAACAACTCATCAAATGAACCAGTAACAGTAACTCAAACCACCATATCATTCGAACAGTACTTGTATTTATCCAGTGGCAATAAATTATTCCAATCTTACTTTAATTATTTAATAAAATCTATTTAATTAGCTTTATCAAATAACTTTCAAAATTATAATATCAAAATAGACAATAAGATAATTTTATAAAAACTATAACAGTTAAATAATCGAAATAAGAAGATGATGCTCAAATTAACTTTTATTAACTCAGTAAAATATTACAAAACTATTAAAATGAAAATACAATTATTCCTACCTCTATTTTAACATAATAAAACTAAAGAAAAATTGGAAAATGGAGATTACAAAATAATTGGGGGTTTTTAAAGGCAAACCCCCATGCCTTGCTGGTAGAATTTGTTGAAAATCTTCAATGATCTTGGCCGTCCACCACATCTTCTCTTTCTTTCTTTTGATCTTGCGGCTGAGATATGCACACTAGCACACGGATCGCCAACTTGGCAAGGATGTGTGCTAGTTGTGCTTCTTTGAAGCTGATTTGGCATCTCCTTATTAGAGGAGTGAGGGAAATGATGTGTAACCACCAATTACAGGAGAGGAAAGAACCACGTCATCTAAATAGGACAATCACTTTTCTCCGATAAACTTGGGAATTAATTCCCAAGCGTGTGTCTACACGCGCTTTAGATTAGAAACCCCTAATTTTGATCAATTAGTGTTTGGGAAGTAAAAAGTTGCGTTCAGTTTTATTTGGGGGAGAAAAGGGTAGATTACTTTGGATGTATCGAAGGATATTATGTGGTGTGTGTGTTGACCCAAAAAAAAGTGAATTAAACTTTTCTCTTTATAATATTAACCATCTCTTTGGGTTTAACCTAATAGGCCCTTGCAACACTTCACGTTTCATTTTATTAACAAAATGGGCTTTTGAAACCTATTAATCCTCACATCTCATATAACTTGTTGAATATTTGGGCTTCAACTTACATCCGTCCCATTATAACTTGTGATTGGGCCTTGTAATGGGCCTTCCCATTATAGCTTCTCAAAGTATCCAATTTAATGGTCTTTTAGGCCCATTAACCAAATGTGGGTCCCACAAAGGCCCATTTACTTTATAAAGATTAAATCCTCGAAATCGAACTTGATTTTGGCTTCCCGGTCTTTTCTTCAATACTCGTTTCGATTTTGCCGGTTTTCGTGAACTTCGGACCTTTGGAATTTTTGCACTTTTGGTTCTTTGACTTTGACTTTGTCTCTTTCTTTAAATTTTCTTCAACAATTGTCCGTGAAATCCCGTGTTTTCTTTCCTTTTGATATTTTGTACCTATTTCACACAAAAAACACAAAACCACGCGTAATTCTGACTTTTAAAATATTAAACACATGATTAGGTCTTGATTTTCATTGATTTTAGTAGTTAAAGGATAAGTGTTTACACACTTATTAAATCCCCTACAATTGACCATTGCAATGACCCCATGCAATGCATAATTTTAAAGCATAAAGTTATATTTTCTTCATAATTAACCCATCTTGTTCTTTATTACGATACACTATTACTACTATAATGAAAAGAAACTAAAGAACGATGAAAAGATAAATACTTATAAAAGATATAACAATTTCCTTTAATTTATTAATTTTGAAATTGTTTGATGGAAAAAACGTGCAAAGAAATATAAGACTTAAATTAGGGCTTTGGTGTCATGAATATTTATCCCCCTTAAGTTTTACGTTCCCATACCAAGCTTAAAAACAAGATCATTATTTACCATAAGTTCTCAAGTTAAAACTACTTATATAAGACAATTGTGTAATACTCCTTCTTCAATTCCTAAGTTATATCTCTATATTTTAAAGATTGTCATTCACCCGTAGGCTCATTTTACTTACTTAATAATTTTTAGTCCAAAAATGAAGGCAAAACGGTGCAAACCCGACACTCAGAACCTAACCTCGTCCTTAAAAACGTTGTCACTAAAGTAAGCCCACATCAAGGATAATTTAACACGATTTGGGGAATAAATTCCCGGATCCAAAATTTGGCCAATAGTACTACTTATCATTTCCTCCAAAGTCATGTAGACTTTTTGTGGAGTTTAGCAAGTTCAAATCATATACCCTTTAGGCTCTTTAAGATGTAAAAATGCTCCTCATCTATGCTCCACACCCTAAGGCTCCTTGAACCATAAACAAGGGAATTGATTTTTGATAAATTTTTATTCAACATTTACCATGTCATACACCCTAAGGCTCTAATGACAAGGTTCGTGCTACATGCCCCACACCCTAAGTCTCCTTGAGGTCATGTTTTAATCTTATTTTTTCTTTATTTATTATTATATATATATATATATATATATATATTAGGCCAAATTCCGTGGTCCCATGGTCTGAATACCTCCTACTTAGTGGTTATGAGCCACCTTAATCGGAAGTCCACAACGCTAGCATCCTCAGTGTGTTCATGCTTTAATTACAAGGAGATAAAATATTTAGCTAAGAGCTAAGATATCGAATCTACACCGCAAAAATCCTTATTTAATAAGCAATTAAATATACAAGCGGGAAGAAAGAGTCATAAAAACTCATATAAGCAAGAATTAACCCTTAAACTTATTATCAACTCTATCATTTCTCGTTCTCCACAATTTAAAATCTCAAGTAATGAGACTCGTGGATGCTTAGCCTAATAAACAAATTAAGGTCTACGTGGTTAAGGATACTAGCTAGAGTAAACTTGGATAAGTAAACTCGAGTTGAGTCAAAATATTCACGACGAGCCTAATATGTCAAAGACATCAAAACTTGTTAAAACCATTTTATTTATTTATTTATTTTGACTTTATTCCTGAAATGGAATATTTACATACGATGCGATGACAAAAGGAAGGAAAATAAAAGAAAATAAATGGAAAATACTACTAGGCCAAAATAGATCAAAAATTTGAAAAACGTTGAAAAATTAATTTTTCCGGTTAAATGAGGTCAAATTCATGGAAAAGCCCACTAAAATTCGATAGAAGTCCCCCTACACTTAATATAAACATTGCCCTCAATGTTTAAGCATGTAGGAGAATAAACTCCCCTACACTTAGGACATTGTGCATGTTGTTTAAATGTTGCTAAGGAAGAGACAACTAAAGTGATCAATTTTTCACGTTTTATTTATATACAAATATAAATCACAATAGCAAAAACGAATCGAAGAAACCGGGTACACGGGAACACGGGTCACGGTTCTTTAAAGGTACTAAAAGTTGATCATTAAAGCACATATCCCTGCACAACATCACAAAACACAACCTACTAGGCTCCCTCCTACACTTATTGGTGGAAATGGGTGAAGGTGAAAAAGGGTGGAAAGGGTGGAAAAGGTAAAAATCTAACCTAGTTAAACAATGCTTGATTTTTTATCACGAGTGTCTAGCTCGAATCGATTCCCCGAATATCATCGTTTAAAATGGGGAAATCATGGAAAACCCGAGATTTCCAAGGGAGGAAAATCTCTCCATGATAAAGGGTGTACTCATATAAGGAATACCCCATGAAAATCCACTCGGGTCAAACACATAATTTCCATCACGAAAGGAAATAAACCCCAAGGTGGTAAAATCACACAAGGCTAAGTCGAGTGGGGTATCCTTAGGCAACGATCTCTTAAAGGAAAGGGTGGTATGGTGATATGGTAATGATAGCACAAAAGTCTCTATTCCGGGATCAAACACTGGTTCCTTAACGGGAAAATAACAAGAGGTGTTGACATTAAAGCTCAAAATGTCATCATAATCCAAAGTGGGAAAGTCGTCCTCTTCCAAACTTGATGTGAAAACATAAGTATCATCGGAGTCATAGGAAAACTCTTCCTCGTGAGGAAAATAGGTATTTAGAAAGATATCTAAATCCTCCTCAAATGGAATATCCTTTAAAGTAGGAATGATCTCTAAGTGTGTAAGATCCTCCTCAAAAGTCATGACTTCTAAAATTGGGGTATAAAAGTCAAAAGGAGTCTCCATAATGGAAGAATCACTCATAGAGATATGAGGTGCATTAAGGTCACGAGGTGGGTCATCAAAAATAATGAGATCACTTAGAGAAGTGTCATCATCGTAATCATCAAAGATTGATGGATCAAAATTGGGTGGGTCAAAAGTGGATGGGTCAAAAGATGGGTCGTCTAAACTAAAGATAGTGTGATCACTTAAAGAAGTGTCATCACTATAAGTATCGTAAATAGGAGTTTCAAAAATTTGAGGCTCTAAGGGAAGGGATGAAGTTATCACAAAATCATTTTGATTAGACTTTTTAATTCCAAAAGGATTAATAAAAATCTCTTCATTATCATAATTAAGAACATCAATCATATTGACTGACTCTTTACCATTTGATTTAGTTGTGATTTAACCCATTTTAAAAACTTGTTGTTCATCCCTAACCCTAAGAATTAACTCCCCTTCGGCCACATCAACTAAGGCTTTTCTAGATCGTAAGAATGGTCTACCATGTATTAACGGAATACGAGGATCCATCTCATAGTCGACGACGACAAAGTCCACGAGAAAACTGAATGTACCAACTCGAACAAAAACGTCCTCGGCAATACCAACGGGGTATGCGAGAGTTCTATTAGCTAACATGAGAGTCATGCGAGTCGGTACAAGGTCGGGTAATGATAATTGTTTCCATACCGAGTGGCATAAGATTGATGCTAGCGTCGAGATCCGCTAAAGCCATACAATCATCAATTTGAGGAAACGAGCAAGGTAACACGAATCCTCTGGGATCTCCGAGCTTTTCGGGAAGCTCTTTGAGAAGAAATGCGGAAAAAATCTCATTTAAACGAGTGTTAACGAGCTCAACCATTTTTTCTTTCTTATTGAGCAAATCTTTGAACATTTTCACAAATTTAGGCATTTGAGCAAGTGCTTCAATAAGGCTAATGTTAACATTCACTTGGGAAATCATTTTCAAAAAGTTGGAAACATGAACATCATCTTTTGTGAGCAATTTAGCCTTGTCCAACCTAGAGGGATAATGGATATTGGGCTTTGAAGTTGAAGGTTGAGAAGGAGAAGGACTCGCTTCTAGAAAAACCTTAGGGTTAGGCTCATTAGGCAATGGAGAACTAGTACTAGGAGTGGTAGTAGGAGGAATCACCGAAGGGGGAGTAGGATTACTCGTTATGACCTCCGGGCCTTGTCTCTCCTTTATGGGCGAAGAGATGAAAGGTCCCAATAAAGTGGCTCCACTTCGACTAGTGATAACACTCACATTAGCAGGAGGATTAGTCTCGGTATTAGAAGGTAAGGATCCTTGGGGTCTAAGGGCTTGCAACATTTGCACGAACTTCCTATCGGTGGACTCTTGCATTTGTTTCATAGTTCTCTCATGTTCAGTTAATTTTTGTAGAACCAAGTCCATTTGAGGATTATGCATGTTCATTTGATTATACCCTTGATTGTTAAACCCTTGATTAGGAAAACCTTGGTTTGGATTATAATTTTGAAAACTTTGATTAAAACCTTGATTTTGAAAACCTTGGTTATTAAATCCTTGATTTTGATTATTAAACCCTTTGTTTTGCCCTTAAAAATTCCCTTGATTTTCATTAAAACCCCTTATATTGGAATTCTCTTAAAAATTACCCCGTTGAGGACCTTGGTTCCTATTTTGGGTGGGTGGGGGTGGTCTTTGTGGAGCTACAAAACCCGGGGGAGCCAAATAGTTAGTACTCTTATTAGACAAATGGTTAACATCAACGTTTGGTTTAAAGTGAACCCTCTCATTTTCATTGGTGTTATAAGCATAAATTTGTTGTTGTTGATTGTAAACCTTGTCAAAAGTATAGTACGAATGTGGTCCACCACAAGTCTCACACTTTTCACAAGTCTCTTTTAAGGCATTTACTTGCACATTGTTCTTAACATGTAAAGCAAGGTCGGTCATGATTGAAGTAAGCGCGTCAATTTTCTTGTCGGTCTCACTAGTACTAGCACTAGCCATAGTAGCCCTTACACTCTTGGTTTGAACTTTGGCCTTGTTTTCAATGATTGCCCAAGCCTCGTTCATGTATTTCACAAGAATATTACCCCCCGCGGCACTATTAAGTGAGTCTTGGTAATTAAGAGTTAAACCATTGTAAAACGTATTGATTTGATGCACTTTTGTAAAACCATGTTGTGGACATTTTTGTAAAATCTCCTTAAAACGGTCCCAAGACTCACTAAACGTTTCCGCATATTTTTGTTCAAAGGTAATGATGTCATTCCTTAAAGAGGTGGTCCGTGATGGTGGAAAAAAGTAGTTAATGAACTTGGTCTCTAAATCCGCCCATGTAAGAATACTTTGGGGTGGTTCCTTATCAAGTCAAATCCGGGCTTGTCCCTCGATGAAAAAAGGAAAGAGCAACAAACGTATTGCCTCTTGAGTCACCCCATTGTATTTCACCATATTAGTCGAATGGATAAATCTCTTAATATGATCACGGGGGTCATCTTGGGAACGACCCAAAAATGGTGTAGCGGAAACCATTTGAATAAAACACGTTTTAATTTCAAAATTATTTGCTCCAATTGCGGGGACAACGATAGCGTCATCGTTTCCCTCAACGTGTGATTGCAAAATCTCGATCATAGGTCGATTATCCGTTGCCATCGTATTGTCGAAAGCTCGATTTTTGGGATCGGCTTGATTGACGGTCTTTTTGTTCTTCTTCTTTTTTTTGGAAGAATTAGAAGTATTTGGTACACCACTCGGTATGTGTGCACGCGCGCGAGTGCGCATACAACTAAACACGAGGAATGAGGTAGGAGACCTCGGTCGACTTTGAGATGAAAGGGATTATCCCTCTCGAGGTTCACTATCAAAAAGCTACGAAAAATATATACGTAATACTACTTGAGTTGGCAAACCAATAATCGGTCGTCCCTCTCAATATACGCACAAGCAAGCGGGGAAACGAGGTGGCACAAAGCACATAAAAACCTTTTTTCTTAGACGGCCTTTTATAGCTCGTCGCCTTATACTCACCTTATAGTTTGTATAAATCGAGTTCAAACTTTTTATTAGTATTTATCTATTTTGCCTTTATTTTTCTTTGATCGATACACGTAGATGGAACCGGAACGCCTCCAAATACGGTGTAATGCCTCGGCATTACTTTTGGAATATTGTGTATTAAAGTTCGTATACGTAATATCTTATAGTAAACGAAAATTCTTTTTGTATTTTTTAGAAAAATATATATTCACAATAAAAAGCGAAAGAACTCGAAATAAGAAAAATAACAATAATACTTAATATTTTTGGTGTAATACATTAGGAAATGTATTACTTTTGTATTTTTAATTTTTTTGGTGCAAATCTTAGGAAAGAGTTTGCTTTTGATGATTTTTAATTTTTTTTTGTATTTTTATCTTTTTGATTTTTTTATGTTTTTGATTTTTTAACAAGAAAAATAACGTAAAAAATGAACGGATCCCAAAATCCAAATCTTCTCACGAAAAATCGTTAATCGTAACGAGCGAAGCGGCAACGGCGCCAATTTAATGTCGGAATTTTTTCAATTCTTTTTATCTCTATTTATCGTTCCTCAAATCGTTTCGAATTGATCTCAAATAATTCACGAGATTTATCATTTTTGGTTGAGATATATTTTTGGTTTTTATGTTACTTGAATGCACGTAAAAAGATAAAAATAATACTATAAATACATAAATACTTACTATTCTAAAGCAAATTGCAAATACCGCAAGTTAAGTAAAACACAAAGTAGAAATAGAAATGCGCAAGTAAACTAGAATTATAAAGATGCTAAATAAAAATGACGAGTAAAAAATACAAAATACTAAATGCTAAAAACGTAAATGTAAAAATATTCTAAAATGTAAATGCCAAATTAATCTAAAAGATGTAAAAACTATTTTTACTTTTTAATTAACAAAATCTAGTTAAATCTATTTTTGTTTAAAACAAAATTATTTAAAATCTAATTTATTTAAAAAACAAATTTTAAATTTCTAAAATTAAAACAATATTTTTTTAGTTCTTTTTTTAAAACTTTATAAAGTAAACATTAATAATTGATTTAAAAAATAATTAATGAAAACTTGTATTAATACTTAATAAAATCTGACAGCCTAACTTACCCTATATTAATTACTATGACTGTATTAAAACCAAAACAAATAGCTAGTATAGATGGTTAAGACGTTGGGTTGCTGAACAGGAGGTCTCGAGTTCGAATCCAGTGATGGACGTTTTTTTTGTGAATTAATTTTTTTTTTGACATTGAAAATAAAAGTGTGATAGTCACAGGAGTGACTTTTGTGATGTTAAAACTTTGTGTTGACAGCAAAGAAATCATTACCAAAACAATTCGTTTGGTCCTGATATGAA
This sequence comes from Glebionis coronaria, assembly GCA_025667525.1. NCBI lineage: Eukaryota > Viridiplantae > Streptophyta > Magnoliopsida > Asterales > Asteraceae > Glebionis > Glebionis coronaria. The sequence goes on from JANFOE010001225.1 coordinate 777,035, forward strand.
ACATATAAGCCTAAACAAGCAAATCACAAGTTCTAACCAACAATTTCAAGCAAACAAAACACCACTAAGCGAGCAATATTAACAATCAAACTCAGATACTCAGATTAAATCAACACATGATACTATAAGTAAAATCATAAGCTGAAAATATCATATTAATCTAAAAGTCACAGTTCAAATCCAAACTGCTAGCATCCACAATATCCTAATCCAAATCAATAGATAAAAGAACTTTAAAACTGGAAAATTAGTTAAAAAATAAAAAAAACACCAACTCACTTAAACAATAAACCTAACATATTAAATCAAACCATCACAAACCTTAATCAACTAACAGATAAATCAAGCTACTTAAAATAAAATAAATTCATACCTTAATGAAGAGAACCTTTGGGAAGAGGTGCAGCGTTGAGCTGACCTAGTAAACCGAATTAGCACCACCTTCGAACCAAAAAACTCATCAAACGAACCAGTAACAGTAACTCAAACCACCATATCATTCGAACGGTACTTCTATTTATCCAGTGGGGACAAATTATTCCAGTCTTACTTCAATTATTTAATAAAAGCTATTTAATTAGCTTTATCGAATAACTTTCAAAATTATAATATCAAAATAGACAGTAAGATAATTTTATTAAAACTATAACAGTTAAATAATCGAAATAACAAGAAGATGCTCAAATTAACTTTTATTAACTCAGTAAAATATTACAAAACTATTAAAATGAAAATACAATTATTCCTACCTCTATTTTAACATAATAAAACTAAAGAAAAATTGGAAAATGGAGATTACAAAATAATTGGGGGTTTTTATAGGCAACCCCCCTATGCCTTGCTGGTGGAATTTGTTGAGAAGCTTCAATGATCTTGGCCGTCCAACACATCTTCTCTTTCTTTCTTTTGATCTTGCGGCTCAGATATGCACACTAGCACACGGATCGCCAACTTGGCAAGGATGTGTGCTAGTTGTGCTTCTTTGAAGCTGATTTGGCATCTCCTTACTGGAGGAGTGAGGGAAATGATGTGTAACCACCAATCACAAGAGAGGAAAGAACCACGTCATCTAAATAGGACCATCACTTTGCTCTGATAAACTTGGGAATTAATTCCCAAGTGTGTGTCTACACGCGCTTTAGATTAGAAACCCCTAATTTTAATCAATTAGGGTTTGGGAAGTAAAAAGCTGTGTTCGGTTTTATTTGGGGGAGAAAAGGGTAGATTACTTTGGATGTATCGAAGGATATTATGTGGTGTGTGTTTTGACCCAAAAAAGTGAATTAAACTTTTCTCTTTATAATATTAGCCGTCTCTTTGGGTTTAACCTAATAGGCCCTTGCAACACTTCACGTTTCATTTTATTAACAAAATGGGCTTTTGAAACCCATTAATCCTCACATCTCATATAACTTGTTGAATATTTGGGCTTCAACTTACATCCGTCCCATCATAACTTGTGATTGGGCCTTGTAATGGGCCTTCCCATTATAGCTTCTCAAAGTATCCAATTTAATGGGCTTTTAGTCCCATTAACCAAATGTGGGTCCCACAAAGGCCCATTTACTTTATAAAGATTAAATCCTCGAAATCGAACTTGATTTTTGGCTTCCCGATCTTTTCTTCAATACTCATGTTGATTTTGCCGGTTTTCGTGAACTTTGGACCTTTGGAATTTTTGCACTTTTGGTTCTTTGACTTTGACTTTGTCTCTTTCTTTGACTTTCTTCAACAATTATCAGTGAAATACCGTGTTTTCTTTTCCTTTGATCTTTTGTACCTATTTCACACAAAAAACACAAAACCACGCGTAATTCCGACTTTTACAATATTAAACACATGATTAGGTCTTATTTTTCATTGATTTTAGTGGTAAAAGGATAAGTGTTTACACACTTATTACTATCTCATGTACACAATGTGTTCCATGTATCCTTACTCAGAGGTTACAATTATCGTCCGTTGAACACAGTTTCTTATCCTTTCGAGCATATTTGTGAGGATCTATCCTATATTGAGGAACCCGTAGCAGTTCTCAACCGTCAAGATCGAGTCATGAGGAGAAAGACGATCCCATTCGTCAAAATCCTTTGGAGGGACAATTCCGAGTGGGAAGCCACTTGGGAAACAGAGGAGTCTATTCGGACTTCTTACCCTCATATTCAGCTATGATTCGGGTATGTCATTTTCAGCTTATCGTATCTCTAATTCGATGAAAAATTATTCTTTTAAAGGGGAAGAGTTGTAAAATCCTCTTTAAATATCTTAGAATATTAAATGCATGAAAATACGGTTAAATTAAAACTTTGCAGTTAATTAATATACGAAACGAATCATAAACATTTAATACCAATATTACCTATATTAATTAATTACTACAAGTATTACGTATATTAATATTATTATTAATACCTGATAAGTATATATGTATAATACTTAAAACATAACAATAATAAAACACGACATGTAAAACACGAACACACTCGATAAATGTTTAAGCATGAAAAATAAAACGAAACATGTATGTGTATGTGTATGTGTGGTATCCAAAAAGAGAAAGGAAGGGAGGGCTTGGCCCGACCCATTATTAATCCAAGTCCATAAATAATCAAAACAACCAGGAGATTTTCATTATCTCACTTTTACAAAATTCAAAACCCTAAAACTCTTTCTTGTTGATCCCAAACTTAGATCTTAAACCTTAGCTTGGATCATTCAATGCTTGAAAGATCTTCTTTGCCTATTCTGGTGACAAAATGGCAGCAAATAGGCAACATTGCATATTATCATGATTAAATTTAATTATGATGTTGGCAATAGAGCTATGTTCCTTAGCTTGATACCTTGTTTGTCTGGGAGTATCAAGATCACATATGATTTGAGATTGAGGGTGATCTTTATTGATTATATAGGTAGGCTGCATATTCATAAGAACTTCAGTTTCATCATTTCCCAAATCAGGTTCTATGGGACTATATTGATTGGGAAAGAACTCTTCGAAGGAACCTCTAAATGATACTACATGGCTGATAGATGGATGTTGGTGAGCTGAGTGCAGCTCTGAATAGCTTGGACCTCCATGCCTAATGATTCTGCTTCTACTGCTTGACATAGTGATTGGAGAAGATGTTGAAATAAGTGGGGATTCTCTTTATGTATCATGGGCATCATTCATCACTGTTTCTTCAGTAGTAGGGGAAATGTTTGGACCAACAGGGGAATCCATGATTCCACTGCTTTCATGATTGTGCTTAACAAGGGAAGTGACTGGCTGTGCATTCTTGTGAGAGAGGTCTTCTTCTGCAACTACCTATTTGGAAACATCATCAGAAGGAAATAATGAAGGTACAGTCATATACCTTAAAGTTGGACTCTCCAAAGCAGTTGGTTCTTTTGTATTTTCCAAAGAAACACGCACATAATTTATAGATTTAGAAAGTACTTCAATATCAAAGAACCACTTGGGACCTGTTTGTGTGTCTTTAGGCTTATCCTCCATGAAATTCACATGTATGTTCGCTGTCACCTTGCTTGTCTTTTTGTTTAAGACCCTATATCCCTTACTTGTTATTGAATAGCCAACAAAGTATCCATCATCCCCCTTTTCATTGAACTTTACCAAATAATCAAGTGTGTTGAGTATCACTACATAACACCCAAATGGTCTGAAAAAGTCAATTAAAGGAGGTCTTTCATTGAATAGCTGATAAGGAGTCTTGCTGTGAGCCTTAGCCACCAATGCCTTGTTTTGAACATAGCAAGCAGTGGCAACAGCTTTAGCCTAAAATATGACTGTAAGCTTGGAATCAGATAGCATGGTCTTTGCAGCTTCTATGAGTGTTCTGTTTCTCCTCTCTGCAACCCTACCTTGTTGTGGTGTTCTAGCTATGCTGAATTCTCTTTATATCCCTTTGATGGTATAGAAAGTGTCCAACTCTTTGTTCCTAAACTCTCCACCATTATCAGACCTAATTGTCACCACCTTCATACTCTTTTGAAGTTCAATCTGAGTAATGAAGTCTTTGAGTACTCCTGTTGTGTCACTCTTTTCAAACCGAAAGAAGGTCTATGTGAACCTTGAGAAGTCATCAGTGACCACTAGGCAGTACCATTTCTTTTTCATACTTGACAAAGATGTAGGACCAAAAAGATCCATGTGTAGAAACTCCAATGATTTGGTGGTGGAAAGAGGAATTTTTTATTTACAAGAGGCTCTATGTTGCTTTCCCTTCAAATAAGAAACACAGGTATGATCGCTACTGAAAGTCTTTGAAGGTAGACCATGAACAAGATTGAATTTAACCAATTTGTTCATATTTATGAAGTTTAGATGACCTAGTCTTTTGTGCTATTTCTTGCATTCATCAACTGAGGCTTTGGCAATAAATCAGTTCTCATTGTCTTGAAGAGAAATATCTTTTAAGTCAATGGTGTACATGTTCTTCTGCCTTGGTGTTCTCAGTACAATAGGAGTATTGGGTAGTAAAACAAACTCCTTTCCTAACACCAAGCACTCAGTATCAGTGAAAAGAACAAAGTTTTTGTTTTTCAGTCATTTGAGACACACTAAAAAGATTGTACTTCAGTTCTTTCACCAGGTAGACATTATCAAATTTCATTCCATTAGTGACAATGGTCCCTTTCCCTATGATTGTCCCATGTCCATCTACAAATGATACACCATCATTATCATACAGGGGAATAAAGTTTGAAAGATATGCTTTGTGACCAGTCATGCTTCATGAGAAACCACTATCCCAGTATGCTTTGTCATTCTTTGCCTGCTTAGTAATTTGTAAAAGGAAAAACAAATTAGTTTTTCTTAGGTACCCAAGCCATTACTGACTTAGATCTACCTCGTGTATCAATGTAAGATAATTTGTCAAAGGCTAAAGATACACCATTGGATTGATAGCCCTTTTAGGTTCCCAAACCCAACGAGCTGAGGCTTTCACATCTTTTCCCCGTCTACCCATATTTTTAGAAGTCAAAGCTTGGTCAGAAGGGGATACCCTGGACTTAACAAGGGGATCCCTATGCTTAGCAGAGGGAGCCCACTGCTTGTTTTGGCCTCTATATGTGCGTTGGTAAGGTCTATGGCCAGATGCAAATGCATTATGAGATGTTGGTCTGGTCACATTAGAGCTAGATTTGGGGTATGCTTAACTTATCTTTATTAGTGCAGGTACAACATACTTGTTAGTTGCCTTATTTCTCAAAGCAGGGGGAATGTATTTAGCAGGAGAAAAAGGTTTTGCCCCTGCATTCAACAAGACAGCTTGTGGTTGCATCTCCTTTAAAGGATGTGCAGCCACCATTCCAATGGTTGCTTTACAGTCTTAGTATATGTGTTCAAAACTGCCGCATGTGAAACAAGGTTTGGTGTTTTTCACAAAGTCCTCTCCTAGTTGAAGAGACTTTTGATTGTTCCAGTTTCTTTGATTTCCTCTAACCACCTTTCTTTTGTAAATAGGTCTATACATCTCTGCATATTTAGTAGTGATCCTGAAGGATTTTGGACAACTAGTTTCAAGATCTGGGATTCCACTGTTTAGCATACTAGTTTCAAACCCTGATTTACTACTAGTTCTAGATAAAGTAGTTTTAGAACTAGTGTCACTACCAAATAAACCTTCTCTAGAGAAAAAAATAGGGTTATCAATTTTCCACTATTTTAAAGCAGCCTGTTCTTTGTGAAATCCCCTATTTTACTGGTTTGACCAAAGGTTCTTTTTGTTTCTAATTACCTCATCCATAGTAATTAGGATCAAATACCATATCCTCCTGTTTTGCAAAACAAGGAATTCTAGTCCATGAAAGATCTTTCATTGGAATAGCACCATGTATGTTAGCAGGGAGTGGTGGAATTTCAGCATGTTGGTTCTTCGCACCTAAACCAATTTTATCTTTAGGAGATTGTCCTATTTCTGCAGCGCTAGTTAAAACTCCAGCAGCTTTTCCAAACTTTTCAATAGTTAACTTATCTTTTTCTTGATTTACTTTAAATATTTCAAGTTCATTAGTTAACTCCTGAACAGTGGCATCTTTCTCTCTAGCATCTCTTTCTAGGATTCCAATGTGATCTCTATATTGGTTCTCTCTTTGCTTATATTCTCTAATGCTAGACTCTATTTGTTCTAAAGCACGTTTGTAGTTGTCTAGATTATTCTCAGAATTTATGTAATTAACATTTAGCTTTCTGATTTGGTCATTTAATGACTCAATATTTTTCCTACATTCTTTGGTACAATAAGAGTCATCATATACCTCATTGTCTGAGCTAGAAGTAGACATAGCCATAAGAGCAAATTCTTCCTCTGTCTCCTCAGCAACTAGAGCTTGATTTCTTTCAACACTTTCTGTCATGGAGCTCTAGTCCCATCCAACTCTATCTAAACCATGCATGGATACCATTGCCTTGGCCTCAGAATCCTCATCCCTACTCTCCTTCCTATAGCTGCTACCATTCTTTGGAGATCTACACTCCCTTGCAAAGTGACCTTTCTTCCCACAGTTGTAACACTCCACCTTTGATTTGTTAAATCCAGCTACATCGGAAGGATTAATGAAAATCTTTTTCCCATATTTCTTATAGAAGCTGTTGGCTCTCATGCTGAGTAGAGCCACATTTCATTTGATGTCCATTTCCTCTAATCCTTGCTTACTGATTTGAGTTAAATCTTCATGTAGCACAGTGGAACCATGAGGTCCTTATGATGCAATGAAAGCACAAGCAGTGTCAAGACTAAATGTTTGCAGGCCTTTCTTCTCCATTTGATGGTTCTGAATTTGAAAAAGAGGAATGTGTAGCAGGGAAACTTCAATCCCACTGCTTTTAGAGTTTCCATTGTTATGGGAAATGAAAGCCATATTAGCAGGTAGATCATCAAGTCCACTTGAATTTCTGGGAATGGTCCCTGAAGCCTTCATTTCATTGACAACGGGTTCAAAAACCTTTAAGTTGTTATAGATATCATCAATGTTCTTGTCATCAATGTCATCTCTGTTTTGATAAATGGATTTGTAAACAAACCATTCTTTCGAAAGGCTATTGAGGAATCTTGCATTGACATGTTCTCTTGATACTTCTATGTCAAAGAACTCCAGTTGTGCCACAAGATCTTGAAGCCTATTATAGATAGAGCCAATTGTTTCATAACCTTTTGCTTTAAAAGAAGTAAACTGGTCTATCATTTGATTTTTATTTTTCTTCTTGGTAGCTTCATTTCCTCCAAATGTTTTCCCAAAGGCTTCCCAAAGATCCTTAGCAGTCTTACGCTTTCTAAACCTTAACTGATGTGTATCAGGTAGAGCTAACAACAAGGAACTGTGAGCTCTGACATCATGTCTTCTTGCTTGGATCTCTTTGTCTGAAACAGCAGCAAACTTGATTTTCTTAGCCCCACTTTTAGAGCTTTCACCATCTACTTCTTTGTTCTTTCCATCATCTTCTACTGCTATTGTTTTGGTGAACTGATCACCAAGCTCTATGACCTCCTATAGGGCATAGTGTTCCATCTTGAGATACGGTTGAATCCTGAATTCCCATATTTCAAAGTTTTAGGATCCAATATTGGAAGTTTGAATGCATTGTTATTTGAGGATGAAAGATAGTCAGTAGACATGATTGGTATGGATGTGAGGGTTGTGTTGTTCTTGGTTTAATCAAAGTTTCTCAACAAGCTTTCATACCAATTGTGGAAACCTATGGATCCTTAGACTCAATGGTTTACACCATTTATCTAGGTTATTAATTGTATATGTGATGAACACAACGAAATAATACAATTAACAAGAACAAGATGTTTAACAAAGATGAAGAATTCCCAAAGGGGTTGTATTATTAATTAACACAAACCACTCTAGGTGTGTATACATTGAATCCCACACCGAGAGATCAAAGACACTGTAGGTTACATTTGTTGTAGTATGAATGAATGAATAAACCTATGGTCTGGTGTTCCTTTTATAACTTAGCGAACCCAAGGATATATAGAAACTAAATAAAGTATTAATGAATAAACCAAAACAGAAATATTCATAGTTATCATGTTCTGACCAAATCTCCATCTTTTAATATATGGCAGGGGAAATATTCTAGCAGTGGAAAGTATTATAGCAGGGGGACCTATCTTGTATTTTGTCCACCAACTTGAAGTTTCTCCTAATGCCATATTTGGTCCTTCTTGTTTCCATGGTGATTTGACTCATCAACTTTTGACCCAACATTTCTCTCTCTTCCTTGGTCGCAACGTACAAACACACACACAAGGGGATTCATTGTTTTGATCTTAATTATAATACGGGTTCGTGTTCGTGATCATAAACCTTTATTAATCACGCTTTTGCTATCGTGAAGTCGGAGTGATCTTCCACTTTCGTTTTCATATTCATTACTGGACATAAGGTACGGATATTCCGTCCTTTAGTAAGGACACTCTCTTCCTATACTTAGGATTTCCCCGTTTGCAGCCATTTGTTTTCCCCAGTAGTTTACTTAAACTAAACAGTAATTATATGATTAATATTTTAGATTACCTGAGCTATATACATGCATGCCAGTTCCACCTAGTTATGGAGGTACCATAACCATAACACTGGAGGCACCGGTGTTATGACTCTTCCGCGGTGAGAGTGATTGCTCGCGGCGTCCCTTTCAGTTATTTGGCCTATTTTATTATTATCATGTGGGGTGAATGGGTGCATCCTAGGACAAGTTTAGCAATATTACATGGTAACTATGGTGTGTGCCTTGCATCCATTACATGGAGATGATCCCTCCAACCCAGACTATTGTAATTAGAGGCAACCCCTCTAATTGAATGATGAGGTTAACCCTCTAAGTATTCATGCACGCTGATACTTCATGACCAATATGGACTCCAGGAATATTTAAAATACATTTTTCTGTATAAAATAAACATAAGTCTTTTCAGAATATAAACCGGTTTATAAACTTACACCAGGTTTTTTAGGACTTACACTTATTCCGTTGTACTTCATTTCATTCTATGCTTGTGTTTATGCTTTACATTTCATTCTTATATATCCGCACACTAAGCATATTGCTCAGCCGTATTTTTCTTTCCATGTCCCCATACTGTAGGTACTAAAGGGCAAAGCTAGGATTATCAAGAGTACGTGCATTTGGATAGAGGCTCCCTTGTCTTCCTTTCTATTAATGCATTTACATACTTTTGCTTTGCTGGACATTGTTATGTCCTTTCATACATTTCTATACTTATGCATTGTGTGTAGAGCTTATGTTTGGAACCGATGTTTGTTTCCGGTTTCCTTTATGGTCATTTATTGTTTTAGACATTTACCTTGCATGCTTTGATGATACGCCATAATTAATAAGCAATGGTCCACTTATCGAAGTGGGGTGTTACAACATCGTACCATGATAAAGACCGCAAGAGGAGATACCCCCTTCGCCCTAACATACGGGACGGAGGCAATCATTCCAGCCGAAATCGGATTGCCAACATTCCGCACAGCGGACGTCGACATGAGTACGAACGATGATGAATTATAGTTGAATTTCGACATAATCGATGAAAGACGAGAACTGGTAGAGACCAATGAAGCTATAGTAAAATCCAAAATGAAGGGTTACTACGACGCTAGGGTGCGAAAAATTTCTTTCATACCGGGAGACTTCGTATATCGCGCGAATGCGGCTAACCGCACAAAACATACGGGAAAACTTGGACCCAAGTAGGAAGGAACCTATACGGTAACGGAAGCTTTAGGAGATGGTACGTATAGGCTACACGACATGGACGGTCGCGACTTGCGCAAGACTTGGAATATCTGCCATCTGAAAAAGTGCTACCTTTTGCAACGACGACCTTGAAACGAGAATCACCAACTGCGTCCAGCTCTAGTAAATCCATGTATTATTTTTCTTTTTTCATGTCATGTACTTAAAATCTTGTAAGTATTAATAAAATGTCGTGGTCCCTAGCTAGTTCCACGACGCGTTCTCAAACATTTTCTGCATATATTATTCATATATCATATCATGCCTACTAGCGTACGCGTACATAACGTTTCCAGGAGAAATAAGAGGAATGGGTCTAACCTACTTATTAGAATCATCGTGTAAGAGGGATGCAACCCCATCGGCCACGGATCACATATCCTTGTTAGGCCCCTTGCTATTTATGACGTCATAGCAAGTTTTTACAGCCGGTACATTCCATACTGGGCCTGGAAAAAAAGACACAATCGTGCACACCTAACAACGGGCCAGCCTCCCTTGGCCGTCCCTATGGTAGTAGCGGTGTACCGCACGTAATGAGCTTGCCTCACCCATAGGGGTCATTTATGCAATTACATCAATTCATAGAACAAACGAACACCGCGTCAAAAATTTAAACATGGAAAAGAAAATGTCATAACACGAAAGTACTTAAACTATTACAGACTAGGTGCGAACACTCACACCTACAGAATAAAGTAATAAATTGTTCACAGGTTACAAAAAGTGTTTGATAGTAAGTTAGAGTCAGAGGATGACCTCTTGAGCTTCATGGAAAGAGGATGATAGGAGGATGCTCGGTGCTCCTTCAAAATTTTCTCCATCACATCTAATAACCGCGCGTCCCTCTCTAGCAAAGGCGATGGAAGAACAAGAACTGTAGAAATAAGGTGGGCGGCACCAGCGAATGACGAGGCTTCTAAACCCAGCACGGCTCTCTTGGCTGTGGCACGGCTAGCATGCGCCGCAAGTTCCTCTGATAGCGGAACCTCCCTCACAATCTGGAATGGGTTAAACACATCGCGAGGATGGGCAAAAACCGGTACCGTCAGCTGCTCCTTGGCGGGGTTAAGATGGAAGTCTGCTTGAGTGTCAGCGCCTTCAAGCTTGTGACGCGCTAAGGTTAAGCCCTCCAAGGGAAGCTCCCCATCATCACTACCAAGACCAAAAGAAGGCACGAGACATACCTTCATTTTTTCCATAGCTGCAGTCAGTTTGGACTTCGCGGAGGGATCATAAAAGACACATCATTCAGCTCCTTCTTCAATAAATCGGCCCCATGTGCCTTTTCCAAGCCCACAGATGTGCCTTCGTTAATAGTGGCTATCACAGTCTGGGCAAAGGTTTCCTATAGGGTTGGATCTTCAAGGGCACCCATAGCTGCCAAGCGCAACCCACGACGCACCAACCAACGCTTCTCCGCGACCTCACGCATTAGGCGTGGGTACAAGTCTTCATCGTATTCAACATTCAAGCGCTTAAGTTGGTTCGCAAGGTCAGCTATAATCCCTTTTACCTATGCACCTAAGAAATCCACAGTGGCAATCATTTGGTCTCTACCATTCTCGAATGATTTCATCACATCTTCATTGGAAGCTTTGAGCTGGTCCAATTGGGGGCGCTCGTCCGACAAAGCGGCAACAAGGTCATTCGTCTCATTTGTTTAATATAGAGATTTTAAGTTATTTTGAAATTGGTCTAATCGAATTGATTTAAGGTTGAATGTGTGACTCAGTTGTTCTTGGTGTAAAAAGGAAAATGTCGTTGATTATCTATTTTAAAATAAAAATGAATACTTTTAAAACTTAAACTAAAAAAGGAAGGAAATTAAACAAACTTAAAACTTAATAAAATACAATTTTGAAAATTAACTAAGACAAAACAATTTAAAATAACACTTGATAAAAAAAGCGGGAAAAATAAAGTTTGAAAATAATTTGGAACAAAAAGAAAATTGTAATTCGGAAAACAAGAACTTAAAGTAATTCAGAATCCTAATTAAAACATAAGTCGGAATACTTGAGTTCTATATAATTCGGAATCCACACATTCATCTAATCCGGAATCCCAGCTTTGTCCTAATCCGGAATACACATCACAGATTAATTCGGAATAAGACTTGAAACTAGTTTGGAATAAGACTAGTCCTAATCCAGAATATGGATTCCGGATTAGAATCCGGAATATGAGAGAAAATGTAATTCAGAATGTTGTTTAAAACGTAATTCGAAATTATGCTCTTTAGGGTAAGTCGGAATACAAAAATTAGTGTAGTTCGGAATATTGGGTAAAGAACTAGTTCAGAATGCTAGGTTTGTATTGGCGGGAAAGTAAAATATGCTAAGTCGGAATACTAGGGTTATAGATCTAAGTCGGAGTAAAAAGAAAACAAACTAAGTAGGATAAAGAGGGTTTCTCAATCCGGGAAAAACAAAAATAATCTAAAATCAAATAAGCACTTAACCAAAAATAAAACCAAACTAATTTTTAGAAAAACTAAATAAGCCACAAATCAAAAACTTTAAAAATACTAAATAATTAAAATATTTAAAATCAACTTTTAAAAGATTTATCTATTAAAAACACTTAATTAAAAATAAGACAAACATAAATAAATCAATAAGAACAATAAGCTAAAACCATCAAACACATGAAATCAATTAGAACAATGGAATAAGCACATCAATCAAACAAGGAACAAGATTAAACAAACTACATGATTAATCAAACAAAATAATAGATTTAAAAACAAGAAATGTAGAATGAGAATGATTATAAAAAGATTGAATTAAGATGAAGATTAAAGATTCAAATACAAGATTAAAGATTAAAAAGCTTGAAAACTTGAAAGTAAATCTAGAGAGAGAAAGTAATTAATCTACTCCTAAAACTTACAAAATTAAACTAAAATCTACTCCTTCCTAATGAAGGATTAGGAGGCTATTTATAGGAGGAGGTGATGTGGTGATTGTTGCTTCTCTCTTTCTCTTTGTCTTCTTGTCTTTTAATTTCTTCGTCTTTCTTGACTTTGTCTCGGGATTTGTCAAATGATAAAATTAACTTGTCTTATAATTTTCTTCTTCTATTAGAATTGGTTCATCGACTTCGTTAAACTTCCGTCTTTAGACTTTTTCTTCGATAAATCTTTAGAATAGGCCTTTGACTTCCGTTCTTTTTGCACTCTTGATCTTTTGACTTTGTCTTTTGTCTTTTTCTTCGATAAAAACCCGTGAAAGCCCGTGTTTTCTTCCTTTTTCATATGTTGGTCCTAAAACACAACAAAAACACAAACCACGTATAATTCTGACTTTTACGACATTAAATACACGTTTTGGTCTCGTTTTTAATTGTCTTAAGTGGATCCAAGTCCTAAAAGGAGGCGGATCGTTGTATATCAAAATCCAAAATACGGATTGGAGAAAATGAAGGATTAGTGGTCCAAGTTTGAAGAATATCTCAAAAACTTCAAGTGAAGAAATTCCTATTATGAAGAGAAGACCATTATTTCAAGAACGTCTCTCAAAATTCGAAGTATGAAGTCAATGCCAAATATCGATCCGAGAAAGGTCTCAAATCGTGAAACGAGTTATGCCAAGATATGAACTTTATGAGATTTCGAGAAGCAGTTTTAAAAGATTTTGTCCTTTAGCTAACTATTGATTAAATCGTCCTACTTTATTTTCGGCCTAAATAAACTATTTAAATAAGTAAAAAATGCATCCTAGTGATCATTCAAGACAATAATAAAATATAAGAGATACACCTAGGAATAAGGGGGTCTAAGTGAATAATTGGGCCACATGAGTGAGTGTTAGCTTTACTAACAATGATCTCGTTTTTAAGCTTGGTATGGGGAACGTGAAACTTGAGGGTGATAAACATTCATGACACCAAAACCCTAATGTATTCTTAGATCTCTTTACGCGTTTCTTCCTTCAAAACATTTTGTATTTTTTTTAGTTTCCTTAGTGTCAATTATTTAAAAAGGCCAAGGTGGGTTAATTATTATGGAAAATGTAAATCGTGCTTTGAAATTAATGTATTGCATGAGGGCATTGCAATGGTCAAGTGTAGGGGATTTAATAAGTGTGAAAACACTTATCCTTTTTTTATCCTCATACCTTGTTAAGTTCTTTTCGGATAGACTTCTCCATGATCTTTAGAGGAGTATTTTCTTTTCGTCCTGTGTCTCGATCCTTCATATTGATTTTTGATAAATGATTCTTCACATCACTTTGGATCTTTAGCAACAAAATGGACTCCTCATGCCTTGTTAGGGCCTTTTCGGACTCGCCAATCTTCGCATACCGCTTCAATAAGTTATGCCTTGGCTATGAACTCTAATTAATCCCGAGAAACTTTTAAACGATCTTGTGCTAGAAGCTAAGTAACTTTTCAAATCGTACGACCTTATTTATTGCATTTATTTATTAACAAGCGATGGGAGAAAAAGCTTATAATTAACTCACATAAGTTCATGAAAGAATACAAAACTTATAACTGACTCTATCATCTCTCGTTCTCCATAATTTAAAATCTCAAAGAATGAGAATCATGGATGCTTAGTCTAATAAACCAATTAATGTCCACATGGTTAAGGATACTAGCTAGAGTAAACTTGGATAAGTAAACTCGGGTTGAGTCAAAATATTCATGACGGGCCTAATACATCAAAGACATCTAAACTTATTAAAACCATTTTATTAAATAATCACGAAGAAAAAAATAACAATAACAAGGAAAAATACTACTAGGCCAAAATAGATCAAAATTTTGAATAATGTCGAAAATTAATTTTTCTGTTAAAATGAGGAAAAATTCATGGAAAAGCCCACTTAACTTCGATAGAAGTCCCCCTACACTTAATAGAAACATTGTCCTCAATGTTTAAGCATGTGGGAGTAAAATCCTTTACACTTAGGACATTGTGCATGTTGTTTATATCTTGCTAAGGAAGAGACAACTAAAGTGAGTCCTATTTCAACATAAATGATAAAATAGTGAATCAAAAGTTTAGGATAGAACCGGGAAGACGGGTACACGGAATCACGGGTCGTCAAAAGTCATCAAAAGTGGAACTTTGAAAGCTCGAATCCCTGCACATCATAAGAAAGAAAACAACAAAAATCTACTAGGGCCCCCTACACTTACTATAAAAACGGATAAAAAGGATAGATCATCGGGTTGCCTCCCGAGAAGCGCTTGTTTTTGTTCACCGAGTCACGAGCCTTACTCGACCTTGATTACTATGGTAAGAACCTTGAAGAACATCCGCCAGGGTCAAATACATGTTCTCATCCAACAAGTAGCATAAACCTAAGGTGAATAGCACAAGCCAAAGAAAAGTAGGCGAGGTTCCCTTAAGCAAAAGTTGAGCACGGTGGTAGAAAGGATGGTAAGTTGAAAGCATAGCTCCATATTTTCCAAAAGTCTTTCCTTTTATTTCATCAGATGGATACTGAGATGGCTCAAATTTTTTGACACCCGGATCGAACACCTTTTCCTTTAGGGGAAAATAAGACTGACACTCAGTAGACCTTGAAGATTTGCCCATAAACCACACAATCTCATCCGAAGAAGGTGGAAAGAGAGGTGTCAAGACATAAGTACTACGGATGTTGGTGTCGTCCGGTTTCTTCTCCTTTGAAACGGGTTTCTTAACATCCGAAGGAGGATAAAGACCATAATCAAAGTCCAAAGGAGGAGAATCATGTTCATTCGGAAAGTATGTATTGAGAAAGGTGGCGAAATCTTCCTCCAATGAGTAATCCTCTAAAGTATCAAGAGTTGTTGGTGGAGGATCCTCATCAAAAATAGGAGCAAAATCATCCTTAGAAGACACAACACTTGAAGAATCACTCGAAAGAGTGTCAACATCATCAAAGTCATCATAAGTCGGCATGCCTTCATACTTGGAAGTAAAGTCATTATATGCATCCAAATCGGAAAGAGAATCATCATCATATTCATCATAGATTAGTGGAGCATCATAAATTGGTGGGGCATCCAAACTGGAAAGAGAATCATTAGGATCGTCTACATGTTCTTGAAAAAGTGGATTATCATAGCAAGTCTCGAAAAGAGGATTTTCATGTAGCACAAAATCATCAAGCTTTGTACTTTTGAAAGTTGTTGTAACAAGCTCGTCTTGAAGCACATCAATCATTTTCGCCGATTCTTTTCCATTTGATTTGCTTGTAATCTTCCCCATCTTAAAAACGTGTTGATCATTCCCGACCGTTAGAATTAGTTCACCTTCAGCAACATCGACTAAAGCTTTTGCGGTTCTCAAGAATGGTCGTCCAAGTATTAACGGAATACGAGGATCCATCTTATATCAACAACAACAAAGTCAACCGGAAAAGTGAAGGTACCAATTTTAACAAAAACATCTTTGGCAATACCAACGGGGTAAGAGAGAGTTCGATTTGCTAGCTCAAGGGTCATTTGTGTTGGTATAAGATCGGGTAATGATAACTTCTTCCAAGCACTTAATGTGGAAACCTTGGTTTCCGGATCTTTGAAGCTACTAGGAATGCATCATGTTCATATGATTATACAATCAAAGCGGAATTAGAACACGACACATTAACAAGGTGTTTAGGCACGAATAACATGAATTAAAACAATTGGGATGTTCATTATATTAATAACAAACATCCACTAGACGTGTATACATTGAATCCCACGTCTAGTCGACACACACTTTAGGTTTACATTGTGAATGAATTGAATGAATAAAACCTATGACCCTTGGTTCCTTTTATAGTGTAAGGATTAGGGTTTACAAGAGATCAAATCAAATAAACAACTAAATATTCTATTTATATAGATATATACTGAATATATTATTTAGAATATATCCAATATATTCTGTAAATAGAATTCTCCATCAAATCCATCAGCGTTGACTTTTGTTGACTGCGTTTGACTTTTGTTGACTTCTGTCAACGCCTACATTGCTCTTGTCAACTCTTGTATTACTCTTGTCAACGCTTGAGTAAATGTTCTTCGATTTTGAGTTTCTGCCACATCAACTTTTTGACCCAACAATCTTCCCCTAGTTGATAGTGGCAAAACTCTATGTGTATCTCTTGTAAGTTGTACATGATCTTCAAATTGCTTCCCCTCAAGTGTAGCATGTATTTCTTCCCCTTTTTGTCACATCAACAAGGAAGTAAACAATGTATGCAATCTTTGAAGATTCTCCATAGGTAGGCTCTGTGTAATGATCTTGAAGAAAAATAAATAAAATATTCTTGATGTAGAAGTAGAATAACCCAACCTTGTATTCCATGTCTTGTACTATCCATGTGACTAAGAACTTATAGAGGAGGATATAAGTAGACCTCGATCCCTTGTCAATATTCTCATCCTTTGTGAGACACTGAGCACGATAATGTAACTCCTTCAAGTGTTATGACAAGTCTTCATCACCAACCATGTAAAGCACGAACAAGTTACCTTTAAAGTCTATGACTGGAAGTGCACGACTTTAAGATATGATAGAACACAAACTCGCGAAAATCTTCTTCAATCATCATACTTACCATACGAATTCTTCCCCTTAAGCCAACATTTCTTCATGACGAATTTAATGAAAGAACATCTTCATACCATATGTAACAACCTCTCACAAGGTTTTTCCCAATTACATAGTTTAAAATATCCATCAAATTCCCATAAAAAGTTGTTAACTTACTTTAAGATCATTAATTCCGTTTAAAAATATCCGAGCCATAAATATCAACATGATATTCTAGATTAAAACGGAGATTCCATGTACCTTTGTGTGTAAATAACTCCTTTTTGTGTGCTTAAAACATACCAATTTTCTCAAACAGCAGCAATCAGTGTGTTACCCGAGATTCTCTTCTGGCCAATATCCTTTCATGAGTATTGTCTGATATCGGACAACACGTATCAGCGTTTGAACAGCCATATATCGGACAACACTGTCAACGCTGTCAGCGTTGACTTATTCCATCAGCGTCAAAATCCTTCTTGCCAGCGTCAATTCAACCCTTGTCAGCGTCAATACTCTGCTGACGTCATCTAGGGCTTGTATTCCATAAGAACAGTAATATATCCTGTTTAGATAGATAATAAAGTAATATCTTCCATGTGATAATTTTCTTGTATCATATCCATAAATAAGGAGATATTGTAGGCAGTCATAATTCCTGAAAATTAGGCAAATATCACGCAGCACAAAATTCAAACGTGTATCACCACACGTTTTCTTTTATGCAGTCAACATAAACTCACCCTTTTACGTAGAAAGATACTTGCCATATATTTACTCACGTCCCCTTATTCCTTTTCTCATGCAGACAATCGTGTGAACACAGTCGTGTGAATGCAGGTGCATCATAACCATGTGAACACTCAATTGCTCAACCAATAGAAACGTTTACATCATGTGAACACAAAAGCTTTCCACCAATAGGGATGCAAGAACCATGTGAACACAATTGAAACCTTACGTCCCAAACAGTAGCTTGTTCTCTTTCTTGATCGTGTGAACACAAACATGAATAACCAATCAAAACTTCTTCACCGTGTGAACACACCCTTCATGACCATGCAAACGTATCTTGTGAATAATATACTTTCTACAGTTAACGTCAAGTCTACAAACGACTCATCCAATCACATTGCTAGCATCGTGTGAACACGAATACTCTTCATGTGAATACTCTTCATCGTGTGAACCAATCACGTCCTTTTTCCCTTTAAGATCATGCGAATATACATCATTCTTCTTACGATTCGTTTGTCTTTACACAGCAAATCAACCAGTAGTTATCCAATAGGAAGATATTACCTTTACGTCTTCAGCATATGACAAAGAAAATAATCCTTTAAAATAGCAATATCTTCGTAATCTTTTAAAGTAGCGTAAGTTCCACGTAAAAAAAACGATCTGCAGCTTATGTATCTTACCATATTGTACCACGTGAACAGTATTATAGCTTGATCACAACATGATCTTTCCCATGTATGTAAAGTCTCACGTGACATCTTTTACCCATTGATACTTCACAATCAAAGATTGTTGTTGTCCTTGCTTTAACAGCCTTCGATCAGCCAACGAATTAGCATTCTGCTTGAACAAACAATCTTGGATCTAGGGTTTACTCAAAAACCCCTTTTCTTGCTGCTATCAATCCATACTCATGCTGCAAAAACTCTCCTTTTCTGGAATAGATATGATCTAGGGTTTATAGAAACCCTAAATCATTATTTTATGTAATAATCAGAAAAGTGAAAAACACCTCTGCAGCCAACTTTGACGCTTAATAACTTTTGATTAGGGATAAAACAGGACAATCCCTCCGGTGGATGTTTAGATCTATGTATGTAGAACACACATATAAAATTTCGTGACGATCCAACGGTTCAATCAAAAGTTATGACCTTCTGAATACTGCTGCGCACACAAAAACGTCCAGAAAAACCCTAGACAGATTTTTCTTCTTTTCACCATACACGAACACCTTGTTGGTCCTAGCATCACGAGCCACGAGGCTCTGATACCAATTTTGGAAACCTTGGTTTCCGGATCTTTGAAGGTACTAGGAATGATCATTGTTCATATGATTATACAATCAAAGCGGAATTAGAACACGACACATTAACAAGGTGTTTAGGCACGAATAACATGAATTAAAACAATTGGGATGCTCATTATATTAATAACAAACATCCACTAGACGTGTATACATTGAATCCCACGTCTAGTCGACACACACTTTAGGTTTACATTGTGAATGAATTGAATGAATAAAACCTATGACCCTTGGTTCCTTTTATAGTGTAAGGATTAGGGTTTACAAGAGATCAAATCAAATAAACAACTAAATATTCTATTTCTATAGATATATACTGAATATATTATTTAGAATATATCCAATATATTCTGTAAATAGAATTCTCCATCAAATCCATCAGCGTTGACTTTTGTTGACTGCGTTTGACTTTTGTTGACTTCTGTCAACGCCTACATTGCTCTTGTCAACTCTTGTATTACTCTTGTCAACGCTTGAGTAAATGTTCTTCGATTTTGAGTTTCTGCCACATCAACTTTTTGACCCAACACTTAATGGCATTAAATTGATACTTGCCCCGAGATCGGCTAAGGCAGTAAATTCCGTGGTTTGAGAAAATGAACAAGGTAGCACAAAACGACCGAGATCTCCAAGTTTCTCCGGAAGTTCTTTGAGAAGGACTGTAGAACAATTTTCATTTAAGCGGGTGTTGACAAATGCATCCATCTTCTCCTTCTTACTAAGAAACTCCTTGAACGCTTTAAAAAATTTCGGCATTTAGGCAAGTGCTTCAACAAGGCTAATGTTAAAGTTCATTTGGGAGATCATCTTCAAATAGTAAGTAACTTGAGATTCCTCCTTAGTGAGTAGTTTTCACTTGTCTAACCGAGAAGGATAAGGGATATTTGGCTTAGGAGGTGTAGGTGTAAAAGGTAAAGGTTGAGAGGTTGAAGGTTGAGAGGTGGAAGGTTGAGAAGGTGAATGGTTTGGTCAAGGGTTTTTCTTTGGTATTTCTTCAGTAAGAGGTGGAGACGATAATGGAGAACTAGTACTAGGCATGGTAGTAGGAGGAGTAAATGGGCGTGGAGGAGGTGTAGATGGAGTAACTTGGGGAGGGATAGAAGTTCCTACTAAAGTTGCTCCACTGCGTGTAGTAATAGCACTCACATTAGCTCTAGTGTTTGTTTCAGTTGTAGAAGGAAGAGCACCTTGGGGACGAAGGGATTGAAACATTTGAATGAATTTCCTATCCGCGGACTCTTTCATTTCTTTCATGGTTCGCTCATGATCGATTAATTTTTGTAGAACCAAGTCCATTTGCGGATTAGGTGAATTGAACCCTTGTTGTTGAAAACCTTGGTTTGGGTATTGGTTGTATGGTGGAAAACCTTGAGGATTGAAACCTTGGTTTGGAAAGCCTTGATTTTGCATTTGATATGTCCCTTGATTAGCATTGTAGCCCCTCACACTTGCATTTGGTTGAAAAGTAGCACGTGGTGGCCCTTGTTTGATTTGGGTGGGTGGGTGTGGTCTTTGTTGAAAACCGGGTGGAGCCAAGTAATTAGTCGAGTTATAAGACAAGTGATTAACATCGACATTCGGCTTGAAATGAACCCTCCCCGTGTTGTTGTAAGCATACACTTCCCCGTGAGATTGATCATAAGCTTTATCACAATTATCATAAGAGTGTGGTCCACCATAAGTTTCACAAGTTACATTAAGGGCATGGGCATGTGTAGTGGGAGGGTTATCTCGTAAAGCAAGTTGTTTTACTACTGAAGTAAGTTCCTTAATTTGATTAGTCAACTCACTCTCACTAGCACTAGCCATAGTAGCCCTAACACTCTTGGTTTGGACTTTGGCTTTGTTCTCAATGATTGCCCAAGCCTCATTCATTGATTTAACAAGAATATTACCCCCGAAGCACTATTTAGTAAATCTTGTTCATTCAAACTTAATCCATTATAAAAAAGTATTAATTTGATGCACCTTTGTAAAACCGTGTTGTGGACACTTTCTTAAAAGTTCCTTAAAACGATCTGAAGATTCACTAAACGTCTCACCGTACTTTTGTTCGAAGTTAATGATATCATTCCGCAAAGCGGTAGTACGTGAGGGTGGAAAGAAGTAATTAATGAATTTTGTCTCTAGGTCCGACCATGTTGTAATACTTTCGGGTGGTTCCTTATCAAGCCAAGTCCGGGCTTGTCCCTCGAGAGAGAAAGGAAAAAGGAGCAAACGAATTGCCTCTTGTGATACCCCATTATATTTCACGGTACTGGTTAAGTAAACAAACCTTTTGATGTGATCGTGCGGATCATCATGAGTGCGGCCCATGAAAGGTGTTGCAGAAACCATTTGAATGAAACTGGTCTTGAGCTCGAAGTTATTTGCATCAATAGCCGGCACCACAATCGCATCTTCATTGCCTTCAACATGTGATTGCAAAAGCTCGATCGTTGGACTGTTATCCATTGTATTAACATCAGGAGGCTCGATGATAGCGGCTTGAATGGATTTCCTTTTGCGTGAACGGGTACGCATACACCTACAAAAGAAAAATATAGCAAAGAAAGAGAAGAAATAAAGTTAACGTAAAAATAAAATATTTTTGGTGCAAAACTTTTTGAAAAAGATATGCTTTTTATGATTTTTAAAATGTTTTTGGATTTTTGAAATTCTTGAATTTTTAGGATTTTTGAAAACTTCTAAAAAATTAAGCAAGAAAAATAACGTTCAAAAGTGAACGAATCCCAAAATCCAACGCGTCTCTCACAAAAAACTGTTAATCTTTACGAAAAGAGCTGGCAACGGCGCCATTTTAATACAGAGATTATAAGTTCTTTTAAAATTGGTCTAATCGAATTGATTTAAGGTTGAATGTGTGACTCAGTTGTTCTTGGTGTAAAAAGGAAAATGTCGTTGATTATCTATTTTAAAATAAAAATGAAAACTTTTAAAACTTAAACTAGAAAAGAAAGGAAATTAAACAAACTTAAAACTTAATAAAATACAATTTTGAAAATAAACTAAGACAAAACAAATTAAAATAACTAATAAGTGTGAAAACACTTATCCTTTTACCAATTAATTATAATAATAACCAAGCCAAAACGTGTATTTTATGTCGGAATTATGTGTGGTTTGTGTTTTTGTTGTGATTTAGGATCAAAATGTGAAAAGGGAAGAAAACACGGGCTTTCACGGGCTTTTATCGAAGAAAAAGACAAAAGACGAAGTCTAAAGATCAAGAGTGCAAAAAGAACGGAAGTCCAAGGCCTATTCTGAAGATTTATCGAAGAAAAAGTCTAAAGACGGAAGTTTAATAAAGCTGAAGAACTCAAGTCTAATTAATGAAGAAATTACAAGACGAGTTTAATTAATCCCGAGATAAAGTCGAAAAAGTCGAAGAATTTAGAAGACGAAAAGACGAAAGAAGAAGAGAAGCAACACATGCTAACCTCCCTAATCACCTATAAATACCCTCCTAATCTCACATTAGGAGGTGTTGACTATCTTGACAAAATAGCTCGTCCATTTAATTACTTGCACTTTTCTTAATGTCATTTACTTAATTGTCATTTAATTATCTTGTCTTGCACCTTAAATTTGTAAGTTTAATCTTTACTTTTAATTGTTGAATCTTAATTTTAATCAAGTTTTTATTATTAATCTCTCATTCTACCTTTCTTGTTTTGCTTAATCTTTATGCTTATTTGCTTATTGTCATGCTTATTTGATTATTTGTTATGTTTTTATGTTTATGATTGTGTTAGCTTATTGATTTTATAGCTTATTGTGTTTTTCTTAAATTTAATTAAGTGTTTTTAAAAGTTATTTTTATAAAAAGTTGTTTTTAAATATTTTTATTACTTAGTGTTTTTAAAAGTTTTTAAATTTTTGTATAATAGTTTTTTCTTAAAATTGATTTTGGTTAAGTTTTAGTTAAGTGCTTAATTGTTTTTAGCTTAATTTTAGTTTTTAGCTTATTTGCTTCTTATCATTATCCGGGTTTCCTATAAACCCTTATATTCCGTATAAGCTCTACTTGCAATATTCCGAATAGCCAGTGATATCACACATTCCGGATATGAAAGGTTTCTGATATTCCGGATTG
The DNA here is from genome assembly GCA_025667525.1 of Glebionis coronaria. Taxonomy (NCBI): domain Eukaryota; kingdom Viridiplantae; phylum Streptophyta; class Magnoliopsida; order Asterales; family Asteraceae; genus Glebionis; species Glebionis coronaria. The sequence continues at coordinate 800,469 of JANFOE010001225.1, forward strand.
GTGACTTGAATACATTCCAGATAAGTTGTAAAACTACACATTCCGGATAAGTACTCGGAATAGATTCCGGATATAGTGAAGAAGTGGTGTATTCCGGATAAAGAACTAAACCAATATTCCGGATAAGGCTTCTAAAGGGAATTCCGGATAAGGATTTGGATAATATTCCGGATAGTTGGAATCTTGTATTCCGGATATAGGGAAGAATCAAGTATTCTGGATAAGCTAATTAACTCCAAATTCCGGATAAGCTTTCGACTGGACATTCCGGATAAGGGTATTGTGAAAAATTCCGGATAAGCAGTGGGATAGTGAATTCCGGATAAGGTGTTTTAGTGAATTCCGGATAAGGGTTCGAGGTCTCTACATTCCGGATAGTGTAAGGATTCAAATTCCGGATAAGCAGAACAAGAAGGTATTCCGGATAGTGTCTGGAATTTAATATTCCGGATAGTGACAACTATTTGGTTATTCCGGATAAGAGTAAGATTGGATTCCGGATAGTGACATTTACGACTCAGGTTTTGTTTATTGCCTATTTTATTTTCAAGCATTTATTTTTTCCGCCATTTTTCTTTAAGTGTTATTTTAATTGTTTTTCTTTATTTTTAATTTCAAGTTTACATTTTTATTACATTGTCAATTTACTTTTCGTCGAGCTTTAATTTTTGTCATTTAATTAATTTACTTTTAAAAGTTTTAATATTGCACCATTTACGTTTTAATTAGTTTTAGTTTTAATTACCCGTCATTTACTTTTAAAGTCTCGCAATTTAATTTTACTACAACGACCAATCTATTGTTTTCCACCAAAAGACGACTGAGTCGCACATTAAACTAGTAGTCAATTCGAAGAGACTGGAACAACGAATCTTTTTACATATAAAATCTCAGTTATTAAATGGCGCCGATGCCGGCTCTTTTCGTGAAGATTAATGGTTTTTTGTGAGAGACGCGTTGAATTTTGGGATCCGTTCACTTGTGAACGTTATTTTTCTTGCTCAAAAATTTTCAAAAATCCATAAAAATTAAAAATTGTTAAAAATACATAAAAATTAAAAAATTTCAAAAATAAAAAAAGATTTTATTCTTATTTTTATACGCACATATATATTCTCTATTTCTTTGGTATCTTTTTCTTTTTCTTTCGCAGGTGTACGCGTACTAGATCTTCAACTTATTCAGAACCCGAGACTCGTGAAGAATTAGATATGGCTGGTGTACACAACAACAACAATAATCCACCCCACCCCAACATGAATAACAACAACAATTTTCCCCCACCCGACCTTCGAACGATGGAGGAGCTTTGTCAACCAACCATGAACGGACGAGGAGGACCGATTGCGCCGATGAAAATCACAGCTCCGGAGTTTTCGTTGAAGCATCACATGATCCAACAAGTTCAAAACACTTGTCCATTTCTCGGATTGCCGGATGATGATGCCAACAAACACCTCGACAAATTCATTACCATTACTCAAAGCATGAAGTTGCCCGGTGTTACTATGGATTTTCTTCGCCTTCACCTATTTCCACTCACCCTATCCCACCATGCCGAAAAATGGTTTGATCGTCTTCCGAAGAATTCAATTCATACCTGGGATGAGATGACTCAACGCTTTTTGTCGCGCTACATTCCACCATCCATGGTCACGAGCCTTCGGAATTAAATTAGTGGATTTACACAAGAACCTGATGAATCACTTTTTGATGCTTGGGAACGATATAATGTTTTGATCGATCGATGTCCAAACCACAACATGCTCCCCGTCACCTTAATTGATACTTTCTACAATGGTTTAAATTTTCGTGATCGGGATACGATTAATGCAGCCGCCGGTGGCACATTTATGAAAAGAAGACCCGAGGAGTGTAGAGAGCTGATCGAGAACATGACTACTCATCACAAAAATTGGGATTCATCCGCATCCTCAAGATCAAACCCGAGAGTCAATGTTTCATCTACTTCTTCAAACCCTGATATCACCGAATTGACCCGCACAATGGTCGAAATGAGAAAGAATATGAAACTTTTGCTACAAATCAACAACAACAAGTTAAAGCTGTAGCAACTTCTTGTGAGACTTGCGGTGGTCCTCATTCATACACTGATTGTCCTTCTACTCATGAAAATCCGGAAAACGTGTTAGCGGCTTATGGTAACTATTCAACGGAAAACTACCAAGCCCGTCCTCAAGGTGATCGTAACTTGCTAAGTTACCGTTCTAACAACTTTTTTCACCCGGTTTTTCTCCTCAAAACCACAACCCCAACAACTACAATAGAAGCAAACCAAACCCACCTCGAGCTTCTAATCCTTATCACCCATCCGCTCAACAAGCACCACCCATTAATCATGATGTGAAAGCTTTCATGAGAACCTAAGGAGAGCAAATCAAGAATCTGCAAAGCCAAATTATCAACTTGAAAGGAGATATCACTAAGGAAGGTAATGATATTAGATCCGAGCTTCGACATGATATACAAACCTCTTTTAGCAATCAAACAAATGATTTGAAGAATATGTTGGCTAGTTTCTTACCAACTCCTCAACCCTCTACTTCGGGCTCTCTTCCTTCAAACACCGTCACCAACCCAAGAGAGAATGTGAGTGCTATTACTACACATAGTGGAGCAACTCTGGTAGGACCATCTATCCCTCCCCCAGTTAGTCCATCTACACCTCTTCCACCACCATTTATCCCTCCTACTCCCACGCCTAGTATTAGTTCTCCATTACCGTCTCCACCACTTACTAAAGTAGTACCCAAGAAGAACCCTTCACCAACCCCACCTTCCACCTTTAAACCTAAAATCCTTTATCCATCTCGGTTGGACAAAAGAAAATTGCTTACTAAAGAGGATGCTCAAATCACTTCTTTTATGAAGATGATCTCTCAAATGAATTTCAAGATTAGCCTCGTTGAAGCACTTGTCCAAATGCCGAATTTGTCAAAGCATTCAAGGAATTGCTTAACAAGAAGGAAAAGATGGCTGAGTTTGTCAACACACGATTAAATGAAAACTGTTCTGCAGACACTCTTAAAGAACTTCCAGAAAAACTTGGAGATGCCAGTTGTTTTGTGTTGCCTTGCATTTTTAAAAAAACCGAAGAATTTACTGCCTTAGCTGATCTCGGGGCAAGTATTAATTTGATGCCTTTAAGTGTTTAGAAAACACTATCATTACCCGATCTTACACCAACAAAGATGACTCTTGATCTTGCAAATCGTACTCTCGCTTACCCCGTTGGTATTGCCGAAGATGTCTTTATTAAAGTTGGTACCTTCACTTTTCCGGTCGACTTTTTTTGTTGTTGATTATAAAATGGACCCTCGTATTCCGTTAATACATGGTTGGCCATTTTGAAGAACCAGAAAAGCTTTAGTCGATGTTGCCGAAGGTGAGTTAATCTTAAGAGTTGGGAATGATACACAAGTTTTTAAAATGGGGAAGATCACAACCAAAACAAATGTAAGAGAATCAGCGAATATGATTAATGTGCTTGATAATTTTGTCGTCTACAACAATCCTCTTTTCGATTCTTGCTACAATAATCTACTTTTCCAAGATGATGTGGATGATTCTCTCTCCAATTTAGACGCTCCACCAATATTTGAGTCTACACCAATCTATGATGACTATGATGACGATTCTAGTTCTGATATGGATGATTCTGATGATTTTACTTCTGAGTATCCAGACATGCCAACTTATGATGACTTTGATGATGTCGATACTCTTTCGAGTGATTCTTCACATGATGAAGATCCTCCACCAACAATGCTTGATCCTACTTTGGACGACTACTCATTTGAGGAAGATTTTACTACTTTTCTTAACACTTACTTCCCAAATAAGAGTGATTCTCCTCCTTTGGACTTTGATGATTATGGTCTTTATCCTCCTTTGGATATGAAGAAACCCGTTTCAAAAGAGAAGAAGCCTGAACACACCGATATCCGCAGTACTTATGTCTTGACACCTCTTTATCCACCTTCTAACGATGAGATTGTGCGATTTATGAGCGGATCCTCTTCAAGGACTATTGAGCCTGAGTGATATTTTCCCCTAAAGGAAAAGGTGTTCGATCTCGGTATTGCAATTTTTAAGCCATCTTAGTATCCATATGATGAAATAAAAGGAAAGATTTTTGGAACTTACGGAGATAGGCTTGCGCCTCATCACATTCTCTACCGCCGTGCTCCATATTTGCTTAAGGGAACCTTGCCTACTCTTCTTTGGCTTGACTTGTTCGCCTTAAGCTTATGCTACTTGATGGACGAAAACCATGTATTTGATCCCGGTGGATGTGTTTCAAGCTTCTTCCTATGCTAATCAAGGTCGAGTCAGGCTCACGACTCGGTTAACAAAAATAAGCGCTTCTCAGGAGGCAACCCGCAGTATCTATCCTTTTTCTTTGTTTTTATAATAAGTGTAGCGGGAGACCCAAATATGTGTTTGTTGTTTTCTTTCTTATCATGTGTAGGGATTCGAGCTTTCAAAGATCCATTCTTGATGACTTTTGACGACCCATGATTCCGTATACCCGTCTTCCTTGTTCTATCCTAAACTCTTTTGATTCACTATTTTATATTCTTCAATATTAAAATAGGAATCGCTTTAGTTGTCTCTTCCTTAGTAAAATTTAAACAACGTGCACAATGTCCTAAGGTATGGGGAGTTTACTTCCACATGCTTAAACATTGAGGACAATTTTTATATTAAGTTTAGGGGGACTTCTATCGAAGTTAAGTGGTCTTTTCCATGAATTTGTCCTCATTTTAACCGGAAAATTGATTTTTCGACATTTTTCAAAATTTTTAATCTAATTTGGCCTAGTTGTATTTACCTTTGTTATAGTTATTTTCTTTCTTTATTAGAATAAATTTTAATAAAGTGGTTTTAATTTTTAAACGTTGTGAATCTTTTGACTCAACCCGAGTTTACTTATCTAAGTTTACTCTAGCTAGTATCCTTAACGTGGTTAAGTCAAGTTTTGCTAGGCTTTTATATAGGGAACTTTAAAACGCGAAAGTCTTAACTCTTACGGGTTAAGAACAAGAACTTTTCGCAAGCTCCTATAATTGATCCTAGAAAGTCGTTTATCAAGGGAACTTTAAAATGGGAATTCTAAAACTTGAAAGAGTCTAAGAAGTTGCAAGATCCTGTCGATGACTTGAAAACCCAAAACATTGATTTAATTGGCTAAGCATCCACGAGTCTCATTCTTTGAGATTTTAAATTGTGGAGAACGAGAGATGATAGAGTCAATTATAAGTTTGGTATTCTTTCATGAATTTATGTGGGTTGATTATAAGATTTTTCTCCCATCGCTTGTTAATAAATTTAATTGCAATAAGTAATGTTATACGATTTGAAAAGTTACTTAGCTTCTAGCCCAAGATCATTTAGAAGTTACTCTGTATTAATTAGAGTTCATAGCCAAGGTATAACTTACTGAAGCGGGATGCGAAGATTGGCGAGTCCGAAAATGACCTAACAAGGCATGAGGGCTACATTTTGTTGCTAAAGATCCCAAGTGATGTGAAGAATCATTTATACAAAAATCAATATGAAGGATCGAGACACATGACGAAAAGAAAATACTCCCTAAAGACCATGGAGAAATATATCCAAAAAGGCCCTAACAAGGTATGAGAATAAATAGATACAAGTCCTAAAAGGAGGCGGATCGTTGTATATCAAAATCCCAAATAATGATTGGAGAAAAATGAAGAAGTCGTGGTCAAAGTATAAATAATCTCTCAAAACTTCAAGTGAAGAAATTCCTATTATGAAGAGAAGACCATTATTTCATGAACGTCTCTCAAGATTCGAAGTATGAAGTCGCTGCCAAATATCAGTCCGAGAAAGGTCTCAAATCGTGAAGCGAGTTATGGCAAGATATGAACTTTATGAGGTCCCGAGAAGCAGTTTTAAAAGATTTTTTCCTTCAGCTAACTATTGATTAAATCGTCCCACTTTATTTTCAGCCTAAATAACTATCGAAATAATTCAACAATGCATCCTCGTGATCATTCAAGACATCAATAAAATATAAGAGATAAACCTAGGAATAAGGGGTCTAAGTGAATAATTGGGCCACATGAGTTTGTGATAGTTTGCTAACTTATAATAACAATGATCTCGTTTTTAAGCTTGGTATGGGAACGTGAAACTTGAGGATGCTAATCATTCATGACATTCCTAAACCCTAAGGTAAGTTTTTGATCTTTTTACTTGTTTTCTCCCTTTAAATATTTTGTCTCTTTAATAAAGGCCAATGTGGATTGATTGTGATGGAAAATATAATCTTGCTTGTAATTAATGCATTGCATGAGGACATTGCAATGGTCAATTGTAGGGGATTTAATAAGTGTGAAAACACTTATCCTTTTACCACTTAATTATAATAATAACCAAGCCAAAACGTGTAATTTATGTCGTAAATGTCGGAATTATGCGTGGTTTGTGTTTTTGTTGTGATTTAGGATCAAAATGTGAAAAGGGAAGAAAACACGGGCTTTCACGGGCTTTTATCGAAGAAAAAGACAAAAGACGAAGTCGAAAGATCAAGAGTGCAAAAAGCACGGAAGTCCAAGGCCTATTCTCAAGATTTATCGAAGAAAAAGTCTAAAGACGGAAGTTTAATAAAGCCGAAGAACTCAAGTCTAATTAATGAAGAAATTACAAGACGAGTTTAATTAATCCCGAGACAAAGTCGAAAAAGTCGAAGAATTTAGAAGACGAAAAGACGAAAGAAGAAGAAAAGCAACACATGCTAACCTCCCTAATAACCTATAAATACCCTCCTAATCTCACATTAGGAGGTGTTGACTATCTTGTTGGGTCAAAAAGTTGTTGTGGCAGAAACTCAAAAACGAAGAAAACATGAAGACATTTGTCTAAGCGTTGTCAAGAGCAAATCAAGCGTTGACAAGAGCAAATTGGAGGTTGATAGCTCAAGCATTGTCATGTACAATCCAAGCATTGTCATGTACAAACTAAGCATTGACAGAAATGTAGACAAGAAGCCTTTGGAAGCTTCTATTTAGATAAACATGCAGGATATATTCTGTATAAGTTTATTTAAATAGAATATTTACATGTTTATTTGATTTTATCTCTTGTAAACCCTAATCCTTACACTATAAAAGGAACCAAAGGTTTATTCATAACTTTCATTCACAATGTAAACCTAAAGTGTGTGTCGACTAGACGTGGGATTCAATGTATACACGTCTAGTGGTTGTTGATTATTAATATAATTAGCAATCCTTTTGTTTTAATTCATGTTCTTTGTGTCCAAACAGCTTGTTAATGTGTCGTGTTCTAATTCCGCTTTGATTATCTAATCATATGAACATGATGCATTCCTAGTAGCTTAAAAGATCCGGAATCTTAGGATTTCTCAATTGGTATCAGAGCCTCGTGGCTCGTGATGCTAGGACCAACAAGGTGTTCGTCTATCGTGAAGAAAAGGAAAATCCGTCTAGGGTTTTTCTGGACGTTTTTTTGTGCGCAGCAGTATTCAGAAGGTCATAACTTTTGATTGGACCGTTGGATCGTCAAAAAATTTCTTTTGTGTATTCTATACACATATATCTAGACATCCACCGAAGGGATTGTTGATTTTTATCCCCAGGAAAAAGTTATTAAGCGTCAAAGTCGGCAGTAGGATGAATGCAGTTTTCTATAAACACCCATGTTCAAAACACGTTTTCTCCTTCGTTAACCGTTGGATCTTCGTGATTTTTGAACTGTAGATTCTTGGCACTTGTGTCTAGAATTTCACCGAAGGGATTTTCGATCTGAGCCCTAATGATGAAGATATTCAGCGTCGAAATTCACTGTTTAAGGTATAAATGTTTTTGCTCTTTTACATAGAATCATGAACTAGGGTTTCTAAAAACCCTAGATCGACTTAAGTCTGAAACGTTTGAGGTCTGTGGCTGTTATAACACGTGATGACATGATGACCTAAAGAAAGAAAAGCTGTTGTGGTTCCATAAAAAAAAGGACGTGAGCTACTGTATGCATGTATTTCTAATTTTGGCTCACTGATATTAAACATTCTAATTTGTGTGATCACGTGGGATATGGATACACAAATTAAAGAAAGCAGATGGGAACTATGATATGGATCACGTGAGGTTAATGATAAATGTTATAGCAGCAGATGTGTGATGCAGTTGTGATTCATGGAAAGACGTGATGTGGTGACTTTGTTGAAACAGATTCATAATAGTCTGCTGGATGAGAATCACAAGGGTCTTCAAACTTATTTTTGGACTTGATCTTTTCATTCACAAATATTTTAAAATTCAAGTTATCTAGCATGTCACGAGGATTTCGGGTCAAAAAGGGCTGCAAGGATTTGATTGTCTAATTTGTAGGGATTCTTTTAACCCTATAACATCTTTTGAACGTAGAGGAAATTATGGGAAAAGTTATTATACTAGTTTAACTTATCTATTGTTAGTACTTTTCAAGGTCTGTGTTCACACGACAAACAAAGCAAAGGGCATATAGGCTTATTATATTCATGTGAGATAAGAAAGGGACGTGATATATGGGATTAAAGAAGTGGTCATGTGGTCTCCACATCAAGGTAATGTTTTTAGCCACTGTTGGAAACTCACTTTATGTGACGACATTTAAGAATTCCCATTAGTTATCATAGTCACACACGTTTAGACTAGACTAGGTTCTTGTACTGTTAAGCGTATCGTGTGTGACTATATATACCCCTCCTTAGCTTCCAAGGAGGGGTGTTGGTTGTGTCACATTTTCACTTAATACATTTTTACTTATTTTCACACACATCCATCCTCTATCTCTCTCTCTCTCTAAGCCAACAATGGCTTCCACCACCATCTACCACCACATTAGACCACCGGATCCGATTTAGCATTTCTACATTTGGCATCAGAGCCTCGGTTCCATCCTTGGATCATTCTTGTTTTCGATTTTGGTGGTCTTTAAAAAAATTTTTTTGGTCCAAATCTACCATTTTTTGTCACGTCTTGTTAATTATTTGGTCCAAATTTTCATTCTAACGTGTCACTGTCTTGTTATCATCATTTCACATATCTGATATACCCAATCTCGTCTCGAAATCATGTTTGTCCAATTTTTTTGTTTTGTTTTGTACCCTGTTTATCTTATGTTTTTTTGTCCCTGTATATATCTGGATTTCTTTATGGGGATAAAGACAAAAGTTTTCATGGTTCAACCATTTTTTTATGGGGGTACAAATTCACTGGTCAAAACCCTGTTGAGATGGACATTACGATGCTTTCACTGCGACGGCTTCTTTTTCGGATGTATTCCGATGGGGTTCTTTTTTTTCTCATTCCGATGGGTAGGGCCGTCCTCATTGCGATGTATGGTTTGATCCCATCGCCATGGCATATGTATAACGTCATGCTGCCCATTTTTTCCCAATATTGCGATGGTTGGTAACCATTGCGATGGGTACCATTGCGATGGGTACCATCGCAATGGGTACCATCGTAATGAGACATTTGACTGCGATGGACTCTGTTTCTTTTTGATTGCGATGGTGTTCATTAGATTCCGATGGAAAATAAAAAAGGTTGACTTTGCGATGGAATTTGATTCCGATGGACTGTTTTTTTCTTTTAAAATCAGTGGACCAAATATGAGACCTCAATCAAAACCAAATCCATGACAACCGAGTCAACTCGGTAATTACCGAGTTGACTCAGTTTAACTCACTGAGTTGACTCGACCTCCAACCTTATATCACCACAACATCATCCATAACTAACCTAATTCCCATCGTCTCCTATCCCATCTAATTACTCAAACCAAAACAGAAAACGACTAAAGATCTCAGATTGTTTCAACGATTTTTTTATCTTTCAAAAGATCTTTTTTTCGTTTAACATATTCATCACAGATCCATTTATATATGGGTTCCCCCATCTTTAATTTTCGAATTAAAGAAAGATTAATAACAATCATGTTAATAATCAACTCTTTATTTCGATTAACACAAGAACCGAAATCAAAATCGACATGCAATTTATTTCGAACCTTACTCGAGACCCCTTATAGATCTAGAAGCCGAAACCTTTTATTATACTTCATTCATGAGTCTAATAAAAACGTAATTGGTTGTCTGCTTGATTGGAGATGGGGTGTTTGTATTTCGTAATAGATCGTAATATATGGGTTACGAGTTTATGATCCTAGTGATGAGTTTGTGTTGGCATGCTTATGCTTTTGATTAATATAAGATTGATGATAAGCTGAGATTCGGATTTAGATGAAGTTTAGGTGAGATGTGAGTTGTGGCTGCATTTGATGGAAAGAAGATGGGGGCGGATGAAATGAGGTGATGATATTAGGTTAATTGTGTGGAGGAAGATTAGGGGTGCGATATATTCGAGAATGAGAGTGGAGACAAGTGGGGTTGGAAGATTGAGTATCCAGCTTATCATCAAACACGTGGCCTTCTAGAAAAACTGGGGGGCAGACTTCACAATGTGCTTATATCCATATTTGCCATTTGCTTGGACCGGGTCTTGAAAGAGGTTGATGGACCGGGTTTCAACAATTGGGCCTCATTTTGTTTGGTTATATTCTCACATTGGGCCAAGCCGTGTGAATTGGGCCAAACATGTGAGTTTTGGGTTGAAAATGTGTTATTTCAAAATTTTATTTATCATTTCATTATGATAAATGTTAAAAAAAATTTTGATTTACCTATTTTAAAAGTGACAAAAAGACGAGACGAAAATGACGTGACAAATGTGACGAGAATTTATTTGAAACGAGACCAAGAAAAATGGGCGATTTTTTAGTGGCTACAGATTTTTTTGGATCGGATTTTAATTATTTGAAGACGGAGACGAATTTTTCGAACGCGTGTATTTATTTTATCTTTTAATAGATAACTTGTTCGTGCTTAATCTTAGAATGAAGACTTGGTTATCTGGTTTCCGGGTTCGGGGTGGATGGTTGATGACTCGGATAACTATCACTCAAAGGGGTTACTTTGTTGTACTCAGTGTCACGCGCATAGTCGACGTGGATAATTTCAAGAGGGGTTGTGCTTATAGACATCTTTAGTGATGCATTAGGTACTTAAAATTTTATCCACCGTTCTTCATTCAACAATAGTGCAAGCTTAAGTCACAAGATCGAAGGATTCTTATTCAGTTTCATGTTTGATGTATCTGGTTCATTCCATCAGTGGTCACTTCAAATTGCCTTCAAGTGGATTGGTAAAGATGGCCATGGAGAGTTTATGAAAAGAGATTTTTAATCAACAGCTGATTCTCACCGAATATAATTAAGCTTATTTATTATTCTCTCGAGATTTTCAGGTTTATGTGCTTACGATTTATTGATGGGTCCGAGTTTCGAAACCATCAAGGGGGAAGAAGAAGACACATCGAACGCACAACGAGTACACGTGATGAACTTCATACCTTCTTTTGATTTGAAGACATTCCGGGATGACATTTGTCATAGCCGCAGAGAAAATCAGTGTTTTAACTCGTGGCGTTATCAATCTCTAAACGGTACACTACTGATTTGATGATTAATTGTTTGGTTGTTGCAATTATTCATCATCATTATCCTATATGCACTCCCGGGACTTAATTGACTCTGGTGCATCTCTGGAAGAAGATATGTGCATTTCCGGGACTTAATTGACTCTGGTGTTACGATGTCAACTTCATGAATGGGATAAAGTGTCTACTTCAGTATTCGAGCTTCATAATGGGGATTGATTTACTTTCTTCAACCATGTAGGGGAAGAAATGTCTTGATTCTTTCTAGTATGCATAACTTGAACTCTCAGGGGGAAGAAAAATTCAGAAGAATTATTCAAGCGTGAGAAGAGAAGTTGTTGATCTACTTGGTGTACCCCAAACTTTCAATCTCTCTTAGCAACATTATCATGTTATATGATGGGATTTGCTTGTTAGATTCCGCTGTGCGCTTAATCATTCTAAGCTTTATTGAAAGCTTTGAAGTTGCTTACGAGGATTGTCGATTTAGGGGGAAGCTACTTAAAAGCTTCTACATCAAGTTTATGTGGCATGAATTAGGGGGAAGCTAATTCAGAAGCTTCTCCTTAACCAGAAGTGTATGGGTTACTTAGCTCGTGCCGTTACAGTATTTCTACTACAAGTTAAAGATGAGTCGTTTTGAAGTCAAAGGCCTCAGAAGACATCATCAGCATTGGACGCTTCATGAAAGCTCTTCTTCTTATCATTATGTACTTGTTAGGAAAAAATATTGTAAGGAATTCTACACGTCGTCCCATGGGGGAAGATTGTTGGAAACTCACTTTATGTGACGACATTTAAGAATTCCCATTAGTTATCATAGTCACACACGTTTAGACTAGACTAGGTTCTTGTACTGTTAAGCGTATCGTGTGTGACTATATATACCCCTCCTGAGCTTCCAAGGAGGGGTGTTGGTTGTGTCACATTTTCACTTAATACATTTTTACCTATTTTCACACACATCCATCCTCTCTCTCTCTCTCTCTAAGCTAACAATGGCTTCCACCACCATCTACCACCACATTAGACCACCGGATCCGATTTAGCATTTCTACAGCCACTTAGAGTGTTTGACGCTGACATTTGTTAATTTGACGCTGACAAGAATAAGTCAAACGCTGATAGGAAGCGTTGACATGAGTTGTACGATATATGGTTTTTCAAACGCTGTCACGTGTTGTCCGATATTGGACAACAAACAGTGTTATATCTTGGACAAAGGAAGATATTGGACAACAAAAAGAATAGTTGTTGTTGAAAAATTGGTACGTTTTTAGCACACAAAAAGGAGGAGTTTACACACCAAGGTACATGGAATCTCCGTTTTTATAGAATATCAAGTTGATATTTATGGCTCGGATATTTTTAAAAGGGATTAATGATCTTAATGCGAGTTAGCAACTATTCGTGGGAATTTGATGGATATTTTATTATGTAATCGGGATAGCCTTAGAGTTATCCATATTGGTGGCTTTTACATATGGTATGAAGACGTTATTCCATTAAAATCGTCATGAAAAGGTGTTGGCTTCAAGGGAAGAATTCTTATGGTAAGTTTGATGATTGAAGAAGATTTTCGCGAGTTTGTGTTCTATTATATCTTTAAAGATGGTGCCTTGTCAACATTATTCTTTAAAGGTAACTTGTTCGTGCTTTACATGGTTGGTGACGAAGACTTGTCATAAACACTTGAAGGAGTTACATTATCGTGCTTAGTGTCTCACAAAGGATGAGAATATTGACAAGGGATCGAGGTCTACTTATACTTGGTGAGATGAGTATAAGTTCTTTATCACGTAAATAGTACAAGATATGGAACATAGGTTTGGGTTACTCTACTTCTACATCAAGATTACTTTATTTATTTTTCTTCAAGATCATTACACATAGCCTACATTTGGAGAATCTTCAAGATTGTATATATTGTTTACTTCCCTGTTGATGTGACAAAAAGGGGAAGACATACATGCTACACTTGAGGGGAAGCAATTTGAAGATCATGTACAACTTGAAAGAGATACACATAGAGTTTTGCCGACATCAACTAGGGGAAGATTGTTGGGTCAAAAAGTTGTTGTGGCAGAAACTCAAAAACGAAGAAAACATGAAGACATTTGTCTAAGCGTTGTCAAGAGCAAATCAAGCGTTGACAAGAGCAAATTGGATGTTGATAGCCCAAGCATTGTCATGTACAATCCAAGCATTGTCATGTACAAACTAAGCATTGACAGAAACGTAGACAAGAAGCCTTTGGAAGCTTCTATTTAGATAAACATGCAGGATATATTATGTATATGTTTATTTAAATAGAAGATTTACATATTTATTTGATTTTATCTCTTGTAAACCCTAATCCTTACACTATAAAAGGAACCAATGGTATTAGGTTTATTCATAACTTTCATTCACAATGTAAACCTAAAGCGTGTGTCGACTAGACGTGGGGTTCAATGTATACACGTCTAGTGGTTGTTGATTATTAATATAATTAGCAATCCTTTTGTTTTAATTCATGTTCTTTGTGTCCAAACACCTTGTTAATGTGTCGTGTTCTAATTCTACTTTGATTATCTAATCATATGAACATGATGCATTCCTAGTAGCTTAAAACAACCGGAATCTCAGGATTCCTCATATCTTGACAAAATAGCTCTTCCATTTAATTACATGCACTTTTCTTAATCTCATTTACTTAATTGTCATTTAATTACCTTGTCTTGCACCTTAAATTTGTAAGTTTAATCTTTACTTTTAATTGTTGAATATTAATTTTAATCAAGTTTTTATTATTAATCTCTCATTCTACCTTTCTTGTTTTACTTAATATTTATGCTTATATGCTTATTGTCATGCTTATTTGATTATTTGTTATGTTTTTATGTTTATGATTGTGTTAGCTTATTGATTTTATAGCTTATTGTGTTTTTCTTAAATTTAATTAAGTGTTTTTAAAAGTTATTTTTATAAAAAGTTGTTTTTAAATATTTTTATTATTTAGTGTTTTTAAAAGTTATTACATTTTGGTTTAATAGCTTTTTCTTAAAATTAATTTTGGTTAAGTTTTAGTTAAGTGCTTAATTGTTTTTAGCTTAATTTTAGTTTTTAGCTTATTTGCTTCTTATCATTATCCAGGTTTCCCATAAACCCTTATATTCCGTATAAGCTCCACTTGGAATATTCCGAATAGCCAGTGATATCACACATTCCGGATATGCAAGGTTTCTGATATTCCGGATTGGTGACTTGAATACATTCCGGATAAGTTGTAAAACTACACATTCCGGATAAGTACTCGGAATAGATTCCGGATATAGTGAAGAAGTGGTGTATTCCGGATAAAGAACTAAACCAAGATTCTGGATAAGGCTTCTAAAGGGAATTCCGGATAAGGATTTGGATAATATTCCGGATAGTTGGAATCATGTATTCCGGATATAGGGAAGAATCAAGTATTTCGGATTGGATGGCTAGCATGGGGGTTGATATTCTCTTCGTGAGATGATTCAAACTTGGTTCGAGAGACTTGATGCCTCGGTGGCACGCAAGATACTCCGCTGCACCAAACTGCCGTTCAAAAAAAAAACTCCAAATTCCGGATAAGCTTTCGACTGGACATTTCGGATAAGGGTATTGTGACAAATTCCGGATAAGCCGTGGGATAGTGAATTCCGGATAAGGTGTTTTAGTGAATTCCGGGTAAGGGTTCGAGGTCTCTACATTCCGGATAGTGTAAGGATTCAAATTCCGGATAAGCAGAACAAGAAGGTATTCCGGATAGTGTTTGGAATTTAATATTCCGGATAGTGAAAACTATTTGGTTATTCCGGATAAGAGTAAGATTCGATTCCGGATAGTGACAATATTTTGGATTCTGACTCAGGTTTTGTTTATTCCCTATTTTATTTTCAAGCATTTATTTTTCCCGCCATTTTTCTTTAAGTGTTATTTTAATTTTTTTTCTTTATTTTTAATTTCAAGTTTACATTTTTATTACATTGTCAATTTACTTTTCGTCGAGCTTTAATTTTTGTCATTTAATTAATTTACTTTTAAAAGTTTTAATATTGCACCATTTACGTTTTAATTAATTTAGTTTTAATTACCCGTCATTTACTTTTAAAGTCTGGTAATTTAATTTTACTACAACGACCAATCTATTATTTTCCACCAAAAGACGACTGAGTCGCACATTAAACCAGTAGTCAATTCAAAGAGACCGGAACAACGAATCTTTTTACATACAAAATCTCAGTTATTAATAACACTTGATAAAAAAAAAGCGGGAAAAATAAAGTTTGAAAATAATTTGGAACAAAAACAATATTGTATATCGGAAAACAAGAACTTAAAGTAATTCGGAATCCTAATTTAAACATAAGTCAGAATACTTGAGTCTATATAATTCGGAATCCACACATTCATCTAATTCGGAATCCCAGCTTTGGCCTAATACGGAATACCATCACACATTAATTCGAAATAAGACTTGAAACTAGTTCGGAATAAGACTAGTCCTAATCCGGAATATGGATTCCGGATTGGAATCCGGAATATGAGAGAAAACGTAATTCGGAATGTTGTTTAAAAACGTAATTTGGAATTCAACTCTTAAGGGTAATTCAGAATACCAAAGTTAGTGTAGTTCGGAAAATTGGGTAAAGAACTAGTTCGGAATGCTAGGTTTGTATTGGCGGGAAAGTAAAATTATGCTAAGTCGGAATACTAGGGTTATAGATCTAAGTCGGAATAAAAAGAAAACAAACTAAGTCGGATAAAGAGGGTTTCTCAATCCGGAAAAAAAAGCTAAAATCAAATAAGCACTTAACCAAAATAAAACCAAACTAATTTTTAGAAAAACTAAATAAGCCACAAATCAAAAAATTTAAAAACACTAAATAATCAAACTATTTAAAATCAACTTTTAAAAGATTAAACTATTAAAAACACTTAATTAAAAATAAGAGAAACATAAATAAATCAATAAGCACGATAAGCTAAAACCATCAAACACATGAAATCAATTAGAACAATGGAATAAGCACATCAATCAAACAAGGAACAAGATTAAACAAACTACATGATTAATCAAACAAAACTATAGATTTAAAAACAAGAAAGGTAGAATGAGAATGATTATAAAAAGCTTGAACTAAGATGAAGATTAAAGATGCAAATACAAGATTAAAGATTTAAAAGCTTGAAAACTTGAAAGTAAATCTAGAGAGAGAAAGTAATTAATCTATCTCCTAGAACTTACAAAAATTAAACTAAAATCTACTCCTTCCTAATGAAGGATTAGGAGACTATTTATAGGAGGAGGTGATGTGGTGATTGTTGCTTCTATATTTCTCTTTGTCTTCTCGTCTTTTAATGTCTTCGTCTTTCTTGACTTTGTCTCGGGATTTGTCGAATGATAAAATGAACTTGTCTTATAATTTTCTTCTTTTATTAGACTTAGTTCTTCGACTTCGTTAAACTTCCGTCTTTAGACTGTTTCTTCGATAAATCTTTTAGAATAGGCCTTTGACTTCCGTTCTTTTTGCACTCTTGATCTTTTGACTTCGTCTTTTGTCTTTTTCTTCGATAAAAAACCCGTGAAAGCCCGTTTTTTCTTCCTTTTTCATATTTTGGTCCTAAAACACAACCACGCATAATTCTGACTTTTACGACATTAAATACACGTTTTGGTCTCGTTTTTAATTGTTTTAAGCGGTAAAAAGGATAAGCGTTTTCACACTTATTACCATGCTCGAATGATTTCATCACATCTTCATTGGAAGCTTTGAGTTGGTCCAATTGGGGGGCGCTCGTCTGACAGAACG
>JANFOE010001226.1:0-145814 GCA_025667525.1 Glebionis coronaria
ACTCGCTATCAGGGCAATTAGAAGGCGCGCATGGCCAAATCGGTAGCGTGACCAGCTTGGGGAGGCAGCATGAGGTTTCGGGCATCAGGCTATCTGTTATCACTGGCGGCGCTGGTTTTCACACCAGCGGCAAGTCTGGCGCAGGTCGCCACCACAAATTTCAACGTCCAGATCACCATTCAGGCGGCATGCCAGATCAATTCGGCCGGCAATCTCGATTTCGGCACGAGCGGCGTCATTGCAGCCCCGATTGACGCCACCAGCAACATCGTCGTGCAGTGCACGGCCAGCACCCCGTTCAGTCTCGGCCTCAGCGCCGGCGCTGGTACGGGAGCGACCGTTGCCAATCGTTTGATGACGTCACCAGCGGGCGGGACGATCTCTTACTCGCTCTACACAACTGCGGCCCACACAACGGTGTGGGGCAACACGGTGGGAACCGACCGGCAAACCGGGACCGGCACCGGGGCACCGCAGACCTTCACCGTCTATGGGCGCGTACCTGCCCAGACGACACCCGCGGTCGGCGTCTATACGGATACGGTGACGGCCACGCTCAATTACTGATCGCCACAGGGAGGATCGCGCATGCGTGTTTTTACCTTAGCGGGCGTATTTTTGCCGGGTTGAGTGTTTCGCCTACACAGGCTGCATCCCTGCGGGTTGCGCCGGTGCTTCTTGATCTCAAGGCCCCAACGGCTGCCTCGAGCCTTCGCATCTGGAACGATGCGAAAAAGCCGATCAACGTCCAGGTCAGGATTTTCCGCTGGACGCAGCAGAACGGTCAGGATGTCTACACTGCAACCCAGGATGTGGTTGCGAGCCCGCCAATGACCCAATTGAAAGGTGGCGCGGAAAATCTCATCCGCATCGTTCGGCTTTCAAAGGGCCCCGTGCGCGGCGAAGGAAAGCTACCGCGTCATCGTTGACGAACTGCCCCCGGCGGGAAAACCGCAATCCGGCACAGTCAATCTTGTCGTGCGTCATTCAATACCCGTGTTCTTCGCCCCCGCCGCCACAAACGGAGCCGAACCGGCCTGGAAGATCACGCCCCAGGGCAATGGCTACCGGGTCTCGGTATCCAATACCGGTGACAGGCGCATAAGGCTCGCCAACCTGATGCTCGCCACGGTAACGGCCAGGCAATCGCCCGTCAGCAGGGCCTGGTCGGATATGTGCTTGGTGGCTCCGCTGCAAGCTTTGTGGTTCCGGCGATGGGCGGCAAGAAAGGCGGCGGCACATTAAAGATTTCCGCAGACAGCGAAGGCGGCCCCGTCAATGCGACGGCGCGCGTTTCGGGCGGCTGACCTTGCCGTTTTGACGATTGCCGCCCTGACGGTCATTTCATCGAGCAGTCTCTCCGTGGCGCAGGACGTACCTCCTGCGGCACAGCCGACCTCTGTTGCCGCAAACGAGGCCGGACAGCTGCAACTCGAAGTCTACATCAACGATGTATCGACAGACATGATCGCCACATTTCGTCAAAACGCCGCCGGATCGTTTCTCATCGAGCCGGAACAGCTGACCAATATTGGGATCTCCCCGGTCGAAAGCGCCATCGGCGACGATGGATGGATTGATATCTCCATGCTGCCCGAGGTCGTGGCGCGTTATGATAGCAGTACACAGTCCATGCATTTTAGCCTGCCGATGACAGCGCGGGCAAGCAAGGTCATCGACGCATCCGGAAAAGCGGTGGCGGAGGAGGATGACGAAACGCAGGAGAAAGCCAGAAGCGATTTTGGAGGTCTGGTGAACTACACGATTTACGGCGCCTCCGGCGGCAATAAATGGTCCGATCTCGCGGACTTTAACGGCATTTCAGCGCTTTTGGAAAGCCGCGCCTTCGGCCCACTCGGCGTGCTGTCCTCGTCGCACGTCCTCAGCACATCGCACCAGTCTGAATTCGACACGCAGCGCCTAGATACCACCTGGAGCTATTCGGACGAGGAAACACTCACCAGCTACCGCGCCGGCGACCTGATTACCGGCGGGCTGAGCTGGACACGCCCAACGCGTTTGGGCGGGTTTCAGATTCGCCGGAACTTCGAGCTGAGGCCCGACATGGTCACGATGCCCATGCCGGAATTTGCGGGCTCGGCGGCCGTGCCATCCACTGTCGATGTCTACGTCAACAATATCCGACGCCTGTCGCAGGATGTGCCGGAAGGCCCCTTTTCCATCACCAACCTCCCGGTCATCAGCGGCGCGGGCAATGCAAGGCTGGTGGTGAGAGGATGCGCTGGGACGGGAAACCGTTTCGGAAACCCCGTTCTACACGTCGCCGGATTTGCTGACCAAGGGTCTCATCGATTTCTCTGCCGAAGTCGGTTTTGCCCGGCGCAACTACGGAACTTCCTCCTTCGATTATGACGACCGCCTGCTGGGGTCGGCGACGGTGCGCTACGGCGTATCGGATGGGCTGACGGTGGAAGGCCATGCAGAAGGTGCCGAGGATTTTTATAATGTCGGCCTGGGCGGGATCTTCACACTCGGATCCCATGGACTGGCGGCCTTTTCCGGCGCATCCAGCCATTTCGGCGACGAAAGCGGCTATCAGCTTTCGGCAAGTGTCGAAGCCGAACTGCTTGGCGTGCGGATCAACGCGCGATCGCAACGGGCTTTCGGCGATTACAATGACATGGCATCCGTCTCTTCCAACAACTCAAAAAATCAATTTGCTTCCGGGCTTCTGAGCGTCCGGCCGCCGCGGTCGCTCGACCAGATTTCCGTGTCAACACAGCTCGGCTTCGACGAGACCAGCCTGAACTTTTCCTACACCCAGCTCGAAACATTCGACGAGCGCCGATCCCGCCTCCTCGGTCTCTCCGCAACGCGGCCCTTTGGCGAAAGCGGCAATATTTTCGTCACGGCCTACAAGGATCTGGAGGACAGTAATTCCTACGGCATTTTCGCCGGCCTCTCCTGGTCATTCGGCGGTGGCGTGTCGGCCTCAACCGGCATGTCCTCCAATGCCGATGGGTATTCGCTGACGGCCGAGGCCGTGAAATCGGAGGAACAGGCGGAGGGGAGTTATGGCTGGCGGCTGCGCGGCGGGTTTTGGTGCCAACGACATCGCCTCGGCCTCGGGCAGCTATCGCGGCAGCGCTGCCCGCGTCTCTGCCGGCGTTGACAAGTTCAACAACACGACAGAGGCCTATGCGCAGGTCGAAGGGTCGATCGCACTCGCCGGGGGCGACGTCTTCTTCGGCAACCGCATCGATGATGCCTTCGCGGTTGTCGATGCGGTGCACCCGGTGTCGATATCATGCTTGAAAACCGCCCGATCGGCCAGACGAACCGGCGCGGCAAGATATTGCTGCCCAATCTGCGGTCCTATGACCTCAACAATATCACGCTCGATCCCAGCAACTTGCCCGTTGATGCTCGCATCGACCACACCAAGCAGATGGTCAGGCCTACTGAACGTGCTGGCGCCGTTGTCAATTTCAAGGTGGAAACCGAAGGACACGTGGCGCTGGTGACACTGAAAAACGAGAACGGCGACTTCATCGAAACCGGGTCGACCGGGACAATAGACGGCAAGCGCGATTTCGTCGTCGGTTATGACGGACAGGCTTATCTCGACGACATCGGCGCGACGCACAGACTTCACATCACCCAGCCAACAAAAGGTGAATGCGAAGCGCAGATCACGGTCTCCGACGACAGCCGGACGCGCGCAACGTTCGAAACCACGTGCAGGAGCATTCAATGAGGCGTCTTATCCGCGTTGCCATTGCAATTACAGCCCTTACAGCCCTTCTTTCGGCGGCGCCCGTTCTGGCGCAAACCTGTACTTTCAGCATGTCGGACATGAATTTCGGCTTCGTCAATCTCGCTAGGGGGCGCTGCCGTTGACACGACGGCTACCCTCTCGGTGACCTGCAATAATCCGCTTTCTCTGGCGCTTTCCGTTCGCATCTGTCCGAACATCAATGCGGAAGCGGCGGGCAATCGGGCGGTGTCCGCCGGATGCTGCAGGGAAGCAATATCCTCAATTACCAGCTATACCAGAATTCTGCACGCACGACGACCTGGGGATCGGTTACACAACCGGCACTCGGATCTCCTCCACCAATCGACCTGGCCTTGCCGCTTCTTGTCAACACCACGACCCGCACCCTTTATGGCCGGATCAATGCCGGTCAGTCCGCAGCGGTGCGAGGCGCATATCTCTCCAGTTTTGCCGGTGCGGAAACGAGTTTCACCTACGAAAGCTACACGCTTCTCGCACCAAGCTGCTCGTCTGTCACCCAGAATGCCACCCAGGTTCCGTTCAACGTGACTGCCGCCGTCGCGCCGACATGCATCGTCTCAGCAAACACATCAATTTCGGAAGTCACGGCGTGCTCAACACAGCAGTGGATGCGACCGGGGCGATCAATCTGACCTGCACCAGCAATCTAAGCTACAGCGTGGCTTTGAGTGGAGGCCTCAGCAACAGTCCGCCTGCCGCACGCAAGATGGTTCAGGGCGCGGCATCCGTTACCTACGGTCTTTACGTGATGCGGGCCGCACCAATGTCTGGGGCAGCGCCGCGGGCCAGATAGCCACCGGAACGGGAACGGGTAGCCTGCAGAGTCTGACGGTCTACGGGCGCGTGCCGGCACAGAACACGCCTGCCCCGGGCAACTATGCCGACACGGTCGTGGTCACCGTAAACTACTGAGCGCCGGCTTCGATATAATCAGCCCAAGCTCAGTACGAGCCGACGCTCGATACCTATCTCCGCAAGAAATGCCTCGTCGTGGCTGACGACCAGCAACGCGCCGTCATAGGCGCGCAAGCCGGCCTCCACGGCGGCAATGGAATCGATATCAAGGTGGTTCGTCGGCTCGTCCAGGATCAACAGCTGCGGAGGCTCAATGCCGCCAGAACACAGGCGAGCCCGGCCCGCAACATCTGCCCGCCCGAGAGTGTTCCGGCGATCTGCAAAGCAGCATCCGCGCGGAACATGAAGCGCGCAAGTGCCGCCCGGCAGGCGTTGTCACCGGCCTGCGGATTGAGCCGCATGAAATTGTCGCGGATGGACAGGGTTGCATCCAGCAGGCTGACCTGCTGGTCGAGAAATACGGCTTTAACGCCGACATCCACGCTCCAGCGAACGGCGGCAACTTACCCGTGATGACTGAAAGCAGCGTTGTTTTCCCCGATCCATTGGGGCCAGTCACGGCAACGCGCTGCGGCCCGATGATCTCAAAGGAGAGATCGCGAAGCAGGGGTGGTTGCGCCTCATAGCCTGCGGTCAGGTTCTGCAATCGGAGCACCCATTTTTGTCGCATGCAGCCCACTCGACGGCAAAGTGACGCTGACAGATTGCAGGATTCGATCCGCTCCCGCGCCGCTATCAGATCGTCCGTTGCCGAGGCTGCCAGAACGGCCAGCGAGGTTGGCGTATCGCCGCTTGTTTTTTCGGCCCGCCTTTTCATCGCGCCGGCAACAATACCGGGCATATCTCCGCGCGCCGCCTTGCAGCACCCCTGCTGTCACGGCGCGCCTTGCGCTCCAGCGCTTCCTGCGACCGGCGCTTCACCTCGGACAGACGCTTTTCCGCATTCGCGAAGTCCTGTTCGGCGGCGGCCAGCTCCAGCGCTTTTTGTGCGCGGTAGCGGCTCCAGTTTCCACCGTAGCGGGTAGCACCGAGCGTGGTCATTTCCACAATCGCGTCGAGGGTTTCGAGAAGCTCCCGATCATGGCTGACGACGATCGCTCCGCCGCGCCAGCCCGCCAGAAAATCGGCAACGAAAATGCGCCCGTCCCGGTCGAGATTGTTGGTCGGTTCATCGAGGATCAGGAAATCCGGCGCGGCATGGATTTGAGCAGCAAGTGCGACCCGCGTGCGCTGGCCGCCCGATAAAGCCGAAAGCGGCGTGGTGGGCAAGGCGTCCAGCCCGACCTGCGCGAGCGCCCCGGTAATTTTCTCCTCCAGCATCCAGTCGATGTCTTCAAGCTCTTCCAGAGTGGCCGTTCCCGCCTGCGCACGGGCAAGCACGTCCAGCGTGTCGCGCGCTCCAAACAGGTCGGCGACGGTCTCGTTGGACACGACCTGCACGCTCTGGCGCAGAAGATTGAGGCTGCCCGATACAGAAACTGTGCCTGCGGACGGCGACAGCTCTCCGGCGATCAATTTGAGAAGCGTCGTCTTGCCGACGCCGTTGCGCCCGACGAGGCCGGTGCGTTCGGGCCCAAAGCGAAGATTGATGTTAGAAAAGAGCGGATGACCGTCAGGTGTCGACCACGACAGGTCCGAAAGCGTGATGGAATGCGGCATGGATATGGGTTCTCCGGATGACAAGGCGTTGCGGCTTTGTGATCGGGTGGAAATCCATGGTGCACCATCCTGTTTGTGTTGCGGACAATAAAAAAAGCGGCGCCTTCGTGGCGCCGATAGCTGGGCGGGATAAGGATACGCCGGGCGCTCCGGCGTATCCTTCTGTTTTCAGGCCACAAGACCCTTGGTGAGTTCCAGTGCCTGCCGTTCGAACAGCCGCCGATAGATACCGTCGCTGAGACGGATGAGAGCCTGATGATCGCCCTCCTCAACGATGCTGCCCTTGTCGAATACCAAAAGCCGATCCAGCGCCCTGACGGTGGAAAGCCGATGGGCGATGACGAGCGTGGTGCGGCCGACCATCAGGCGTTCCATCGCCTGCTGGATCTGCACTTCGCTTTCGCTGTCGAGGCTGGACGTGGCCTCGTCGAGGATCAGCACCGGCGTATCCGCCAAGAATGCACGGGCGATGGCCACGCGCTGACGCTCACCGCCGGACAGCTTGACACCGCGTTCACCCACCATGGTCTCATAGCCCTTGGGCAAGGACATGATGAAGCCGTGGGCGCTCGCCTGTTTCGCCGCTTGCTCGATCTCCCGCCGCGTCGCGCCCGGCCGGCCATAGGCGATGTTTTCTGCAAGCGTCCTGTGGAACAGGATAGGTTCCTGCTGAACGATGGCGATCTGGCCGCGCAGGCTCGACTGCGTCACGTCGGCTATGTTCTGGCCGTCGATGCGGATTTCGCCCGACTTCACGTCGTAAAGCCGCTGGATGAGCTTAACGAAAGTCGTCTTGCCCGAACCGGAGTGACCAACCAGACCCACCCTTTCTCCCGGCTTGATGGTGACGGAGAAGTCATCATAAAGCGGTGTCGGATGAGCTCCATACTGGAACGTGACGTGGTCGAAGACGATTTCGCCCTTGCCGATCCTGATCGGGCCGGCACCCGGCTTGTCCTCGATTCCAAGCGGCATCTTGTCCAACAGCACCAGTTCTTCCATGTCGTTGACGGCACGTTGCAGGTTACGGATATGCTGACCGACATCTCGAAGATAACCTTGCAGTACGAAGAACATCGCAAGCACAAAGGTGATGTCGCCAGGTGAGGCCAGCCCCTGTCGCCACATCAGGAGACCCGTGCCGAGGATGCCGGCCTGCATTGATACCATCATGAACCCCTGGATCGTGCCGTTCAGCGTCCCACGCTTCCATGTCCTGCGCGTGCGGTTATCCCATTTCGCCAATACATGGTTGAGCCGGACCTCCTCACGGACCTCCGCGCCAAAGGCCTTGACCACCGAGTTGCAGCTGATGGCATCCGCC
Source organism: Glebionis coronaria (assembly GCA_025667525.1). Classification (NCBI taxonomy): domain Eukaryota; kingdom Viridiplantae; phylum Streptophyta; class Magnoliopsida; order Asterales; family Asteraceae; genus Glebionis; species Glebionis coronaria. The sequence continues at coordinate 7,599 of JANFOE010001226.1, forward strand.
AGAGCACCGCCGAGTTTGGTGTCCCAGGCATTGGCCAGCCGTGCCGCCGGCGATACGTAGCCCATGGAAAGCATAACGGTGACGCCGATGTAGATCAGCGATCCGAGACCGACGATCAGACCCATGACCGGCCAGTAGCTGCCGAGGACGATGGTGGCGCCCACCAGCATGACGATGGACGGCAAAAGCGCGACGAGCAGCAGATCATTAAGCGAATCCAGCGCCCACATGCCGCGGGTGATCTTGCGCACTGTTGAACCGGCAAAGCTGTTGGCATGCCAGTCGGTGGAGAAACGCTGCACCTTGTGGAAGCCATTATTGGCGACATCCGCCATGATTTTCAGCGTCAGCCGGATGATGCCGTTGAAAATGAACCAGCGCAGCACAACGCTCACCAGCCCCAGCGCCACCACGATGACGAAGGCGCGCAACGCGTTGTCTGCCCCGTTGCCACCGGCAATGGCATCGACAATCTGGCCGGAAAAGACCGGCACCATCACTTCGGCGAGCGTGCTGGCAATCACCAGAACGATGATGAAACCCACCAGCGACGGCCGATGACGCCAATGGTTGAAAACAAAGCCGAGCACATTGCGATAAGCATCGGCGCGGAAATCGAGCTTCTTGCGAGTCATTTTTACCAGCCCAGCGCCCTGTAATCGGCGACCGGTCCTCAAAACGGAAGTTGGATGGCACAGCCCGGGCGGGAGACGAAGTGACCCCGTCAGATCAATCGGGCTATGGGGGAAAGTAAAACCGCATGTCGGGCGCGCGATGGCGGGCCGCGAATGGATATGACCTAGTGTCGGGTCATTCCCTGCGGGAGGGTTTCGACGAATGCTGGTGTCATGCAACGCCTCCCTTTGTTCGATCTGACGCAGTAGCGAGATTTGTAACTCAGCGCTCAAAGCTTGCCAAGCGGCTTTTTGCAACCGGCTGGTGAGTGATGCGGAAACGCCACACCGGCTGGATGCGACGATATGAACTGTGGCCGATGCGATGGGAGCATCGGCCACGCTTCTGTCAAGCCATCATTTCCGCCGGCAACCTTCAGGACGCGCGGCGGAAAATCGCGATGAGATCCGTCGTTACCGGTCAGTCCATTTGCACATTCGCGTCCTTGACCACCGGTCCCCACTTGGCGATTTCCGCCGCAACGTGGGTTTTCAGCTCATCCGGCGAAGAGGCGACGATCTTGGCGCTGAATTCCGCCATGCGGGCGGCGACCGCCGGATCGGCAAGCGCCTTCTTGGCCGCAGCATTCAACTTGTCGACCACCTCGGCCGGCGTGCCGGCAGGCGCAAAGAGTGCATTCCAGGTGTAGGTTTCATAACCGGGCACCGTCTCGGCGATCGTCGGCAGATCCGGAAACGACGAGGCGCGCTCCTTGGTCGTGACGCCCAGCGCCCGCAACGTGCCGGATTTGATATGACCCGATGACGACGGCAGATTATCGAACATGATTGAAATCTGGTTACCGAGCAGATCGTTGAGCGCCGGGCCTGCGCCCTTGTAGGGAACATGCTGCATGCTTACACCAGCCATGCTCTTGAACAACTCACCGGAAAGATGCAACGGCGTGCCATTCCCTGATGAAGCGTAGGCGTGCTTGTCGGGTTCGGCCTTCAAGAGGGCAATCAATTCGGCGACGCTATTGACGTTAAGCTTCGGATTGACGACCAGCACATTGGGGACGACCACAAGCAGCGAGACCGGGGTGAAATCTTTTTCCGGGTCGTATGGTTTGGTCTTGAGAATCAGCGGGTTAAGCGCATGGGTGGCCACCGTTCCCATCAGGATCGTATAGCCGTCAGGTTCGGCGCGAGCAACACGGTCGGCACCGAGATTACCGCCAGCACCGGCGACATTTTCCACGACGATCTGCTGGCCGAGTTCATCACCCATCTTCTGCGCGATAACACGCGCGACAACATCAGTAGAGCCGCCCGCTGCAAACGGAACAACCAGCGTAATCGTGCGATCGGGAAAGCCTTGCGCGCTCGCGGCAGCACCCAGCATGCCAAAGGAAACCGCAGCAGCGGCCATTTTTAAGACTGTGCGCCGTTTTGAAGACCGGTAAATCATGAACCCTCCTGTAACATGGCCTCCTCGCCATAAGCGCATAGTAGCTCAAACGCACCTCAGGGCAACCCGCCGGTCCATAGCGCGGATGCAAGGACGACGCCCGTGGGGAGGCGCTCCTGGGTTTCCCCGCTTTTCAGGAAATACGAGCCTGTCCAACCAGCAGCGACGCTCCAATTGACGCGCTTTCGCCGAGGTGCATGGTTGCAGAAAGAAAAAGGCCCTCCTGAATGGGGAGGGCCTCGCATGATCAGTATCTGTAATAATCGCGTCGGTAGTCGCGATAATCTCTTCTCTCACGCCATTCACGACGGGCCTGGCGCTCCCGCCATTCCCGGCGCGCTTCCCACCGGTCACGCCGGTCCCAGCCACGCTCATATCGCGGCGGACCATTTGGGCGGCAATAACCGCGCCGCGAGAGATGGAATCCGCGTCCGCAGGCGTAATCCACCGTCTGGACATGGGATGCCGAAGGTGTGGACGGCTGGCCAACAGGCATGGCATTTGCGCCGTGCCAAACAGGGCGCCGAAAATCAGTCCGGCGGTAAGTATCATCTTGCGCATCTTATTTCCCTCCTTGTGGGATGGCACGATTTAGCGCTCCGCCGGGTGAACTGTGGCTGAATGAATCGCGGTGTTTTCGTGGCATTTTAGCGGCAACTCATATCTGCCAGCCGGAACGGAACCTGTTTCAGGTTCAGACATTTACTGGTTGCAAACCAACAAAAGGGAGAGCACCGATGGATTGGAACCGCGTTGAAGGCAACTGGAAGCAGATGAAGGGCAAGGTCAAGGAGCAGTGGGGCAAACTCACTGATGATGATCTTGATGTCATCAACGGCAAGCGCGAACAACTTGAAGGCAAGATCCAGGAGCGCTACGGCTACGAAAAGGACCGTACCAAGAAAGATATCGATGACTGGTACGGCCGTCAGGGCTGGTAACACCTAACCCCGCTTCGGCGGGGTTTTGTTTCGAGGCTTGTGGGCCAGCTCACAAGTGTCTCTTAACATCTTATAGCTGAACCATGTGCCCGGGCGAAACCAGCCGATATTCACGCTTGGGGGGCGTGTGTTCTATCTTACGAATTGGGCTCTTCAGCTCCTCGTTGGAAATTACTCTTCTCATTCCCCGTCGCGCGGGATCAGGCACTGGCACGGCGGCCATTAGTTTTTTCGTGTAAGGATGCTGCGGATTGTCGAAAACGGCCGCACGCGGGCCGATTTCGACGATCTCACCCAAATACATCACCGCGACACGATGACTGACGCGCTCCACCACTGCCATATCATGCGAAATGAACAGAAAGGCGAGGTTGAGACTTTGTTGAAGGTCGAGCAGCAGATTGCACACCTGCGCCTTGATCGAAACATCGAGTGCCGAGACGCTTTCGTCGGCGACGATAACCTTTGGATCGAGGGCAAGCGCACGGGCAATGGCGATGCGCTGGCGCTGGCCGCCCGAAAATTCATGCGGGTAACGAGTGGCCATGTCCGCTGAAAGGCCGACCTTTTCCAGGAGATCGGCGGTCTTTTCCTTCGCCTGTTTCGTGGTGCCCAGCCTGTGCTTGATGAAGGGCTCAGAAATCGCCGTACCGACAGTCATGCGCGGATTGAGCGAGGAGAACGGATCCTGAAAAATCATCTGCACGGATTTGCGCATATTGCGCAGCCCGACCGTATCGAGACGCATTACATCATAACCATCGAGCGATACATCGCCGGACGACGGCTCCACAAGCCGCATGATCGAGCGGCCGGTGGTAGATTTCCCGCAACCGGATTCACCGACAAGCGACAGCGTTTCACCCTGGAAGAGATCGAAGGAGACGTTTTCAACGGCGTGAACCGCACCCGTCTGGCGCGCCAGCAGGCCGGACCGGATGGGAAAACGCGTCACAAGGTTCTTCACCGACAGGACCGGCGTGTGACCGCTCGCAACGGTCTCAGCCACCTCCTGAGGCTCAGTCGAAAGACCGGTCTCCATGTCGAGCACGGGAAAACGCGTCGGCCATTGCCGGTCACGCATCGAGCCGAGCTTCGGCACCGCCGAAAGCAGCGCCCGTGTATAGGGATGCTTTCCGCGTTTGAATATCTCCTCGGTCGGCCCGGTCTCGACTTCATCACCGCGATACATCACGATCGTCCGGTCGGCGATTTCGGCCACGACGCCCATGTCATGCGTGATGAAGAGCACCGACATGCCCTCCTCTTCCTGCAGCAGTTTGATCAGGTCGAGGATTTGGCCTTGAATGGTCACGTCGAGCGCCGTCGTCGGCTCGTCGGCGATCAGCAGTTTCGGTCGTGAGGCGAGCGCCATGGCGATCATCACGCGCTGGCGCATGCCGCCCGAAAACTGGTGCGGATATTCGTCGAAACGTCCCGCTGCATTGGGAATTCGGACCTTTTCCAGAAGCCGCACCGTCTCGGCCCGCGCCTCACGTTTCGAAAGCCCTTTGTGGCGAATGAGGACTTCCGAAATCTGGCGGCCGATGGTGAAGATCGGGTTGAGCGACGTCATCGGCTCCTGAAAGATCATCGAGATATCGTTGCCCCGCACCCCGCGCATTTCCTTTTCGGAAAGCGAAAGCAGATCGCGGCCGTTGAGCAGCACCTCGCCTTCGATTCTGCTGGAGGTCGGGGCAAGCAGGCGCATCAGCGACAGCGATGTCACCGATTTGCCGGAACCGGATTCACCCACAATGGCGACGGTTTCGCCGGGCGCGACATCGAAGGAGACATCACGAACGACACTCTTCCAGGCGCCATCGACAAGGAAGGAGGTGGTGAGGTTGCGGACGGAGAGGACTGGTTTTGTCTCCATGGTCTCACCGCCCCACCGCATATGCCTGCATCAACCGCGGTGTTGCGGCGGCGCGCAGCAGGCCGTCCGCATCGCGGCGCGCCGCGGTGAGCCGCCCGACCGACCAGGCATCGGCAACCGTGACCCGGTGGCCGCGACGACGAAGCTCGGCGAGCGTTGCCTCACCCACCGTGCCTTCCACCATGATTTCACCCGGCGAACTGGTGCGCGGATAAAACGAGCCCGGAAAATGGGAAGTGTGGAACAGGGGCATGTCTATGGACGCCTGCAGGTTCTTGCCGTGGTGGGCATAACGCAGGAAGAAGGGCAGCTGCCACTGGTCCTGCTGGTCGCCACCGGGCGTGCCAAAGACCATGGCGGGACGGCCCTGATGCAACGCAAGCGAGGGTGTCAGCGTCGTGCGCGGCCGTTTGCCGGGTGCGAGCGAGGTCGGTAGGCCTTCCTTCAGCCAGAACATCTGGGCGCGGGAGTTGAGCGCGAAACCAAGGCCCGGCACGATGGGCGAGGATTGCAGCCAGCCGCCCGAGGGCGTGGTGGAGACCATGTTGCCCCAGCGGTCAATGACATCGATATGCACGGTGTCACCGCGCTTTTCGGTCAGATGCGACATGGTCGGCTCGTAGACGGTGCCCTTGCCGCTCATCTCGGACAACATCGCCAAGGTGGCGGCCACCTGCTTTTCGTAACCAGGCACGGTGCCGGGCCGCAGCTCCAGCGACGCCTCACTTCCGATCAGCGCCCGTCGTCCAGCATTATAACCCTCGGAGAGAAGATACTCCGTTGGTATCTGACCAAACTCCGGATCGCCGTAATAGACCTCGCGGTCAGCAAAGGCGAGCTTCATGGCTTCGACGATGGTATGGATGAAATCAGGACCGGACGGGTCCCATCGCCGCAATGTCGAAGCCCTTCAGAAGCGCCAGCGATTGCAGGAGAACCGGCCCCTGCCCCCAGGCGGGCGTCTTTGCGATTGTCCAGTCGTGATAGTCGAGTGTCTGCGGCGCTTCCACGGTGGCGCTCCACCCGGCCATATCCTGCGCCGTCAGCACACCCTTGTGCCTTGTGCCGCTCGCATCCATTACCTCTGCGGTGCTGACGTAACTGTCGATGGCTTCCGCCACGAAACCCCGGTAGAAGGCATCGCGCGCCGCCTCGATCTGGTTTTCGCGGCCGGTGCGCGCTTCGGCTTCGGTAACGATCCGCCGGTAGGTCGCCGCCAGAACCGGATTACGAAAACTGGCGTGAGGCTCCGGCGCGGCACCGCCCGGCAGCCACGTTTCATAGGATGTCGGCCATTCCTTTTCGAAGAAATGGGCCAGCCCCTTGATGGTGGCAGAGACACGCGGCAGCGTTGGATGCCCGTGCTCGGCGTAATAGATGGCGGGTTCCAGCACGTCGCGCACGCTCATCGTGCCGTAGTCGCGCAACATCAGCATCCATCCATCGAAGGCGCCGGGGATGACTGTGGCGAGCAGGCCATCGCCCGGGATGAGTTTCAGACCTTCCGAAGTATAATGTTCAATCGTCGCACCGCTCGGAGCCGGGCCCTGTGCGCAGATGACTTCGACCTTGTCCTTCTGCTTCGAATAAAACACGGCCGGCATATCCCCGCCGGGGCCGCAGAGATGCGGCTCGACGATCTGCAGGACGAAACCGGTGGCGACGGCGGCATCGAAAGCATTGCCACCCTTCTCGAGGATCGCCATGCCGACCGCCGAGGCGATCCAGTGGGTTGAGGTGACGACGCCGAAGTTGCCAAGGATTTCAGGGCGTGTGGTGAAATCAGTCATTCCGATATTCCTTGTAAAAAATCATGCTTCCCGCGGATCGAGCGCATCGCGCAGACCATCGCCCAGAAGATTGAAACCGATAACGACGAGGAAGATGGCAAGGCCGGGCCACATCGTCATCCACGGCGCCTGGCTCAAGAAGTTCTTGGCGGTGTTCAGCATGGAACCCCAGGAAGGCGCCGGCGCCTGCTGGCCAAGTCCGAGGAAGGAAAGGCTCGCCTCCGCGATGATGGCGGTCGCCACCGTCAGCGTCGCCTGCACGATGATGGGGGCAAAGACATTCGGCAGGATGTAACGGGTCATGATGTCGATGTGGTTGAGGCCGATAGACCTTGCACCCTCGACATAATCCTCCATCTTGACGGCCAGCACCTGCCCGCGCGTCAACCGCACGAAGATCGGCATGGCGGAAAGGCCGATCGCGATCATCGCATTGGTGAGGCTCGGGCCGAGAAAGGCCGCAAGAGCAATTGCCATGATGAGGAATGGCATGGCCAGCAGCGCTTCGGTGATGCGGGAGATGACCATATCCACCCAGCCGCCGAAATAACCGGAGATAAGCCCGAAGGGGACGCCGATCACCACGGCGATCATGACGGAGACGACGCCGGCCATCAGCGAAGCGCGGGCGCCATAGATCATGCGCGAGAGAATATCGCGGCCGAGATCATCCGTGCCGAGCCAGTGGGCGGCTGACGGCGCCTTGCGGATGGCCGACCAACTGGTCGCAACCGGGTCGGCAATCGGCAATATCGGCGCGGCAATCGCCAGCACGGCGAAAAACACGACGATGATCAAGCCAGCGAGCGCCGACTTGTTGCGCTTCATTTTTTTCCAGGCGCGGCTTTCCTGCCGCGTCGCCGGTATCGAAAGGTTTTGATCCAGAACGGTCATGATATCAGGGCCTTAGATTGTCGCCCTGAGGCGCGGGTTGAGCAGGACATAGGCAATGTCGGCCAGGAGGTTCATGAGGATGAAACCGACGGCGGTGCAGAGCACGATCCCCTGCACGACGGCATAATCACGGGTGAAGACCGCATCCACGGTCATCTTGCCGAAACCGGGAATGGTGAAAATCTGCTCCGTCAGAACCGCGCCTGCCAGCAACTCACCAAAGAGCAGCGCCAAGAGCGTGATGACCGGCAGAAGCGCGTTGCGGAAACTATGTGACAGGATGATCTCGCGCGGCGAGAGCCCCTTGGCCCGGGCGGTGCGGATGTAATCGGAGCTGAGCACCGCCACCATCGCCGAACGTGTATGGCGCATCAGCGTCGCCGCCAGTGCATTGCCCAGCACGAAGGCCGGCATAATCATCGTTTCGATGGAGCGGACAGGGTCTACGAAGATCGATTCATAGCCCGATGCCGGCAGCCAGCCCAATTTCACCGACACCAGTAAAATGAGCATGATACCGAGCCAGAAATTCGGAATGGACAGGCCGGAAAGCGCCACGATATTGGCCGTGTAGTCAATCCACGTATTCTTCTTGACGGCGGCCAGAATGCCGATGGGAATGCCGATCACCATGGCAAAGAACATCGCCATGACAGCCAGCTGAATGGTCACCGGCAGCTTCTGGCCGATCAGTTCCAGAACCGGCTGGTTCGTGCGTAGAGAAATGCCAAAATCGCCGGTTACCACGCCGCCCAGCCAGTTGACGTATTGGAGTGGAACCGGGTCATTAAGACGGTATTTCTCGCGCAGAAACTCAATCGTCGCGGGATCGCGCTCCTCGCCAGCCATCGCCAGGATGGGATCGCCCGGCAGAAGTTTCTGCAGCGAGAAAACGAAGATGGAAATGATCAGAAGCGTCGGGATCGCGACCAGCAGTCGCTTGCCGATATAAACAGGCATGGCATTGCCCCCGTTTTGGTCCGGTCCTGGCGGCCGCACGACAAGCCGTGCGGCCTCTGCGAAGTGGTCAGTCCTTGGAAACGCCGAGAAGGCGGATCATGCCGTCAGGCGACGGCGCCCAGCCCTTGACCTTTTTGGAGATGGCATAGGCATAGGGCTGGTGGCCGAGATAGATGATCGGCATGTCATCGTTGAGGATGACGCTTGCAGCATCGTATTTTTCCTTGCGGACCGCGTCGTCGGTCGAAGCGCGGGCCTCGTTCAGCAGCTTATCCACTTCGGGATTGCAATATTTCACATCGTTGATGCCGCCCTTGCAGGTGACGAACTGATGGAGATTGCCATCGGGATCGATGCGTCCCGACCAGTCGGAGCGGCTGAGCTGATAATTGCCGGCGGTCTGTTCGGACAGAAGCGTCGCAAATTCCGTGGCCTTGAGGGTGACGTTGAAGCCGGCCTCCGCCACCATGGACTGGATGACCTGCATCATCTGCGTCTGCGTGGTGTTGTTGGCGTGCTGAAGCTCGACGTCAAGCGTCTCGTAACCCGCCTCCTTCATCAACTGCTTGGCCTTGTCAATATCACGCGGCGGCACCGGCAGGTTCTGGTTGAACCATGGGCTTGTGGGCGGATAAGCCTGATTGCCGGCCTTGGAGGTGCCTTCAAAAACGATCTGGCCGATGGCTTCGCGGTCGATCGCGTAGGAGAAAGCCTGACGCAGGCGCTTGTCCTTGCCGAGCGGATTATCCGCCCGCGCGCCATTGTTGATGTTGACATACATGGCCATGTATCCGGGACCAATCACATCGGCATAGGTCAGCTTGGAGTCATTCTTGACGGATTCCGCATCGGAAGCCGAAATGCGCTCGGCGATATCGAGATCGCCGGCACGAAGGTTCGCAAGCTTCACCGTGGTATCTGGGATCGGCAGGTAGACGACCCTGTCGACGAGGATTTTGTCCTTGTCCCAATAGTCAGCAAATTTTTCGAGGACGATGCGATCCTGCTGGATGCGCTCGACGAATTTGAACGGTCCGGCGCAGACCGGCTTCGAACCGAAATTGGCACCCAGTTCCTTGGCCGCTTTCGGTGCGACGATCATACCGGCGCGGTCGGAAAGCTGCGCCAGCAGGGTCACGTCAGGCGTCTTCAGCGTGAATTTGACCTCGAGCGGTCCCGTCGCCTCAACCTTCTCGACAGACGACAGCTCGCTCTTGCGGCGCGATTCCGGCAGCGTCATGTTGCGCTCGATGGTGGCGACGACGGCGGCGGCATCCAGCGTTTCGCCATCGTGGAACTTGACGCCGTCGCGGATTTTCATGGTCAGCACTTTGCCGCCTTCGGACCAGGCCCATTCGGTGGCCAGCTGCGGCACGATCTTCATATCCTGCGAGATATCCACCAGCTTGTCGCACATGGCGGTGTAAACGATGCGGCCGACGAAAGTGCGCGATTGCGCGGGGTCTAACACGTCGGCATCGTCGTTAAGGCCGATCCGCAACTCGGACGACAGCGCCGGCGAAGCCAGCAACGCGCTTGCAAGAAGCGCCGCGGAGAGTGTCTGGATTCTGTTCATTTCTCATCCTCTGGTCTGGTTAATTTGACTTTTGTTATTGGCCGTCCCTCGCGAAACGGCGGATGCCATTGGGGCCTCAAGAGACGCTGGTCAGCGATGTATCCCAATTTGGATCTCCATGCTCCGGTGCATCTTCCTGCTGAAAGCCAAGGGACGTCGCACGGATCAATCTTTCCTGGTGCATGAGCAGATGCTGGCGCATAGCCTCACCTGCACGGGCCGGATCCCGGTCGGCGATGGCTTCCACGATCGCCATATGCTGTTCAAAAGAAGCTCTGCCATTGCTGCCGCTGCGTCGGGCAAGCTCACGGATCGACTGCCAGGCATCATCCTGACGGATGCGATTGACGACATCGAAGATCGACAGAAAGAGTTTATTGCCGGCGCTTTGGGCAATCTGGCGATGGAGTGAACCGTCCCACAGCTCCTTTGCGTCCGCATCCGTGCTCTGCCCCGTTTTCTCCACCAGCGCACGCATGCGTTCAATTTCGGCGGGCTTGGCTCGCATCGCCGCGAGTTGGGCAAGCTGCGGCTCAATGCGTAAACGGACCTCCATGATCTCCATGAAATCCGTTCCAGCGACGAGTTCGGTTACCTGGGCGGACCAATCGTCCGGCTTTTCGCCGACGAAAGTCCCCGCACCCTGACGCCGCCAAATCAGACCCTCAGCCTCCAGAACTTCGAGAGCCCGCCGAACGGCACGGCGGCCGACATCGAAACTTTCGGCAAAAGCCCGTTCCGTCGGTAGTCGCCCATCCTTTGCAAAGTCATTCGACTGAATGTAGTCGCGGAGACGGGCGAGTGCATAGTTGGAATTATCGTTCGGACCGTTTGTCAAAAGCGCACCATTTAAGCGAACCAATTAGATAATGGTTCAAGATGAAGACAGATCGCGCCGAACGTCAAGCCAATTTTTAAGCCGTAATTTTTGCTGCTCAAAAGGTGGGCAGGAAAGTCGCAAAACGGGGGGATTGGGAGCACGAGCGTGTCTTTAGCCCTCTCCCTGCTTCCGCGACGCTACATGACGATAGGACTGCAACGCTTGTCGAAAGCATGCATTATAGTCCCGCAGCAAATCAGAAGGCGGGGCAACATGGACGACAACATCGACATTCCGAAGATCAACCGGGTCGTCCTGCAGAACCTGATCGCCGGTTTGAGCGACGGGCTGATATTGCTCGAAAATGATGGCTCGATTGCGTGGGCCAACAGGGCGGCGCTTGACATGCATCGGATAGAGGCCCTGTCCGACCTTGGCATCGACACGAAGGAGTACCGGCGAAACTTCACCTTGCGGTATCGCAACAATCACCTCCTCGATGATGGGCAATATCCGCTTGAACGCCTGCTTGCTGGCGAGACCTTTGAGGATGTCACGGTCGAGATATCGCCAAGCGATGATGATACCGAGTGCTGGGTGCATACGGTGCGCGGGCTTATCCTGGAAGATGCAGGTGCCAAGCCGGATGTCTTGGTCCTCATCATCCGTGACGAAACGCCCCGTTTTGAAGCGGAGGCCCGGTTCGAAAGCGCCTTTAATGCTAACCCCGCACCTGGACTCATATGCCGGCTGGATGACGAACGGTTTATTCGCGTAAACCAGGGCTTCCTGGAAATGACGGGTTATGCCCGCGAGGACATCATCGGCATCAGCGTCGAGGAGCTTGGGCTTTTTTCCAACTGCGATACCGGCGAGGACGCGTTGAAGCGCCTGCATGAGGGCCGCATCATCCGGCAACGCGAGGCGCTTATTCCTATTCTAGGTGGTGACAGGCTGGTCATCGTCGCCGGAGAAACCATCGCCGTTGCGGAGGAGCCATGCATGCTTTTTACCTTCGCCGATCTCGATGGCCGGCGAAAAGCCCAGAATGCCCTTCGCCAGAGCGAGGAGCGTTTCTTCAAATCCTTCCGCCTGTCACCAGCCCCCGCAGCAATTTCGCGGCTTGACGATTTCGTCCTTACCGAGGTCAACGACGCGTTTTTGACGCTTTGCGGACGAAAGGAAGCCGAAGTCGTCGGCAAAACTGCCAGCGAACTGAAACTGTGGGACGATGTGACAGCCCGCCGCGATGTTGAGAAGCGCCTCAAGGATAATATTCCGATCCGGGATGAAGCCATGCGCATGAATCTTGCCGATGGCGGCACGGCCGAATGTATCGTTTCTGCTGAACGTGCAGAGATCAATGACCAGCTCTGCGTCATCTGGGCCATACAGGACGTCACCGAACGACGCCGGTCTGAAAACGAACTTATCGAGGCGATCGAAAGTGTGATGGCTGATACGTCCTGGTTCAGCCGGACGGTCGTGGAGAGGCTCGCGGGGCTGAGACAGAGCTCGCGTGGCGCGTCATCGTCCGTTTCTCTGAAGGATCTCACCGAACGCGAAGAACAGATCTTGGCGCTGATATGCGACGGCTGCAGCGACAAGGAAATGAGCGACCGGCTACATCTTTCGAAACACACCATTCGGAATCATATCGCATCGCTTTACGGCAAGATCGGCGTGAATCGCCGCACCGCCGCCGTCATCTGGGCGCGCGAACGTGGTTTTAGCGGCCGTAAGGAAAAATAGCATTCTCGACCTTCAAAAAAGGTCAATTTGTACCAGTTCAACTAGTAGCTAATGCTCTCCAAGGGGCATTTCCTACAGCCTATCTTTCCATCATGCCGTTACCAACAGCGGCACCCTCTAAAGATGGAAGGAATTCGTCATGGACAATAACCGTATCGAAGGCATCGCCCGTCAGGCAAAGGGCACGATCAAGGAAGCCGCCGGCAAGATCACCGGCAACGACCGACTTGAGGCAGAAGGGAAGGCCGAAAAGCTGGCAGGCCAGGCCCAGGAAAAGATTGGCCAGACGAAGGACAGCGTCAAGAAAGCATTCAAGTGAACCTTTAATGTTCAAGGCAGGAGGTTTCACCATGATGCTTGCGTGTGAGGCAAACCCGGCGGCAAGCTGCCACCCCCAGGACATCAGCCTGTGCGCTGCCTTACAAGCTGTCATAGCTTACGCAGAGGGTCAGGAAAGCAGTTCGATCTCTGTAACTTCGGTCGAAGGACGCATTGTGCTCTCGGGTGAGGTGGAAACACTCTCTGCCTTCGAACGTGCGGTCATCATCGCAGAATGTTTCGCGTCTCGGCCGATCATCGCCGATCTGGCGATACGCCAGCGACCTCAGACCTATGTGGATGCATCTTCCCCGCGCATCCGCCTCGTGAATAGTAACAGGAGTGACAGACAATGAAAAAACTCGTTCTCGCAACCGCTATCGCAACGCTCGCCGTTGCTCCCCTCGCCTCCGCTGAAACCAAGCATGGCGGCAAACGGGCGACAGAGACCGCGCAGAAGGAACGTGTCGGGACCTTGTCCTGTGAAATCGCCGGCGGTGTCGGGCTGGTCGTCGGCTCGAGCAAGGCAGTGGACTGCCAGTTCCGCCAGCGCTCCGGCAAAATCGAACGTTACACAGGCAAGATCGGCAAACTCGGTCTCGATATCGGGGTGACCGGCAAAACCTATATGAGCTGGATCGTTCTTAACACGGCGGCAAGCCGCGTTGGTGAAGGAGCACTCAGCGGCGACTACGTCGGCGCTTCAGCCGGTGCCTCGGTCGGTGTCGGTGTCGGCGCCAACGCATTGGTGGGAGGCAACGCCAAGAACTTCGCCCTGCAGCCTATCAGTGCTGAAGTTGGGACAGGCGTAAACGTTGCGGCCGGCGTCTCGCATCTTCAGCTGAAGCGCGCGGGTTAAGGAGCTCCCCCACCAATACGACATCCCAGATTTCATCAGGCGCGCCGCTTCCCCGCGGCGCGCTTGTTCATATTTTCAGGCAATAAGCGGAAGTGTCTGAAGACATTTATCTGCAGCACAAGCGCACTTGAGAAATGCAATTGCCTCAGGGTTTTGGCGGCGGAGGCGGCGCATCATTCAGGGGGCCGTGGTCAAGCTCGACGCCAGGGGCGTGTCTCGGCTCATGTTTTGGCCCATGGCGAGGCGGGCCGCCGGCAGGGCCAAGCGCTTCAATGCTGCCATCCTGACGCACGATATAGCTGGCATGAAGGACACCGTCATCGAAGCGACCCTGCACGCTGACGGCCTCCTCAGCCTTCGCTGCCTTTCCGCCTTCGCCTTCCGGTCCGGTATCTACCAGTGCGCGGCCGCTGTCATCCTGAAGGATGAACTTGTTGCCGTAGATTTCCGCAACCCTGCCCTTGATGGTGACAAGGTTGCCTTCCTTGACGGTCGAAATCGCAACGGGCGTCATAGGGGCCATTTCAGGCGTCGGTCTCGTCAGCTTGACCGCGCCGGCGCCTGCTGCGGCGCCAACGGCGAGGATTGCAACTGCTGCGAAGGTGAGCGCCGCAGTCTTGCGACGGTGTTTCCTGTGGGGAGGGACCGGGCCTGCCTTTGGAGCAGCGGCAGCGTCAATTTGGTTATTGTCATCTGAATGGGACATCGTGATCTCCTGTTTGCATTGACGAGACCCTTTTACCCGGATGACACCACCACCAGCCTGAACCTTGTGGTTCAGCTTGAGTTAAGCCTCCCAGGCCTAGAAAATCTCATCTCTAAAGCGGATTGCAACACCATGCGGATACTTCTCGTCGAAGACGACGCCGACCTTTCGAAACGGATTGCTGCCAGCCTTCGCGCGGAAAACTTCGTTGTCGACGTCGCGCAGAATGGCGAGGACGCTCAACACGCAGGCTTAACGGAGCTTTACGACGCTGCCGTTCTCGATCTCGGCTTGCCCAAGGTCGACGGCGTTTCGGTTTTGAAATCATGGCGCGCTGAACAACGCAACCTGCCGGTACTGGTGCTGACCGCCCGCGACGGTTGGCCGGACAAGGTGGCGAGCTTCAAGGCGGGCGCCGATGATTTTCTGACCAAACCCTTCAAGATTGAAGAACTTGTCTTGAGATTGCGCGCGCTGGTGCGGCGCGCGACCGGCCACGCCGCCTCCACCATTACCTGTGGGTCGCTCACTTTTGACGCGCAGCTCGGCACCTTCGAGCAGGACGGGCTGCCGTTGAAACTGACTGCGCTGGAATGGCGGGTTCTTTCTTGCCTCATCCTTCGCAAGGAGATCGTCGTGGATCGACGCGAACTGACAGAACGGGTGTATGACGGCGATGCGGAGGTCGATTCCAACTCGATCGAGGTGATCATCGCGCGTTTGCGGCGCAAGATCGGCGCGGACTGCATCGAAACCGTGCGGGGTCGCGGTTACATGCTGAAAGCGCAACCATGACACGCCTTTCTTCCGGTGCCAGTTCGTCAATATCGCGTCGCCTGACGATGTTTTCCGTGGTCTTCGTCACCGCAAGCGTGATTATCGCGTCCGCTATCCTCTATCTCATCGTTGCGGGTGTCGTGCGCGAACAGATCGATCAACGTCTTGATACCCAGATCGAGGGGGTGCGAAGCGCGCTCTCTGCCGATGGCGCAGGCAAGCTGACGCTGACTGCCGCGCTGGATGCGCCACCTTTCGACAGGCGTGGGTCCGGCTGGTACTGGCAGGTACGCGCCAAGGATACCATCATCGGCTCGCGTTCCCTTGCGGGCCGCACGCTCGACAATCCCCCTTCACCGATGGACTGGGGCAAGATGCTGGGCCACGGCCCACACCCGGGAACCAACGCCCGTCTTGAGGGACAGGACCTCTATCTTCGGTCTATCCAGACCATCGTCGGCGGGACACTTGTCGACATCACCGCAACTGCACCACGCGTCGCACTCGACACCCCCTCCCGACGTGCGCTTTTATGGCTCGTTCCAGCCATGACGCTGCTTGGCGCCAGTCTGGTCGCCGGCATCTTTATCCAGGTCAGATATGGTTTGAGGCCACTTCGCCAATTGACGGATGACATCGCCGCCATTTCGGCGGGTTCCCGAGACCATCTGCCGGACGTGGAGGTTGATGAACTTCGTCCCGCGACACGCGAAATAAACAGGCTCGTGGAACAGAACAAGGATAGGCTGACCGAGACCCGTCTGCATTTCGCCAATCTTGCCCACGGCCTCAAGACCCCGGTCACCAGCCTCTATCTCGCGTTGAACCAGACGAATGATCCTGATGGGGCCATGCGCGGCCTGCTGGACAAGATCGATCAAAGAATTCGTCATCATCTTGCCCGGGCCCGTAAAACAGCCGCAGGCGGCGTCGTTGCCTCCACCGAGCTTTTGCCGAGAATCAACGACATCGTTGCGATCATGAGACACATTCACGCGGACCGTGGCATAGCTGCCCGTGTCGCTGTGGACGATTCATTGCGTGTGGGAGTCTTGCCGGAAGATCTCGACGAGATCATTGGCAACATCGTCGACAACGCCTTCAAATGGGCAAAAAGCCGGGTGGAAATTTCCGCACGGAAAACAGGCCGCACCGTGAACCTCATAATTTCTGACGATGGACCCGGCATCGATGACGACCTCGTCGCGCAGGCCTTCCAGCCAGGAAGACGGATGGATGAGTCTGTTCCAGGAGATGGGTTCGGGCTCACCATCGTCAAGGAACTCGTTGAACTCCACGGCGGGCAAATAAACCTCGAGAGAAGCGCCGAACGTGGGCTGTCCTGCGTCGTGACACTACCGACCGCTCTTTGATAGGAGCAACATCGACGCGATGTTGACCCTGTCTTCACCTAAGGGTAGACAGTGGCGTCACGAGAAGGAGACTTATGCGCAGAGGTTGAAATTCTGGCCGTCATTTTGGCGGGTTCAGCCGGCCCCAGAGGGGCCGATCCTTTGACATGTCTCACTTAGTGGACTTTCCATGAATAACACATCCGTTCAAATCCGGCCGTTTGACGCGGCGCGGGATACGCAGACGTTATCTCTCATCTGGCTCAACGCCTCGCTGCTCGCTCACCGGTTCATCGGTACGGAGCGTCTTCGCGAACAACGCAAGCTGATCGAAGATACATATCTGCCGAATTCCGAAACATTTGTTGCCGAAGTTTGTGGTCACCCGATCGGCTTCATCAGTTTGATCGACGATTTTGTTGGTGGCCTGTTCGTATCGCCGAACTGGCAGGGCAAAGGTGTTGGCCGTGAACTCATCGGCCACGCTCTCACCATCCGCGATGCGTTGACGCTTAATGTTTATACCGAGAACGCGCAGGCGATGGGTTTTTATAAGTCACTGGGCTTCCGCGAGGTCGCCCGCAGTTCCCATGATGATGACGGCATGCCGTTTGAAAATGCACGCTTGCAACTGACGCGGTGAAGGAAAAAGGGCGGCCGCCGGGCCGCCCGTCTTTTTTTTCGCAGGAACGATCAGCCGAAAAGAACGAGACTGCTCTTCACGGTGACCCAGACACCCCAAAGAAGCGGAATTCCGACGGCTGCCCAGGCAAGGGCCGCCTTGGCGTCAAAACCGCCGCGGCCGATGCCGAACGAACCGGTCGGCCCTGCATTGGCAGCCGCTGTCTTCGCCTGAAGTGCGGCAACTTCAGCATCCGACATGAACCATTTGTCCGAGAGCGGTCGGACGAAGGCATTTGCGACAAGGCCGATCGCCAACATGCCCGCCAGAATATACATCGTGCTGGTGTAAAGAGCAGGCCCGGGAGCCACGCCGGCAGCAATCTGCGCTTCGCGGATATAGTTGACAACGACGGGACCCGCGATGCCGGCAGTTGCCCAGGCCGTCAACAATCGGCCGTGGATTGCGCCGACGAACTGCGTGCCGAAGATGTCCGCGAGATAGGCCGGGATGGTGGCGAAACCGCCGCCATACATCGACAGGATGATACCGAAGGCCAGAACGAAAAGCGCCTTGTTGCCCATCGTCGCAAGCGTTGGTGCGAGCGCGTACAGAATGATGCCGAGAATGAAGAAGCAGAAGTAAGTGTTCTTGCGGCCGATCTTGTCTGACATGGACGCCCAGAAGAAACGGCCGCCAATGTTGAAAAGCGAAAGAAGGCCGGTGAAGCCGGCGGCAATCGCCGCAATCTGCGCCTTTTGTCCGGCATCGAGATCAGCAAACCCCACGCCCGGAAGGCCGATCAGCGAACCCGCGAAAATTTCCTGCAGCATCGGAGAGGCCATGCCGATAACGCCGATACCAGCCGACACGTTAAGGCAGAGCACCGCCCAGATCAGCCAGAACTGCTTCGTCTTGTGGGCATCGCGCAGATGGACGTGGCGCGTTGTGATCATCGCGCTTTTGGCCGCCGGTGGTGTCCAGCCTTCCGGACGCCAGCCGGCGGGCGGAATGCGATATCCGAAGGCGCCTGCCATCATGAAGACGAAGTAGATCACCGCCATCACGACAAATGTCTGCCAGACGCCCACCGACGTTTCGGTCTTGAAGGTATTCATCAGGAGGTTAGCGAGCGGCGCACCGATCATCGCACCACCGCCAAAGCCCATGATGGCCATGCCTGTCGCCATGCCGCGACGGTCCGGGAACCATTTGATCAGGGTGGACACCGGCGAGATGTAGCCGAGGCCAAGCCCGACGCCGCCAATGACACCTGCTCCCAGCCACATCAGCCAGAGTTGATGGGTCATGACGCCGATAGCGGCGACAAGAATACCACCGCACCAGCAGCAGGCGGAAACGAAGCCCGCCTTGCGGGGTCCCACCCGTTCCAGCCAGCCGCCCCATATGGCGGCAGAGCAGCCAAGAAGAACGAAGAAGAGCGTATAAATCCAGCCGAGATCCGCCACGCGCCAGTTGCACTGCGTGGTAAACAGCGCCCCGATCAAAGTCAGACTGGAGCAGCTGGGATCCGTGGCCGGCAGCGCTTTCGAGAGCGGCAGCCAGAACACACTAAAGCCATAGGCCATGCCGATGCACAGATGGATGGCAAGGGCCGCCGGCGGCACCAGCCAGCGATTGAAACCCGGTCTTGCGATTATTCGTTCGCGGTCCAAAAACCCGGCTTGCGCCGCCTCTCCCGCCGTTGCGCCTGCTACTGCCATTGACACTACCTCCCTCGTGAATGTCTGGACATTTTTCATTCGCCCCGCCAGGCGAATAGCGATGCCGCCGCACGTCCTCCCATGCGGCGGCAAGCTTCATGCATTTCCGCACGCGTCAGATGCGCGTTGTTTCGGGCACGCTCGGTTCCGAAAGAGATTCCCCCGCAATCGGTCCCTTGCCGCCCGGTGCGCCCTTTGCGTCTTCGCCGAGCCCTACGGCATTGCCAGCTGGCGCGTCTGGCCTTCTGATCTCTCTGGATGCGGCAATCACGAGCGGCAGAAAATCGCCGGCACCGGCATCCACCATCTCGAAGAAGCGACGACGCATACGCGGCTCCCAGAATTTGTTGATATGAGTGGCAACGCCATCAACCTGGATATCCTCCGGCTGCGACAGAAAAAACGTCGCAATCTGGTTTGCCATCCTCACCAGCTTTTCGTCCGTGTGATTGAGCAACATGATCTACTCCCCGCGCCAGTTCACGTCCCGACGCCAAATGTTAAGAAGGCCGGGACAAGCCCGGGCCCAATTATTCCGCAGCTTCCAGCTTGCCGGCGATGCGGCGGGACTGACGCGAAAGCGCATCATATTCTTCCTGCCATTCCGTCGGCCCGTTGGATGGCGAGACCTGAACCGCCGTCACCTTGTATTCCGGGCAGTTGGTCGCCCAGTCGGAGAAATCGGTGGTGATGACGTTCGCCTGCGTGCCGGGGTGATGGAAGGTCGTATAGACCACGCCCGGCGCCACACGATCCGTAATCAGCGCTCGCAGCGTCGTATCTCCCGACCGGCTGACGAGCTTGATCCAGTCGCCGTCCTTCACACCACGCTGTTCGGCATCGTGCGGATGGATTTCCAGACGATCCTCCTCGTGCCAGACGACGTTCTCGGTGCGCCGTGTCTGTGCGCCGACATTGTATTGCGACAGAATGCGGCCGGTGGTCAGCAGCAGCGGGAAACGCGGTCCCGTGCGCTCATCCGTCGCCACATATTCGGTGCGGATGAACTTGCCCTTGCCGCGCACGAAACCGTCCACATGCATGATTGGCGAGCCCTCGGGGAATTTTTCGTTACAGGGCCACTGCACCGAACCCTTTTCTTCCAGATAGGCATAGGAAACGCTGGCAAAGCTTGGCGTCGTCGCCGCGATTTCGTCCATGATCTCCGATGGATGGGTGTAGTTCCAGGCAAGACCCATGGCCTGCGCCAGCTTCTGGGTCACTTCCCAGTCGGCGTAACCGTTTTTCGGCGACATGACCTTGCGCACGCGGTTGATGCGGCGCTCGGCATTGGTGAAGGTGCCGTCCTTCTCGAGGAAGGTGGAACCCGGCAGGAACACATGCGCATAATTCGCCGTCTCGTTCAGGAAGAGATCGTGCACCACAACACATTCCATGGCGGCAAGGCCGGCGGAGACGTGCTTGGTATCCGGGTCTGACTGGAGGATATCCTCGCCCTGAATGTAGATTCCCTTGAAGCTGCCATCGACAGCGGCATCCAGCATGTTGGGAATACGCAGCCCCGGTTCGTTGTTGAGCTTCACACCCCAGAGTTTCTCGAACACATCGCGCGTCGCATCATCAGAGATATGGCGATAGCCAGGCAATTCATGCGGGAAGGACCCCATGTCGCAGGATCCCTGCACATTGTTCTGTCCACGCAACGGATTGACGCCCACGCCGGGACGACCGATGTTGCCAGTCGCCATGGCGAGATTGGCGATCGCCATGACGGTCGTTGAACCCTGGCTGTGTTCGGTGACGCCAAGACCGTAATAGATCGCGCCATTGCCACCCTTGGCATAAAGCCGGGCCGCCCCGCGCAGATCTTCCGCGGGAACACCGGTGAAACGTTCCGTCTCTTCCGGGCTGTGCTGCGGCTCGGCTACGAAAGCAGCCCAGTCCTCAAATTCCGACCAGTCGCAGCGCTCGCGAATGAAGGCCTCAT
Source organism: Glebionis coronaria (assembly GCA_025667525.1). Taxonomy (NCBI): domain Eukaryota; kingdom Viridiplantae; phylum Streptophyta; class Magnoliopsida; order Asterales; family Asteraceae; genus Glebionis; species Glebionis coronaria. The sequence continues at coordinate 28,602 of JANFOE010001226.1, forward strand.
TGAACAGCCCTTCGGTGACGATCACATGCGCCAGAGCCGTCAGAACGGCAACGTTGGTGCCTGGCAACAGTGGCAGGTGGAAAGCGGCCTCCACATGAGGCGTGCGTACGAGATCGATGCGGCGCGGATCGATGACGATCAGCTTTGCGCCCTGACGCAGCCGCTTCTTCAGCCGCGAACCGAAAACCGGATGGCCGTCGGTTGGGTTGGCACCGATGACAAGCACCACGTCGGAATGCTCGACACTGTCGAAGTTCTGCGTGCCGGCGGACGTGCCGAAGGCCTGGCCGAGGCCATAACCCGTCGGCGAATGGCAGACGCGGGCGCAGGTATCGACATTATTATTGCCAAACCCGGCGCGAATGAGCTTCTGGACAAGGAATGTTTCCTCGTTCGTGCAGCGCGACGAAGTGATGCCGCCAATGGACTCGCGGCCATACTTGCCCTGAATGCGCCGAAACTCCGAAGCGACATAGGCAAAGGCCGCATCCCAGCTCACTTCCTGCCAGGGGTCGCCGATGTTCTCGCGGATCATTGGATTGAGAATGCGGTCCCTGTGGGTCGCATAACCATAGGCAAAACGACCTTTGACGCAGGAATGGCCTCGGTTCGCCTGTCCGTCTTTCCACGGCACCATGCGCACAAGCTCTTCACCGCGCATTTCCGCCTTGAAGGAGCAGCCCACACCGCAATAGGCGCAGGTGGTCACCATCGAATGTTCCGGCTGGCCAATCTCGATCACCGATTTTTCGGTCAGCGTCGCGGTCGGACAGGCCTGCACGCAGGCCCCGCAGGAAACGCAATCGGAATCAAGAAACGCTTCATGCGCGCCGGGCGATACACGGCTCTCGAACCCACGGCCCTCGATCGTCAGCGCAAAGGTTCCCTGCACTTCCTCGCAGGCCCGCACGCAGCGCGAACAGACGATGCATTTGGACGGGTCATAGGTGAAATAGGGATTGCTCTCGTCCTTCGGCATCCAGCGGGCATTAAGATCGCCCTCCCCGGTGCGGGCCTTGACGTGATTGTCGCCCTCGTAACCGTAACGCACATCGCGAAGGCCCACCGCGCCCGCCATGTCCTGCAATTCACAATCGCCATTGGCGGCACAGGTCAGGCAATCGAGCGGGTGATCGGAGATATAAAGCTCCATCACGCCCTTGCGGATCTGCTTCAGCCGCTCCGTCTGCGTGTGCACGACGAGACCGGCAGCGACAGGCGTGGTGCAGGAGGCGGGGGTGCCGTTGCGGCCCTCCACCTCGATAAGACAGAGCCGGCACGAGCCAAAGGCATCCACCATGTCGGTGGCACAGAGTTTCGGCACATCGATGCCCGCTTCGCGCGAGGCGCGCATGATCGACGTTCCCGCGGGAACCGTTACCTGGCGGCCGTCGATTGTGAGCGTCACCATATCGGTGGCGATGGATTTTGGGGTGCCGTAGTCGAATTCGGTTACAAGGGCCATGGTCTTACTCCGCCGCTTCAACACGTGGGGTGGGGGCAAAATCAGCAGGGAAATGCCGGAGCGCGCTCATCACGGGATAGGGCGTGAAACCGCCCAGCGCACAGAGCGAACCGAATTTCATGGTTTCGCAGAGGTCTTCCAGTAGCGCGGTGTTTTTCTCTCGCTCGATCCCGAGCGCGATCTTGTCCACCGTCTCGACACCACGTGTCGAGCCGATGCGACAGGGCGTGCATTTGCCGCAACTTTCGACGGCGCAGAATTCCAGCGCAAACCTGGCCTGATGGAGCATGTCTGCCGTATCATCGAACACCACGATGCCGGCATGGCCTATCAATCCGCCAGCCGCCGTAAAAGCTTCATAGTCGAAGATCGTGTCGAACAGCGACACCGGAAAATAGGCACCGAGTGGACCGCCCACCTGCACGGCCTTGACGGGACGGCCGGTGATCGTGCCGCCGCCGATATCGTTCACCAGTTGCCCGAGCGTCAGACCGAAGGCGGTTTCGTAAAGCCCGCCATGCTTGAGGTTGCCTGCGAGCTGGATTGGGATGGTGCCATGCGACCGGCCGACACCGAAATCGCGATAGAAGGCCGCACCGCGATCCATGATGATGGGAATGGAGGCCAGCGAAATCACATTGTTGACGACCGTCGGCTTGCCGAACAGGCCCTGCAGGGCGGGTAGCGGCGGCTTGGCACGCACCGTACCGCGTTTGCCTTCAAGGCTGTTCAGGAGCGAGGTTTCTTCGCCGCAGACATAGGCACCGGCGCCCATGCGCACTTCCATGTCGAACGCGCGGCCTGACCCGAGGACGGAGGACCCGAGAATTCCCTCACGCCTTGCGATCTCGATCGCCTTTTCCATGACCCTGATGGCGTAGGGATATTCCGAACGGGTATAGATGAAGCCCTTGGTCGCGCCAACGGCCAAGCCGGCAATGGCCATGCCTTCGATCAGAACGAAGGGGTCGCCTTCCATGATCATCCGGTCGGCGAAGGTGCCGCTGTCGCCCTCATCCGCGTTGCAGACGATATATTTCTGGTCGGCGACTGCGTCAGCGACAGTCTTCCACTTGATACCCGTGGGAAAACCAGCGCCGCCGCGTCCGCGCAGGCCGCTCTGGGTAACCTCGGCAACGATATCGAGCGGGGCCATCGCCACAGCTTTTTCAAGACCCTTCATGCCCTGATAGGCGCGATAATCCTCCAGCGACAACGGATCGGTGACGCCACATCGGGCAAATGTCAGACGTGTCTGGCCTTTCAGAAAGGGAATGTCCTTTGTAGGCCCGAGACAGAGGCGATGGTCGCCACCCGTCAGAAAATCCGCGTCGAAAAGCGAAGCGACATCGCCCGCCTTGACGGGGCCATAAGCAATGCGCCCATGTTCGGTGCGGACTTCCACCAGCACTTCAAGCCAGAGCATGCCACGCGAACCGTTGCGAACAATATGGACGTCGAGGTTGCGGACAGTGGCTTCGCGGGCGATGGCATCGGCAACGAGATTTGCGCCAACGGCAAGGGCCGCAGAATCGCCGGGAACAAAAACGGTGACACTCATCGGCGTGCCTCCGTCAGAATCTCACTAAGACAGTCCTCATCAAGACGGGCATGGACCTCGCCATCCAGCATCAGGGCCGGCGCCTGGGCACAGAGCCCGAGACAGAAAACCGGCTCCAGCGTAACGGAACCATCAGGCGCGGTTTCGTGCCAGTCTAGGCCGAGCCGGGACTTGATGGTTTCCGCAAGAGGCTCGCCACCCATCGACTGGCAAGCCTCGGCGCGACAGAGCTTCAGGACATGACGTCCGTGGGGATGATCCCGAAAATCAGGATAGAAGGTAACGACGCCATGAACTTCAGCGCGCGAGATGTTCAGCGCGGATGCGATGATCTGCTTGGCGCTTTCCGGGACATAGCCGAATTCTTCCTGCACGGCGTGCAGGATGGGCAGCAGAGGCCCTTCCAGTTGAAGAAATTCGTCAATGACAGCGGAAACACGGGCCGCCTCATCCGCGGCAACCGCTCTGATATTCATAAGCCAGTCCTCCCAAACCGACAGGGGCAGGAATGGCGAAAAAGACTTTCATCAAGCACGCCGCAGCCCCCTGCGTGTATAAACAATGGCGAAGCCGGGTGGATCAGGTCAATAAGGCGTTTCCGTCATCTGATAGGAAATTCCTATCAAACGCCTTTTCCGCTGCTCTTTGACGTGCCTCGTGTAGAAGCGCAGAAACCAGAGGCGTGTGTGGCTCCCGATGGGTGGCGATCAAACCAACGAGATGCTCGGGTTCCGGATCGGTGATGGGAATGATCCTGATCTGCTTCGGAAAACCGAAGGATTCAGCAAGGTTACGCGGCATTATTGAAGCCCATTGTCCGGTGCGGATATGGGAAAACAGCACGATCATGGAGTTGGATTCGAGCGTCGGTTTCGCCTCCACCCCAGCCTCGGCCATGTGCTTGTTGATGATGCGCCTGTTCTGCATATCAGGTGTTAATAGGCAAAGCCTAAGACTGGAAACCTGCTTCCAGGTAACGCTTTCCTGATCCGCAAGCGGCGTTCCGGCAGCGGCAATGAGGTGATATCGCTCGGAATAAAGCGGCACAGTGGTCACGCGCCCAAGTGGCTCGTTGTCGAGGTAACTGATTCCCGCATCGATCTCGAGGTTTTCGATCTGGCTCAAGACCTGCAGCGAGGTGCGTGACGTGACGGAAAAAGTCACATCGGGATGGCGCGCCTGAAACGATTCCGTCAATCGCGGCACCATCGCAAGCGCCGTTGGAATGACGGCCAAGCGAATATGTCCGGTCAGGCCCTTGCGGGCAGCGCGCATTTCCTCGCGCATGGTGCGTGCATCCCCAACGATGCGGCGCGCCCATTCCAGAACACGCTGGCCCTCCGGTGTCAGCCCCTGATACCGTGCCGAGCGCACCACCAGAACGATGCCCAGTTGATCCTCCAACTGCCGGATTGCCGCCGACAGGCTGGGCTGAGAGACACCGCATTCCTCCGCCGCCCGGCCGAAATGTTCAGCCCGCGCCAATGCGATGAAAAATTCCAGCTTGTCGATCATACGCTCTCCCCCCGGGGCGCGCCCGCTTGACCGGTGCGCGCGGGAGAACACTAGAACGTGGCACAAGCGCCCGCAAATGGCTGCAGGCATTTTCCTGCAAACTAGGCGCAGGCGACGAGGGGAGGCCCCTTCACGCGCGGATAGTCATAGGCGTTGACCTTCGAGGTTTTGTAATTGGCGCCAACAAGAGCTTCGGCAAGCTTGATCGCCGCCGTCACGCCATCGATGACCGGAACACCTGTGGCGTCGCGCAGCCGGTCGCAGAGCGAGGACATGCCGGCGCAGCCGAGAATGATCGCTTCTGCCGCATCCTCACACTTGGCGGCCTCGATTTCGCGACGAAGCAGGGCTTCCGCGACCGCGGGGTCTTCTTCAAGGCCAAGAACCGGCAGGTTGATTGCCCGGACCTTCCGGCAATGCCGTTGCGCGCCGTAGTCCTCCACAAGATCCTCGATAACAGGAATGGAGCGAGGAAGCGTGGTAATGATCGAAAAGCGCCGGCTGATCGTCATCGCCACCTGCACAGCCGCCTGGCAGATGCCAATAACGGGCCCCTGCGCCACTTCGCGGGCGGCATGAAGGCCCGGATCATCAAAACAAGCGATCACATAGGCATCCACGCCCTGCCCCTCGCCCTTGCGAATTTCCGTCAGAAGACCGGGAACGGCCATGGCCTCATCCGCCTGCCCTTCGATGCTGACGGGGGTGTCGACCGGATTTGCCGCAGAGACGTGGGTCTCCTTCTGCTTGACCCGGAGCGCACTATCGAGAGCCTGCGCGGTCATTGAGGCGGTGGAATTGGGATTTATCAAACGAATATGCATCGCACGCATCCTGAAAAGCTGTCACTTGCCGTCAGGCGCGGTGAAATCGGTGATTGGTGGCGCCTTCAAAACAAACTGGCGGTCCGAGGTGATATAGTTGTCAGCGTGAAGCCGGGCGATCGGCTGATAGCGATCGGCATCGACATAACGTCCCTCTTCATCGAGGCATTCGTTATGAACATGCATATGCACGACTTCGCCGAGAACCAGTGTGCGGCGGGGGTAATCGATCAGTCGCTCCACCTTGCATTCGAATGCACAGGGCGATTGCGCGGCATAACTCGCATCGATCTTGTTGCACGGCATGGCCGTAAGTTTGGCCATCGACATTTCGTCAACTTCATTGTCGAAGCCGAGACCGCAGATCAGCATCTGCTCCGAAAGCGCCATATCTACCATATTGACGACGAACTCGCCGGTGCGGCGGATATTCACCATCGTGTCCTTCTCCTCGCCGCTGACCTTCGGCTGAATGCCAAGGACGACGATGGGCGGATCATGCGAAAAGACGTTGAAGAAGCTCATCGGCGCTGCATTGTTATGGCCGGCTTCAGAACGCGTCGTCACAAGCGCGATCGGTCGCGGACCGATAAAATTCGTCAGAAGGCGGTAGCGGCTCTGGGGCTCAAGCGCGCTGAAATCGAATTCCATGATCGGCATCCTAATTTAGTCTACAATTATCTTTCATATTGTTGACAATGTTGCAACCAAAATCCCGTTGATACAGTTGACTTTTTCATTCACATCACGCTTCTCTAGGACGATTGGGGAGTATGTCGAATGAGCGAGCAGGCCGGCCCGTCCACGCAGCAGATTGTCGAGAAAGTATGGCTTTCGATCGCCGAACGCCGGCTGCGTCCGGGCGTGCAGCTGAAAGAAGAGCAACTGGCGACAATCTTTGGCGTCAGCCGTGCAAGAATCCGCCAGGCCTTGTCCGTTCTCGAACGTGACGGGCTGGTCACCATCGTTCCCAATCGCGGCGCTTTTGTCTCCAAACCGTCGGTCGAGGAAGCCCGCGATGTCTTCTTCGTGCGCCGTACCGTCGAGCAATGCGTCGTCGAAAGACTGTGCAAATCCGCCACCAAGACAGATCTCAAGAAGCTACGCGACCACGTGGCCAAAGAGCGCGTGGCCAATGCCAAAAACGTCACGACCGATATCATCAAGCTTTCCGGCGGGTTCCACCTTCTGCTTGCGGAAACGCTCGGTTCCGACTTCCTCTTTACCACCATGCGCGACCTCATTTCCCGCTCGTCGCTCATTACCGCCGTTTACCGTAACACGGATCGCTTCAACTGCGGCCCGGACGAACATGCGGAAATCGTCGATGCGATTGCCAACAATGATCCGTCGCGGGCCATCCACCTGATGACCCACCACCTTGAGCATGTGGAAGCGGAACTCGATCTTAGCGAAATCCGCGACCTTTCCCACGACCTGCGCGCCGCGCTCGGCTGATCTTCCGCTCAGGCGCGCTGTCGCTCGCCTGCCCATTCCGTATCATCTTCCACCAGGTGGCAGGCGACCCGCGTGCCGTTGGCGAGGCTTTTCACCTTAGGGACTTCTGCCGTACATTGCGCCGTTGCCAGCGGACAACGCGGGTGAAACGCGCAACCCGAAGGCGGCTTCAGAGGGCTTGGCACTTCACCGGCAACAATCTCCCGGTCCCGCTGCGGCGTCTTGATATTGGGGATCGTCTGGAGAAGCAGCCGTGTATAGGGATGGCGCGGATTGGCGAAAAGCTCTTCCGTATCGCCCTCCTCCACGATCCGCCCGAGATACATCACCGCGATACGGTCTGACATGTGACGGACGACGCTCATGTCGTGGCTGATGAAGAGATAGGTGAGGCCGAGTTCATCCTGCAGGCGGCGCATGAGGTTCAGCACCTGCGCCTGTACGGAAACATCGAGCGCCGATGTCGGCTCGTCGCAGACGAGGAATTCCGGTTCGCTCGCCAACGCGCGGGCAATGGAGATGCGCTGGCGTTGGCCGCCGGAAAACTCATGCGGAAACTTTTCGCCGTCAGAGGCTGAAAGACCCACAGTCTTTAGAAGTTCCTCCACGCGCGCCATCGTTTCGGCCTTCGTCGCGCGCAGCTTCAGTTCACGGATTGGCTCTGCGATGATGTTCTTTACCCGCCAGCGCGGATTGAGCGAGGCATAGGGATCCTGAAAGATCATCTGCGCCGACAGGGGTTTGCCCTTGCCGCCTGCCGCGAAACGAAACTCGCCGGCGCTTGGCCGGAAAAGCCCTGTCACGAGGCGGGCGACGGTCGACTTGCCGCAGCCGCTCTCGCCGACAATGCTAAGACAGCCGCCGGCCGGAACGGAAAAGTCGATATCGTTGACCGCCTGTACGAATTGCCGGGGTTTGCGCTCGATAATACGGTTGAGCAGCGGGGCCGAAACGTCGAAGGTTTTCGTCAGGCCCTTCACCGTCAACGCCGGCTTGCCCAATGCTGCCTTTTGAGATGCGGATTGTGTCATGCTGTGCCTCCTGCATTCAGCCAGCACGCACTGGCGCCGTTGCCGACGGTTTCGAGTTCAGGCCGTTCCCGCCGACAGCGTGGCCCGGCAAATCCACAGCGGGGATTGAATGCGCATCCGGGCGGGATCGCATCGAGACGTGGCATCGCGCCGTCGATCTGGTTCAGCCGCTCTACCCGCGCACCAAGCGAGGGAATCGAGGCCATCAGGCCCTGCGTATAGGGGTGGCGCGGTTCGTGCAGCACCTGCTCGACCGGACCTACCTCGATCAGCCGGCCGGCATAAAGCACCGCCACGCGGTCGGCAGCCTCGGCAATGACGCCCATGTCGTGGGTGACGAGCATGACCGCCGTCTGCTTTTCCTTGCACAGCCGCCGCAGCAGCGAAATGATCTGCGCCTGGATCGAGACATCGAGCGCCGTCGTCGGCTCATCGGCAATGATGAGTTTCGGAGAGGCGGCGAGCGCCAGTGCAATGACGACACGCTGGCGCATGCCGCCGGAAAACTGGTGCGGATAATGATCGACACGATCCGCAGGTGATGGAATGCCGACATCCTTCAACAGTTGAACAGCTCGTGCACGGGCATCCGCTTTCGACAGCGGCAGGTGCTGGCGGATCGTCTCGACAAGCTGCGCACCGACCGTAAAGAGTGGATTGAGCGAGGTCAGCGGGTCCTGAAAAATCGCACCGATCTCACGGCCGCGAATGCTTTCCATCGCCCGGTCATCCAGTTGATCGATACGGCGCGACCCGAGCCAGATTTCACCATCGGCGATGTGGCCGGGTTTCTCGAGCAGGCCTTGTATGGCGAGCCCCGTCATGGACTTACCGGCGCCGGATTCCCCGACAACGCCCAGGATTTCGCCGGGCCGGATCGAAAGGCTAATATCAGAAAGCGCGGTGACGGTGCCGCGACGACCGGGAAACTCGACCTTAAGATTACGGACATCGATGACCGATTGGTTCATGTCAACCATGCTGGGCAACCTCCACCGGATAGCTCGGAGGGAAAATTTCGGAGACGGTCGGATTTGCCCAGCTCCGTTCGGGATATTTTGCAATCAGGCGATCGAACTGCGCCTGCGCCTGTTCACGGGCACGCCGCATGTCGATGTGGGCGACCTGCCTTTCACGCATCGATAGACGGCCGTCGACAAAAACGGCCCGCGTGACCTTGCCCGAGCCGCCGGTCACCAGCGTGGTGATCGGATCGATGCTCGGCGCCATGACGGTATCGTCGAGGTCAAAGACGGCAATGTCTGCCCTAGCACCCGGCGAAAGATGGCCAAGGTCAGACCGGCCAAGCGCACGCGCGCCGCCAAGTGTGGCCGCATCGAAAAGATCGGCACAGCGGATCTGGTCCGGAGCACCGTCATTGATGCGGCAGGTGATCAGCCCCACGAGCAGATTCATCAGCATGTCCGCCGGGGCCGTATCCGTTCCCATCGCAATGTTGATGCCGCGTTTGCGGCAGGATGAGAAGGATGAGAGTGTGCTGCCGCCACGGCTCGAAACCAGCGGACAGTGGACGATGGAGACGCCGTTTTCCGCATAGAGCGCCAGGTCTTCCTCCGTCGCATTGGTGGCGTGCGGGGCGATCAGCCTTTCGCTGAGCAGGCCCGCCTTGGCAAGCCAGACTGGCGCGGTCGAGCCGTGGAGCTTGCGAACCGTATCGACCTCCATGACGCCCTGCGCCATATGGAGACGGAACTTGCAGCCGAGTTCGCGGGCAGCCGCATCGGTGCGCTCTATGAGCGCAAGAGTGGAGGTTTCCACCCGATCCGGCGCGAGCATGCCGCGCACCAGATCGCCGTGATTTCCACTCTGCTTTTCGATGAAGGCGATCGCGTTGGCGAGCCCCCGAAAACCGCGCTCCTCATCAAAGACTGGCACCATGCGGCCCGGCTCTTCCAGAACCATGCCGCCTGAACGGAAGGCGGGGCTGAGATAAACGCGCAGGCCAAGTTCGCCGGCAGCATCGGCCGCCGCTTCGAACTCCGCCACGGTCTCCCCCCACTCGCGATAAAACAGCGATGCGATGGGGGTTGCCGTGGTGATGCCGTTTAGGAGCAACTGCCCGAAGGCGAAACGCTTTTGAAAGGCAAGCTCTTCCGGGGAATACATTTCGTAAGGACCAGCCTCGACATAGGAGCGCGGCCATACACGACCCTTCGCCCAGCCTGGATGATGATCGATGCCGAGGATCGTCGTATCGAGATCGGAAAGCGCATCGAGATCGATCAGGCCGGGGCTGACGAGCGCATTGCCAAAATCGATACGCTGGGCGACCTCTCCGGCAAATCCATGCCCAACAAAGACGATTTCGCCGTTTTCGAAAACAACCTCACCGTTTTTGAGCAGCCGGTGCGAACCGTCCCGGTGTCCGACAACCCAACTGGCTGTGAGCAACGTTCGCCCTTCCGGCCTTTCGCCAAGTTGCAACGAATTGAGAACGTCGCTCATCACGGCGCCTCCACAATGGCTTTGCCATCTCTCGCCGTAACGCGGCCGCCTTTGACGACCAGTGGCCGGGGGGCGATATCGACAACGGCTTGCGCCAGCGTTTCACCCGTCAAGAGGGTAAAGTCGGCAGCGCAGCCGATATCCAGGCCGTAATCTTCAATGCCCATGACATCGGCGCCGCCCTTGGAAACGACATGGAGCACATGAGCAAGTTCGATATCCGAACGCAGGCCGTTTTTCATGCCGATGATCTTGGCGCGATCCAGCATATCCGGCTGTCCCCACGGACCCCATGTATCGCGGATACCATCACAGCCACCGCCAACGCGCACACCTGCCTCCTTGAGGCGCATGATCGATGGCACGCTTGCCGATGGCGCACCCGTGGTCAGTATGGCGACATCAAGCCGCGCAATCTCGTCGATCAGCCTGCCGACGCGAAGATAGTCATTCATACCGAGCGCGAAGGCGTGGCTGATGGCAACGTTGCCCTGCATGCCGTTCGCCCGGATGCGCTCGAAGATGAGTTCCATGGTGAAGGCGCCGAGGTCGGCTGCTTCGTGCAGATGAATATCGATCGGCACGCCGTGTTTTGTCGCGAGCTGAAAAAGAATGTCCAGCTGACCCTTCGGATCGCGGTCGATGCCACAGGGATCGATGCCGCCAAGCACCTCGCAGCCCTGCTTTAAGGCTTCATCGAGAAGCTCCACCGTGCCGGGCATGACCATGACGCCCGATTGCGGAAAGGCCACGACCTCGATGTCGATAATGCCATCAAGCTTTTCGCGGGTTTCCCAGATGCCTTCGACCAGCTTCAGCCCATGGGTCGGGTCGATATCGACGTGGCTGCGAATATGGGTGCCGCCATTGGCCGCAAGCCCGATGGCATGGCGCATGGACTGGCGATGCGGATCGATGCCGATCTGAACGCGGTTTTCCCGCTCGAAATCGATCCGCTCTCGCAGGATGGCAGCACGATTGTTGACGTGCCAGGGCATGCCCCACGTCGTCTTGTCCAGATGCGTATGGGCATCGATAAGACCGGGGACGGCAATTGCTCCCTTGCCATCCTCAATCGGCATGCCGGGTTCGGCGTCGAACTTTCCGAAGCCGATAATCTTGCCGTTCCTGATCATGATATCGCAGGCTTCGCCCGCCATGGGCCGTACGTTGCGAAGAAGAAGATCGTGCATGGAACTCACCTCAGTTTTGGATTGAGCGCATCGCGCAGCCAGTCACCCAGAAGGTTGACGGTGACGACGAGCAGGCAGAGTTGGAAGACAGGGAACAGCACGATCCACCAGGAGCCGGAGAACAGGAACTGGTTGCCGATGCGGATCAATGTGCCGAGCGACGGCTGGCTGGGCGGCATTCCGATGCCGAGAAAGGACAGGGTTGCTTCGGTAAGGATCGCCATGCCGAAATTGAGCGTCGCGGCGACCATGATCGGCGTCAGCGTATTGGGCAGGATATGCGCCGCCATGATGCGGCGGGCGGGGACGCCGATCAGCTTTGCCGCCTGAACATAGTCCTTGCCAGTTTCGACGATGGCCTGGGCGCGCACCGTACGGGCATATTGCACCCATGCGGAAAGCGCGATGGCGAGAATGAGCACGGCAGATGCCCCAACCTCCCGCAGATTGTCGGGCAGCATCTGGCGGACGACAGTGGAGACGAGGATCGCCACGAGAATGGTCGGGATGGAGAGCGTGATGTCACCGATGCGCATAAGCAGGCCATCGGCAAAACCACCGAAGTACCCCGCCACCAGACCTGCGGTCATGCCTATGACGAGCGAAAGCAGCACGGAGGCAACGCCGATGACGATGGAGATGCGTGTGCCGTAAAGAATGGCCGAAAGCATGTCGCGTCCCTGCGTATCGGTTCCCAAGAGAAACGGCCATTCGCCGCCCTCCTGCCAGATCGGCGGCAGCTCGGCCTGCCACATGTCGAGCGATGCGCCATCATAGGGATTCTGGGGTGCAATCCACGGCGCGAAGACAGCGGCGAGGATGAGGATTGTCAGGATGAGCGCGCTGATCTTTGCCGATTTGCTGCGGCTGAAGGACCAGTAGAGATCGCTGTCACGCATGCGACTGAAAAGCGACCGGCGGGCGGATTTTTCCGTTTGCGAAAGGTCTGTCATGAAACCGGCTCCCTTCGGTTAGCGCGCGGCGCGCAGACGCGGATCGATGACCGCATAGGCGATATCGACGAACGTGTTGAGGACAACGAAGATGAAGGAGATGATGCAGAGATAGGCTGCCATGACGGGGATATCGAGGAAGGTGACCGCCTGAATGAACAGCATGCCCATGCCCGGCCACTGAAACACCGTTTCCGTGATGAGCGCGAAGGCGATAAGCGAACCGACATTCATTGTCGTCAGCGTTACAACAGGCATCAGACAGTTACGAAGAGCGTGACGGAAATAAATCCGCCAGCGCGGAATGCCGCGGGCCCGTGCGAATTTCACGAAATCGGACCGCAGAACTTCAAGCATTTCCGCCCGCACCAGACGCATGACGAGGGTGATCTGATAAAGCGAAAGGGCAATGGCCGGAAGAATGAGGGCCGCGCGTCCGGACGACGTCAATAGCCCCGTCGACCACCAGCCGAGCTGGACGACATCGCCGCGACCGAAGGCCGGTGCCCAGCCGAGGGAAACGGAAAAGACCAGAATGAGAAGGATGCCGACAACGAAGCTCGGCAGCGAAACGCCGACAATCGACAGGAATTGCAGGCCCTCCGTATACCATTTTCCGCGGCGGATCGCCGTCAGAACGCCGAGAGGCAGGCCGACGACCAGAGAGATAACGGTGGCAACCAGCACCAGCTCAAGTGTTGCAGGGAACCGTTCGGCGATCAGCGGCAGCACCTGCTGCCCATTGCGGTAGGAAACACCGAAATTGCCCTCCGCTGCATCTTTGACAAATCGCAGATATTGGGTCGGCAGGCTGTCATTGAGGCCCAGCCGTTCACGTAGCGCGGCACGATCTTCCTGCGAGGTCTGTTCGCCGACCATCAGTTCGACGGGATCGCCCGCCAGCCGAAAAATGAGAAAGGCGAGAAGCGCGACGGAAAGCATGACGAGCACGGCATTTCCCAAACGCTTGATGATGAAAACCAGCATTGTTACCTCTCGGACGCGAGCCTGAGCCACGCGGGCTTTCAGGTTCGATCACTCTCTTCCAGAGATGGGCCAAAGATTTCACGGCCTAACTTAGCCGCAACAACATACAACTTTGTCGACAATTTCGACGCGGATTCACCCTGATCTCGAACCGGTTGACCGCTAAGCAACTGAGGCGCTCGGCCTGGGCCGGCGCCTCAACAACGTGTCTTACTTGTCGACCTGGGTCAGCCAATGGCGCGGCTTGTTGTCGGCACGGAAGTCGACACTTTTCACCTTGGCCAGCATAGCCCAGGCAATCGGCTGCTGGTGCAACGGCACGAGCATGGTCTCGTCCTTGGCGATCTTCAGCGCAGCTTCTTCAAGCGCCAGGCGCTTCGTATTGTCCTGCTCCTGCGCCGCCTGCGCGACAAGCTTGTCAATTTCCGGGTTGGACCAGCCGCCATAATTGGAGACGCCCATCGCACCCTTGCGGGTGGAGAGGATCTGCGACAGCATCGAGAAGGCGTCCAGCGTCGGCTCGTTCGCCCAGCTGAGGTTGAAGACGTCAGCCTTGCCGCCATTGCGCTTGGGTGACTGTACCGAACGTGGCGCAATATCGATCGTCGGCTGGAAACCGCCGCGCTTCAGCATATTGGCAACGCCCGAGCAGATGTCCTCCTCATTGACGCTCTCGTCATTCATGCAGGTATAGGTGAAGGCGAGGTTCTTCATGCCGGCATCGGCAAGCAGCTTCTGCGCCTTGGCCGGATCGGCCGGTTCAAAGGTATCAAGCGACTTGGCGTAGCCCGCAATTTCGGGCGCGATCAGCGAACCAGAAGGTCTTGCAAGACCACGCATGACTTTCTTGTTGATCAGGTCTCGATCGATCGATGCTTCGAAGGCCTGACGGACACGCAGATCATTGAAGGGATTTGGCTGGCCATTCTCGAGCTTTTCGCGGCGATTGAAGCCGATGAAGAGCGTGCGAAGCTCAGTGCGTTTCTTGACCGAGATATTGGGCGAGGATTCCAGGCGCGGCAAATCCTGGATCGGAGCGGAATCGATCAGGTCGATTTCACCCGACAGCAGGGCCGCAACGCGTGTCGCAGCAGATGCAATAGGCACGAATTCAATGCGGTCGAGATTGTGCTTCCTCTGGTCCCACCAGCCTTCATTCGCAACGAGAACAGTTTTGCTGTCCGGAACGCGGCTCTCCAGCTTGAAGGGGCCGGTGCCATTGGTGTGCATGGTGGTGTAGCCATCAACCTTCGACGCGAAGTCGGTAGGCTTCTCGCTATTGTTATCTTTCAACCACTTGGCATTAAAGATGAAGATGTTGGTTATGTCGTTCAGAAAGAGCGAGGTAGGCGCGTTGACATCGAGGTCAACCGTGTAGTCGTCGACCTTTTTGACGCCAGCGTAAATCGGAATATTGCCACGCAGCGGCGAGGTTGCGTCCGAAGCGCGCGTGAAAGATGCGACGACGTCATCGGCGGTAAAGTCTGCGCCGTCATGGAACTTCACACCCTTGCGCAGGGTGAAGCGCCAGGTCTTACCGTCAATCAGCTTCCACTCGGTGGCAAGTGCGGGCTCTATCTGAAAATCCGGCCCGTAGCGAACGAGGCCCTCGTAAATATGGTTCAGAAAAGCCAGGTTGGACGTCGACGGCACCGAATAGGGGTCCAGTGAATAAAGATCGGCGCGACCGCCCCAGCGAAGGGTCTCGGCATTGGCGGGAACGGCAATGGCGGCGGCAGCCATGGCCGCCAGGACGAAACTTCTGATACGGGACATTTGATCCCCCCCTTTTTTATAAATCGTTGAAAGACCGCAAGGCGGTCCGGTCTGGCAGAGGGAGTATTGTTTCGCCCAGGCTTATTGTCAATAATATTGTTGACAATTATCGTACTCAAAATCGTATGTTTTTGGATACGGGCTGAAATTCAGGGAGGACGAAATATGACAGGCTTTCTGCTGCTGCACGGAACGATTGTCACGGTCGACAGAGAGAGACGCATGATTGAAGACGGCGCATTGGCCATCGAGGGCGACAGGATTGTCGACATCGGCGCAGCGCAAGATCTCCAGTCTCGCCACACCGACAAACAAAATATCGATTGCCGGGGAAAGCTGATCATCCCCGGCCTGATCGATGCTCATGGCCATGCCGGCCACGCGCTTCTTCGCAGCATTGCAGCGGACACCAATGCAATGTGGATGAAAATCATCACCCCGACCTATTATCACTACGTGACCCGCGACTACTGGTATGCGGACGGGTTGATTTCCGGCATTGAACGGCTGCGCGCCGGGGTGACGACCGGGGCGAGCATCATCACCTCGATGCCGCGCGCGGATGACCCCGTCTTCGCCGTCAATCACGCCCGCGCCTATAGCGAACTCGGCCTTCGCGAAATTATCTGCGTTGGGCCGTCGGGCCTCCCCTGGCCGCATCAGGTTACGCGGTGGGAGAGCGGTTCGCCAGAGCGTCGCGACGTAAGCTTCGACGAGATGATGGAGGGCAGCGAAGCGGTGATCGAAGCATTGCACGGCAGCGCCGATGGCCGTATCAGCGTTTTTCTGACGCCTTTCACCATCGTGCCTTCGGTCGAACCATCAAATGCATCGACGCCCGATCAGGCTGTGAAACTGACCGAAGGCGACAGGATGCAGGCCCGCCGGATACGAGAGATGGCGCGCAAGACAGGTGTGAGGCTTCATTCTGACGCCTTTGCCGGGCAAATCCGCATGGCGTTCCAGGACAAGGAAAATGCCCTGCTCGGCCCTGACATTCACCTTCAGCACTGCTGGGGCATATCCCATGACGAGATCGACATCTTGGCGCAAACCGGCACCCGCGTGACCCACGCGCCACCGGGCCGCGCGACCCCCATCATGGAAATGATGTCGAAAGGCATTCGTGTCGCCATCACCACCGATGGTGCGGCCCCCAGCCGCCATTTCGACATGTTGCAGACGGCGCGCCTGGCACAGTTCACGCAACATCTCCTGCACAATCACGACCGCTACCTGCTTCCGCCCGGCAAGATATTTGAGATGATCACCATCGATGCCGCCCATGCCATCGGCATGGAGGACGAGATCGGTTCGCTCGAAATCGGCAAGAAGGCTGACGTCGTCATCATCGATATGCGCAAACCGCATCTCATGCCCATGTGGATGCCTGTTCATCGGTTGGTGCATCAGGTTCTCGGAAGCGATGTCGACACCGTATTTGTGGACGGCAAGCTGCTGATGGAAAACGGACGGGTCCTGACGGTAGATGTCGATGCTGCCATTGCCTTTGGCCAGCACGAAGCCACGGCGCTGGCGGAGCGGGCTGGCCTGAAAGCACATATGCATGATCCCGGCTGGGGCCGCCTGCTGCGCACATTTGACGAACCGGTACACCCTCCGCGTCCCCCGGAAGATGCAAGCTACCGCGCGGGCGAGCATGGACTCGATCAGAACCCATAAATCAACAGGCTACGGCAAATCCTCATTTGTAATACCGTCAGCTCCACGAAAAAAACTCCCCGGCCTGGAGTGGACCGGGAAGCAAACCTGACATCATGTCAGGAACTTTGACTGGAGCTAGCGGCTCACCTGTCCGGGAACAGGGTGGATCTGAGTTGCCTAACCCAACTATATTTTTTATTCAGAGGATCAGAACGAACGCTCGAGACGAATGAAACCGGTCCAAGCCTCAGGCTTCTTTTCGACGTCGAGGTAGTTCGCCGCCAGCCTCGTGGAGAGGCCGTCGGTGATCTTGTAATCGACCGTCAGACCGGCCTTCCAGGCATCGTTGTTCGAGAAATTATCCCAGGAAGCGAGGCCATAGCTGCCGTAATACTGAACGCCGGGAGTGATCTTCAGCTTGTCGGTTGCCTTGAGGGCGTAGGATGCAGCAACGGCCCATTCGGAAACGTTGTAATACGCGTTTGCACCGGAAGCCCAGACACCAGCCAGAGCGAGCGTGCCCGGACCAACGCCAGCTTCTGCGATCAGGCGAACGGCACCATTCTCACGATCGGTGTCATAACCGCCGATAAGAGCGAAGGATACGCTGTCGAACTTTGCACCAACGCCGGCAGCTACGCCCACATTGTTGTCGCTCTTGTTGAAGGAGCCAACAGAAATGCCTTCCAGCTCGTCAACCGAAACGCCAGCCCAGAACGAACCTGTGTCATAGGTGTAACGAATGGAGTTGAACTTGGAGTTCGACGACAGTTCGTCGGTTTCACCACCAATACCATCGTCCCACCAGCTGGTGAACTTACCAACCTTGAGGCCGGCGAGTTCAATGAAGGCCTGGTCAACGAAAACCGCCGAACCCTTATCATTGGAATTGGTCGCAGAAGCAGCTGCCGATCCGGTGTCAGCATTGCCCTGGAAGCCGATGAAGCCACGAAGAGCACCGAGCTCGGTGTCGGTGCGGGTGTCAACTTCGAACTGCGCACGTGTGAACGAATCCCAGTCGGACTTGCCGGATTTATCGCGACCGAAGTCAGTCTGGAAACGCACGTAGCCCTGGAACTTCAGGCAGGTTTCGGTGCCTGGGATGTAGAAGAAGCCGGCGCCGAAAGCGTCGCAAACGCCAACGTATTCCAGGGGCTCAGGCTCAGCAGCGACGATAGCGTCGGCAGCGTGAGCGCCAGATACTGCTGCGAGTGCCGCAGCGGAGCCGATGAGAAGGCTCTTGATGCTCATTTGAAATCTCCAGTCAAAAATTTTTCAACGAGTGCGCAAATTTGAGGGCTGGTCTTTCCCTGCCGCCCGCCTCCCCTGCGCTGACTGAGCAAATGACAGAAATCATCAGCGACTCGCAATTCAAATCGTCCAAATCGAAATACAGATAAAGTATTGACCAAAATATCGTAGTAAAATTACAAAAAATTAAAAGCTTTAAATAAAGTAATTAATTTATTTATTTTATATCTTTATAATATATTTCTGTTGCCTAATTTTATAATATACTGAATCGAAGCAGGTGGACAGCACGGCGTCGCCGGGCCGCGAAAGCTGCGACTTATGCTGCCGTGGGGATGTTGCTGTTGGGAAACAAGAAAAGGCGATGACAGGAAATGCCGGCCACCAGGACGGGGCGCACGTCCGCTCTTAAATAATCGGCAATGTGCCGCAATTTAGCGGCTGGCTTCGGATGCCCCGTTTGGGAAAATCGGGCTTTGCGCCAGCATGGCCTCGATCGCCTGAGCGGGCACCGGCGGGCTGAAATAATAGCCCTGACCACAGGGGCACCCGGCGTCCCGCAGAAATTTGGCCTGCTCACCGGTTTCCACGCCTTCGGCGATGACATCGATACCCAGCGAGCTGGCAAGCTGGATCATGATCGAGACGATGGCACTGTCCTTGGCATTACCAGGCAGGTGGGCGAGGAAGGAGCGGTCGATCTTCATGCAGGAGAGAGGAAAGGTCTTGAGCATACCGAGGCAGGAGTAACCGACCCCAAAATCATCCAGCGCGAGGCTCACGCCCATGTCCTTGATGGCCCGCATGATGCGCACGGATGCGTCAACGTCCTGAATGATGAGCGTCTCGGTGATTTCGATTTCCAGAAGCGATGCCGGGAGTCCGGTTTCCTTCAGCGCGGTCCTTATCTGTTCCACCAGCCCGCCCTGAAACTGCCGCGGCGAAATATTGACCGCCATCTTGACGCGCTGAAGCCCGGCGGCCGCCCATGCCTGCCCCTGATGACAGGCCTTGCGCAGGATGCTTTCGCCAAGTTCGACGATCAGGCCGGTTTCTTCCGCAAGTCCGATGAATTCCGAGGGAGCAAGCAGACCTTCCGTCGGGTGCTGCCAGCGCACCAGCGCTTCGACACCATTCATTACGCCGCTCGCAAGATTGATCTGCGGCTGGAAGTGCAGCACGAACTCGTCGCGCGTTACGGCCTTGCGCAGTTCCTCGATGCGGTTGACCTTTTTTTTCAGATCCTCCGCCATGTTGGGGGTAAAGGTGGCAATCTTGTCACGCCCGCTATGTTTGGCTTCATACATGGCAAGATCGGCGGCCGCGACGATCTCCGCCGTGTTTTCTCCATGCTCCGGGAAAAACGCCATTCCGATGCTGCATGTGACCTTGATATCGTAATTGCCGATACGCAGAGGTTGTGAAACAGCAGCGCGGATGCGGTGCAGCCGCGTTTCGACATCCTCTTGGCGTACGTCAAGAACGATGACGAATTCATCGCCGCCAACCCTCAGAACCAGATCGCTTTTACGCAGCGCTTTGGCAATGCGCGACGCGGTCTTTGAAAGAAGCGCGTCCCCGATGCTGTGGCCGAGCGTATCGTTGATCTGCTTGAAATTGTCGAGGTCAAGAAAGCACACAGCCACCCTTCCCTTCGTCTTCCCGGCCGTCTCCAATATTTCAGGTAGCCTCGTATCGAGAAAACGGCGGTTCGGCAGCCGGGTCAGCATATCGTGATCGGCGAGAAACGCGATGTGCTCCGCTGCCCTCTTTCGGTCAATGGCAAGGCCCGCCATGCGCGCCGCCGCGCCGATGAACTCGAGGAGCGCAGGATCCGGCAGACGGCCGGCCAGCATACACCAGACGAAACCGTGCGCCTTGCCTCCGCTTTCGGGGATATCGAAACTAAAGGCCACATCTTCGGCGGAGTGGGTTAGGCCGTCGGGGTCGCTGACGCTGGAGAGAAGGGCGATCAGTCCCTTTTGCTGCGCCAGAGCCGGCGAAACATAAACGGACGGTTCTCCCTCCGCAGCATCAAATACCCGCACGGCGCAGGCCAGTCCGGTTGCCAGATTTTCAATAGCCTTGACGAATTCTTCAAGAAAATCCTCGATACGGGCGGCCGCGACAATCATTTCGAGAATATGCGCCTGTGCCTGAAGCAGTCTTTCCGACGCTTTTTTCTGGGTAATATCCCGCGAGGCGCCGACCACACCGATGATGTTGCCCGCCTTGTCCCTAAGCGGCACGCGGGACATCATGAGCCAGCGATCAACATCGCCACGCATGGCGCGTTCTTCATATCCAAGATCCGCCTTGCCAGTGCGCATCACGCGCGATTCGGTATCGGGAATGCCGGCGATATTGGCCGCTTCCCCGTGGATCTCGTAGTCGGTGAGCCCGATAAGCTGCTCGACCGTGTCAAAACCGTTCTCATTGACGATGGCACGATTGGCGAAAAGGAAGCGCCCTTCCAGATCCTTGGCGTAAATGAAATCCGGCACGTGATCGATCATCGCTTCCAGAAGGGCGTGCCGGTCAGATGGATTGGTGTTTTCGCGAACGGCAGCGGAGGCTGACGCGGCACTTCTGCGAGTCTTTCGCGACATCCGGGCCTGCTCGGGTGTCTTCGGGCCTTTGGAACGCACCACTCCGCCTCACTGCTTTATAAGAAAGCAGAATAGTAGGATTATACATATTATATAAATGTGAACGGCGGGTCGAAACGAGGCCTAAATCGCCGTCTTTCCGGGACCGAGAACATATCGGTGGATGCGTTACGCAAAACGGCGCGGACAAAATCCGCGCCATAACATTGTCCCGTGTTCAGAAATTGTATCACACGACAGGTGTCGGCAATTCCTGACCGGCAAAATGCGCGTCAAGATTGGCGAGAACCAGATCTGCCATGGCACGCCGGGTTTGGTGCGTGCCGCTGCCGACATGCGGGGCAAGGATGACCGTATCGAAGGCAAACAGCGCTTCGGGCACGCGCGGCTCTTCTTCGAACACATCCAGCGCCGCGCCGCCGATCGCACCTTTCGATAGCGCCTCGATGAGCGCCTTCTCATCCACCAGCGAACCGCGCGCCACGTTGACGAGTATTCCCTGCGGCCCTAGTGCGCTCAGCACATCGGCATTGACGATGTGCCGTGTTTCGGCGGTGGCAGCGGCGGCGATGATGAGGACGTCGCAATTGGCAGCAAGGTCCTCTATGCTGCCGTAATAATCATAAGCGACCTCACGTCGGCTTCTGGCGGTGTAGGATATCTTTCCGTCAAAACCCTCCAACCGCTTTGCGATCGCCTGGCCAATGCGGCCAAAACCGAAAATGCCGTAGCGGCGACCGGCCACGCGTGTGGAAAGGCCCATGTCGCCCTTCAGCCATTGACCGGTGCGGACATATTGGTCCGCCTGCGGCAGCTTTCGCGCCTGTGCCAGTATGAGGCCCAGCGCAAGGTCGGCCACATCCGCCGTCAGCACGTCGGGCGTATTGGAAACATGAACCCCCCGTTTTCTGGCTTCAGCCAGATCAACCTTGTCGAAACCCACCCCATTAATGGCGACAATTTCAAGGCTGGGGAGCGCAGCACCAATATCCGCAGGCAGACCGATATGGCCGCCCGTGACAACGCCGCGGATTGCGCCGCCGTGCTTGGCTAGGAAAGCAGCTTTGTCTGCGGCTTCAAACAGGCGATGTACCGTAAAGCGCTGCGCGAGTTCTTCTTCCAGTGCCGGGATGAGCGGGCACAGTTGCAGGATTTCAGTGGTCATGGATTTTCCTTTGAGCCGGTGAGCTACTTCACATCGGCCTTGACGAACTGCCGGAGTTCCGGCGTTTGCGGATTGGCAAAGAGCTCGGACGAGCGACCCTCTTCCCAGATCTTGCCCTTGTGCATGAAGATGGTTTGCGTCGCCACGCGGCGCGCGAAGGCCATTTCATGGGTGACGAGGATCATGGTCATGCCGTCCTTGGCGAGGTTCTCCATGACGGTCAGCACTTCCTCGGTCAGTTCGGGATCGAGCGCCGAGGTCACCTCATCGAACAACATTACCTTCGGCCGCATGGCAAGCGAGCGTGCAATGGCGACGCGCTGCTGTTGGCCACCGGACAGCTGGTCGGGATAGGAATCGAATTTTTCCAAAAGGCCGACCAGCTGCAGGACTTCGCGGGCGATATCCTTGCTTTCCGATTTCGGCACATCCTTGACGATGCGCGGCGCGAGCATGATGTTTTCGCCGACCGTCAGGTGCGGGAAAAGATTGTAGCTCTGAAACACGATGCCGACGTCCGTGCGCAGCTTGCGCAGAGCCTTGGCATCTTCGCCGATCGCATGACCGGCGATTTCTATGCGGCCGGAATTGATCTTTTCCAGCCCGTTCATGCAGCGCAGAAGCGTGCTCTTGCCCGAGCCCGAACGGCCAATGAGGGCAAAGACTTCCCCGCGACCGACCGAAAGCGACACGCCTTTTAGGACTTCCAGAGCACCAAAGCTCTTATGAACGTTTTCAACGATTACTTCCGGCATGAAGCCTCCTTTCCAGCCAACGCGACAGCTGGGACAACGGGTAGCAGACGATGAAATAAAGAACGGCCACGGCGACGAAGACGCGGAACGGCTGGAACGTGGCATTATTGATGAGCTGCCCTGCTCTTGCCAGTTCGACGAAACCGATGATCGATGCGATGGACGTATTCTTAACGACCTGAACGGCAAAACCCACGGTCGGCGGCAGGGAAATCCGCATCGCCTGCGGCAGGATGACGTAGCGATATTGCTGGGCGCGGGTGAGAGCGAGCGATTCCGACGCTTCCCATTGCTGCTTCGGCACCGCCTGAATGCAGCCGCGCCAGATTTCGGCGAGATATCCTGAGGTATAGATGGTCATCGACGCGCCGGCGGCAAAAAGCGGCGGCAGTTCCAGCCCGGCAAGGCTGAGGCCGTAATAGGACAGGAACAGGATCATCAGCACCGGAATGCCCTGAATGACCTGAATATAGGTGCCGGCGGCAATGCGCAGCAGCTTGCTGTCCGAGGTGCGGGCAAGAGCGATAAAGAAGCCGACAATGCCGCCGCCGATCAGCGCAATGATCGTCAGCAGCACCGTCCATTGCAGGGCGGTCAAAAGGAAGCCGAATTCGTTCCAGCCGAAAGTTCTAAGGGTCATGACTGCACCTCCGGCAAAGCAGTCATCGTCTTGCGGGCGACACGGCGGCCAAACAGCCACATGCCGACAAGGGCAAGGATGAGCCGCAACGAAAGCGCCAGCGCCAGATAGATGAGCGTGACGACGATATAGACCTCGAAGGAGCGATAGGTTTGCGATTCCACGAAGGCTGCGGCCGCCGCAAGCTCATGGGTGGAAATGGCCGAACATATGCTCGATGCCAGCATCATCAGCACGAACTGGCTGCAGAGCGACGGATAGACCTTGGCGATAGCAGGCACGATGATGACGTGGCGATAGATCTGGTACTTGGTAAAGCCCAGCGCCTCGCCCGCCTCGATCTGCGACTTGTGCACCGCCTCGATGCCGGCGCGGATGATTTCCGTCGAATAGGCCGCGAGATTGATCGTCATGCCGATCAGCGCCGCCGTATCCGCCCCGACGCGAAAGCCCAGGCCCGGAAGGCCAAAATAGACGATGAACAGTTGCACGAGAAACGGCGTATTGCGGATCACCTCGACATAAGCATCCACGATGATGCGGACGATGCCGCCATTGATGGACCGCAGCGAAGCGAGAAGAATGCCGAAAGCGCAGCCGAGCACGATGGAGAGGACCGACAGTTTGATCGTCAGCCATATGCCGTTCAGAATCTCATTCTGATATTGGGCGAGTGCGCCGAATTGGAATGTGTAGGACATGCGTCACTCCGTTGACATTTCCCGGCCCGCCGGAAGCCTTCCCGGCGGGCGCGTTGAAAGGCTCAATCAGAAGCTTGGCAATTGCGGCAGCGGCCGACCGGTCCACTTGACCGAGATACGGTCGAGATCGCCGGACATTTTCATGAGGTAGATGGAGGTGTTCAGCCATTGGCGCAGCTCGAAATCCTCGAGCTTCGTCGCCATGGAGTTGCCCTGCTGGAAGAAGGTGAACCCAACCTGCAAACCGGCTTCCGGACGCTGTTTGATGATCGCCTCGCCGACTGTGGAAGGCAGTGCCACGGCATCGACCTGACCTGCAAGCAGTGCCTGGGCGCTGGTGGAATCGTCCTCGTAGACAACGATTTCCAGACCTTCGACATTGGCCTTGCGCAGCGCGGTTTCCTGCGAGGAACCGCGATTGACCGACACGCGCTTGCCCTTGAGGCTGTCGAGATTCTCGAACTTCTGGTCCTTGCCGGAGATGATATCCATGTTGAAGGCGCTGTAAGGCTGCGTAAACATCACGGTCTTGGCGCGCTCGCCGGTCGGCGCAAGCGTTGCAACAAGGAAGTCGACCTTACCGGTCTGGAGCGCGGGAATACGCGCAGGTGGCGTCAGCGGCACAAGCTCAACCGGCAGCGACAGGTAAGAACCGATGAGGTTGGCGACATCCACGTCATAACCGGAAGGATTGCCCTTCTCATCCACCATGCCCATCGGCGGAGCGCCGGTCAGAACGCCGATCTTGACCTTGCCGCGCGCCGTGATCTCGCTGAGCGAGACAGCATGGGCGGATGTGGTGACGGCAAGCGCCGCTGCGGCAACACCGACGGCAACGGTCATGTTCTTCAGAAATCTTGAAATGCTCATGGTTTCTCCTCCAACCTTATAGTGGCTGCCCAAATGGAACAGCGGCCTTGCGCAAACCGGAAAATGTTCTCGATAACATTTTACCGCGATTGACTAAAAACTCCTCCCAAGAAACCGCGAAAGCACAAAACCAGATGAATTCCCCATTAAATTCACTGTTTTCGGCTGGTTATCGATTTTCCTCGTGTCGACACCGTTTCACGTTCTTGGCAGGATCAATAATGCATGTTATCGGTATCATTGCAAGTCTGATCTGCACCCCTGTTGCATTGGACAGTCGTTCGGGAGGAAAACCATGTATACACGCTCGGCAATTTTCGAAGGCAAGATCCACCCCGGCCGGGAGGAGGAGTTCTTCCGCATCGTCGAGGAAAAATTGCTGCCAGTCTGGAAACGTATGCCGAATGCACAGGCCGTGCGGGTGATGCGCACCGAGCGCACGGACCCGGACGCCGCGTCGATCATCATGGTGCAGGAAATCGACTATCCGTCGATGGAAGCAGTGGAGGAAGCGCTGGTTTCCCCCGTCCGGCTGGAAGGCCGGGTGCTGACGGATGAGATGATGAGCATGTGCGACGGGCGTTTTTATCATCTGGTCTATAGCCGCGTCGCATAAATCCGGTGCACGCCGCATTGATACCAAATCATACGGCGTGCTTTCCCTAGATATCTTCGTGTATGTCTTGTCCTGAACCGGTTCGAATTTCGGGAGACATGCTTTGGTGGAGCGCACGCCCTTGGCCGCAGCGTTAGTCACGTCAAAAAAAGCTACCATGAGCGACGTCTCGAAACTCGCGGGCGTCTCCAAGATGACCGTTTCGCGGGTGTTGGCCGATCCTGCCCTGGTGTCGGAAGAGACGCGCCAGAAGGTGATGAAGGCCATCGAGAAGCTTGGCTATGTGCCGGATCGAATCGCCGGTTCGCTCTCTTCCCGGCGCACCAATTTCATCACCGCTATCCTGCCAACACTCACCAACTCCAATTTCGCCGACAGCGCGCAGGGGCTGGCCAAAGCGCTGCGCGCGGCCGATTACCAGTTGCTGATCGGTTATACGATGTATGACCTGCAGGAGGAGGAGCGCGTCATCCGCACCATGATGGAGCGCCGCCCTGATGCTATCGTCGTCGCCGGCACGGTGCATACCAAGATGGCGAGCGAAGTGTTGATGCGCGCCGGTATCCCGATTGTTGAAATCTGGGACGTGCCCGAACATCCGATCGACCACGCGGTCGGTTTTTCCAATTACGAAGTGGGAAGAACCGCCGCCAAACACTTGATATCGCTCGGCTTCAAGAGAATCGGTGCGCTCGGTTCCAGGGCCGACGGTGATGTGAAGGATTGGCGCGGAGAAAGCCGCCTCCTCGGTTTTGGTGCAGCACTGCGCGAAGCCGGCATTTCCGACGATCTCATCATTCGTGAAGGCAGCGCGCCGGTCTCCTATGATCACGGCGCAAGGACACTCGGTTCGCTGCTGACAAAGGCGCCCGATGTCGAAGGTATTTTCGCCGTCTCCGATATTTCCGCCGTTGGCGCGCTGATGGAATGTCACCGCCGCGGCATTGCCGTGCCCGATCAGGTTTCCATTCTCGGCTTCGGAGATTTCGATATCGGCCGGCAATGTTATCCGGCGATTTCGACTATCCGGGTCGATGCGCAGATGATCGGCCGAAAGGCGGGCGAATTGCTGCTTTCGATATTGGAGCCGGAAAAGGATGCCGCGGTTCCCGAAGGGGCGCGGGTGGATGTCGGGTTCGAGCTGATCGTGCGGGAAACGACGAAGCGGTTGGGTAGGTGAGACTCTAGTGAGGGGGAACGAGCGGCGGCCACTTGCTTCTTCTCCCCAAGGGGGAAAAGAAACGAGTGGCACCATCCTCTCCCCATCTCGACGTCATCCTCGGGCTTGATCCGAGGACCTGCAAATTCGGCAACCAACGGGCCCTCGCCTCAAGGGCGAGGATGACAGGCGAGGATCTTACCGCGCACCCCAGGTATCCGTCAGCCGATACCCCTCCGGCCATGGATCCGACGGATCGAGCATGTGCTGGTGTATTCCGGTGATCCAGCCTCGGCCGGAGATTTCCGGCAGGATGGCAGGGCGGTCGCCGACTGTTGTGGTTCCGAGGATACGGCCGGTGAAGGTCGAGCCGATCAGCGACACCGCCGTCAGCGTTTCGTCTTCCTTCATTTCGCCGCGTGCATGCAGCACGGCCATGCGAGCCGAAAGTGCCGTGCCGGTCGGCGAGCGGTCCACCTTGCCCGGCTGGATGGCAACGGCCGCCCCTGCCCGCAGGCCCTCGGCTGTGCGTTCTACCTTGCCGGCGAAGAGGCAGAAGGAAAAATGTTTCCAGTCGGGGTTTTCGGGATGATCGAAACCCAGAGCCTTGTTGGCGGCATTGGTGATACGCACACCGAGGCGGGCGATCTCATGCGCCTCTTCCGGCTTCAGGCTGAAGCCCATCGCCTCGGCATCGACAATGACGAAACTATCACCGCCATAGGCGGTGTCCACTTTCAACTTACCGAGACCTTCGACCTCAAGTTCCGCATCGAGCTTCGCGGCAAAGCTCGGCAGGTTCTGCACGAAAATGCGTTCGGCCTTGCCGTTACGGCATTCCGCGCGCACCTTCACCAGCCCACCCGGTGCTTCCAGCAGCATATGGGTTTCCGGCTCCTGCATCGGCACGATGCCGCCATCCAGCAGCACGGTGGACACGCAAATTGAGTTGGAGCCGGACATGGGCGGCGTATCTTCCGGCTCCATGATGATGAAGGCGGCATCCGCATCGGGATGTTTGGGCGGCACCAGCAGATTGACGTGGCGGAAGACGCCGCCGCGTGGCTCATTCAGCACGAAATTGCGGAGGGTTTCATCACGGGCGATGAAACGGCTCTGTTCCCAGATCGTTTCGCCTGGCGGCGGCCTGACACCGCCGACGATCACATCCCCCACTTCGCCTTCCGCATGGGCGGAAATGACATGAACGGTCTTGATACTGCGCATTCAGTTCTCCTCAGGAAAGCCAGGCGGGAAGACGGGAAGCAGCCCTGCCGGTCAGCGCGCTTTCAACGCAATCGGCAAGACTGCCGAAGCGCACCGCGCGACCGCTAAGGCCGGGGCCGTAATGGGCGTATTTGCCGGAATTGGTCATGAGCGCACGGGTCTTCGTCGGAAAAACCGGCTCGGAAATCGAGCACCAGCACAGGTCAGGCAGCACCTGCACGCCACTATCTTTCAGACGTTGCAGTGTGCCATCCTGTATGGCCGCATCGATAATCTGCTGGCCGGCAGTCACGATGACGGCGACATCCGCATGGCGTTTGCGGCCGTTGAACGCGGCGGCAAGGGCGCGGCACTCTTCCAGCGAGGCATGAGGGCTACCGATGGCAACGAGTTGCACCTCTTCCGGCCCCTCGTTCAGAAGCGACCAGCCAGCGGCCATATCGGCGAGTGAAATGGTTACGGTGTCGGCGGTTTCGAGCGGCGCAAGTTCCGCCTCCGGCGTCACGCCCTCGATATGAAGCATGGGTGAAGCAGAAGTGGTGCCGAAAGCGGCGCAAAGCGCTTTCAGATCATCCCGCGAGGGCATTGCGGAACCGAGGCCGCGCAGCAGCGGAATGCAATCCGGCGCGGCCTTGCCGGCGAGATAGCCGACGAGCGGCCAGAAGGCGTCATCGATGCCCGCTGGCAACGCCACATCGATGATACGCTGCGGCCGGCGGCTCTCTTCGAGATACACGCCCGAAAGCGGCGCCCTGCCCGTCATCGCAATGCAGAGATCGAGAAAATCCGGGTGCTTGGCGGTGCGGGCACCGAGCACCGTATTGGCGAAGATCACCGCATTCGATTCGGCCCAGCCGATCGATTCGCCGGCACTTGGCGCGCTATCCAGCAGGTAAGGAGAACACGTGAAGGTGGGACGACAGCCCATGCGCACATAGGCATCCGCCAGCCTTGCGGCCGGATCGCCGAAATCCTCCGGCACGCCCTGCGCCCGCCAATGCGCCTTGTCCACCGAAATGGCGTTCATGGTCGTTGGCACCCGCACCTTGCCGCCCATGTCAGCCATTTTTTCCGCGAAGGTCAGGTTGGCGGGGCTGGCATAGATGCAGCCATCAATATGACCCTGTGTCACATCGACAAGCGCGGATGCGCCCTGCTGGGCCGCCATGGCGACGATGATGCGCATGGCCTGGCGCGCGGCGATGCCGTCACGGCCCTCAAGCATCGCCCGGTCGTCGTCGGTGAGGTCGAGATGGGCCGTCGCCGGCGGAGCGATGGCAAGCGAGATACCGTCGGCCTCAATGGTGTTCTCGTTGATGCTGACATGCGCGGCACGCGAGAAGCGGTCGAAATTATCCGCGTCAAGACGGACGACCGGCAAAGCCTTTTCGAACATTTCCGCCGCCACAAGCGCGCCGAGCGTCAGAACATCTTCAGCCTCGCAGAAAACCAGCGCCGAGGGCGCTCGGCCGGTGAGGATAAGATCAAGCAGAACGCCCGAACCGGTGCATGAGCCGCGGCTGGTCGGCATGAACAGCACGCCGCCGGTGAGACAGACGCCATGCAACGGGTGGTGAACGTCGATCACCTTGCCGGTGGCAGGATCGACCCCGCCCCAGAAGCTCAGCGCTTCGGTCGCGGCGATCACGGGACCCTCGGCGGCTCCGGCCAGAATGCTGCGAGCTTCAGGAACGGCAGAAAACATCGAAAACCTCCCTAAAGCATTTCCGTCAAAACCGCATAGCGGTTCTACGCCCGGTAAATGCTTGAAAAACAGAGCCAAGAGTTTTTGCCTTTCAGAGAAAAGCCAAATCCTCTAGAAACGTTGCGGCGAAAATGCCCCTGTATCGATGGCGGGTTTTTGGCCCGTCAGAAGATCGGCGACGATGCGGGCGGTGCCGGCGGATTGCGTCAGCCCCAGATGGCCATGACCAAAGGCATAAATCACCCTCGCCGTGTGCCGTGCTTCACCTATGGCCGGCAGGCTGTCCGGCAGCGAGGGACGAAAGCCCATCCACTGCTTGCCGCCTTCCGTTTTCAGGCCCGGCAGAAAAGCCTTCGCCTTGGTCAAAAGCGCCTCGGACCGGGCGAAATTGGCCGGAAGCTCCAGTCCGCCGAGTTCCACCGCACCGCCAACACGAATGCCGGAGGATAGACGAGTAACGACGAAACCATGGCCGCCGAAAGTCACCTGCGTGCGCAGATCGAAGGCACCGGACGGCAAGGTGGTATTATATCCCCTTTCCGTTTCCAGCGGAATTTTTTCACCAAGCGAACGGGCGATGCGGTGCGAGAAAGCCCCCGCCGCCAGCACCACCTTGCCTGCCCTGCGCGTGCGCCCATCATGGCTCACCACCTCGACGCCATCGTCCAGCGGTCGGAGCGAGGCGACATCAAGGCATTCGATGCGGCCACCAATTGTGCGGAAATGGTCGGCCAGCGCCAGCGTATAAAGCTTGGGATCGGCGATGGAATACCAGCCGGGCGTAAAGGTGCCGCAGGAAAAACGCGGCGCGATGCCGGGCTGTATCTCGGCCATCTGTTCGGCGCTCAGATGCCGGAACTCGATGCCATGGCGTTCGCGCGCCTTCCAGCCGGGAAGCGAGGCTTCGAATTCGGCCTCGCTTTCATAGACCTGAAGGTTCCCCTCCTTGCGCAGCATCGCAATCGTGTCCGTCTTTTTGAGGAACGGCTCCAGCTCAGCCTTGGAAAGGTCCATCAGCGCCGTCTGGGCGGCGGTCGAATGTTCGACTTTCGATGCCGCGCAGGCCCGCCAGAACCGGAACATCCACGGCGCGATCTTCAGCGCATAGGCCGGCGGCACGCTGAGCGGCCCGAGCGGATCGAGAAGCCACTTCGGCGCTTTCCAGAGAATGCCTGGCGATGCCAGCGGCAGGATATCGGTGAAAGCGAAGGCGCCGGCATTGCCGGCCGAAGCGCCCGCCGCCGGTCCTTCACGGTCGATGACCGTGACCGACAGGCCGCGGCCCTGCGCCGCGATTGCCGCCGAGAGGCCGACAACGCCGGCCCCAATGACGATGACATCATTTGCAGGCATTACCGAACGCTCGCCAGGAACTTCTGCGTCTCAGGATGCTGCGGCGCGCCAAAGAGCTGATCCGGCGTGCCGATTTCCGCCATCACGCCCTGATGGAAGAAGGCCACACGGTTCGAGACATCGCGGGCGAAGGCCATTTCGTGCGTGACGCAGATCATCGTCATGCCTTCATCCGCCAGCATCTTCAGCGTATCGAGCACCTCGCCGACCAGCATCGGATCGAGCGCGGAGGTGACTTCGTCGAAAAGCATGTATTCCGGCGACATGGCGAGCGCGCGGGCAATCGCCATGCGTTGCTGCTGGCCGCCGGACATGCGGTTCGGGTAGACCTTCAGCTTTTCGGCAAGGCCGACATGGGTCAATTGTTTGACTGCGATTTCCTCGGCCTTTTCCCTGGAAATCCCGAGCACCTTGCGCGGCGCCAGCATGACGTTTTCAAGCACCGTCAGATGCGGAAAGGCGTTCCACTGCTGGAAGACGATGCCGACCTTGCGGCGCAGCTTGTTGAGGTCGGTCGACTTGGCGTGGACCTCGGTGCCGTCGATGACGATCTTGCCGCTGTCGATCGGCTCAAGGCCGTTGATGCAGGTAAGCAGCGTCGACTTGCCGGAACCGGAGCCGCCGATGATGGTGACCACCTCGCCCTTATTGACGGTGAGGTTGATCCCTTTCAGAACCTCCAGCGGGCCGAAGGATTTGTGGACGTTTTCGATCTCAATCATTGGGGGACCACCGTCTTTCGAGATACCCGCCGAAACGGGCGATGGGGAAGCTGATAAGGAAGTAGATGGCGCCGCAGATCATCAGGATGGTCAGCGGTTCCTGCAGGCGGGTGACAAGGATCTGCGAGGCGCGCAGAAGCTCGATGAGGCCGAGCCACAAAACAAGCGCGGAATCCTTCATCACACCCAGCGTCAGACCGATCCACGCCGGCAATGACACGCGCGTAGCCAGCGGCAGAACGATGTAACGCATGTCCTGCGACCAGGTCATGCCAAGCGACCGGCAGGCGCGGCGGGTGTTGGACGGCACCGCTTCGATGCCGCCACGCACGATTTCCGTGCAATAAGCCGCGGTATAAAGCGACAGTACCACGCAGGAGGTGGTGAAGGGTGGCCAGCCGAGCTTGGCGATCGACTGGAAGGCATTGCCGAGAACCAGCTGGATGAGCAATGGTACGGAACGGAAAATATCCAGAATGAAAGTCAGCGGCAGCGACCAATAAGGTCCGACCTGGAAACGGATGATGCCGAAGATGATCCCCATGATGGTGCCTGCCGAAACGGCAACGGCGGTGACGGCAAGCGTCATGCCGGCACCCTTGGCCAGGAAGACGAGATCACTCCAGGTGAGAGCGGTTTCAAACATGGCTCACCTCTCTCAGTAGCGGAACAGACGCGCGGCCAGCAATCGGGCGGCGAGCGTGACGATCTTGGCGATCACATAATAGATGACCGCGGCAAGCGCGAAGAATTCGAAGGTGCGGAACGAACGGGCGTTCAGCGCCTGGGTGACACCGGCGAGATCCGTATTCATACCGACCGTGACGCCGAGCGAGGTCATGAGGATCGCCCAGACCATCTGGTTTGTGGCAGGCAAAAACGCGACACGCAGCATCTGAGGCATAATGATGAGACGGAACGTCTGCATCGATGTCATGCCCAGCGAGCGGCCTGACCGCGTCTGCGTATCCGGAATGGCTTTCAGCGCACCACGGAAATTCTCTGCGAGATAACCGGCATTGTTGAAGGCGATGCCGACGAGAAGGGCGGTATAGGGGCTGAGGTGAATGCCGAAATTGCCAAGGCCGAAATGCGCCATATAGATCTGGAACAAGGCCGGCGTGTTGCGCGCGACTTCTACCCAGACAGCAGCGAAAGCACCCAGGATCCGGTTGCCGGAAAGCCGAAACAGCGTCAGCACAATGGCGCATGCAAGGCCGATAACCATCGACAATATGGCGATCTGGAGCGTCACCACCGCACCGTCCAGAAGCTGTGGCAGAGCCTTCAGCGCCTGATTCCAGTGGAATGTATAGTTGAACATGAAGGTCCCGCCTCCTCAGAAACGATCAACGGCGCGATCATTTCGACCGCGCCGTTTACGAAAAGTCCTGATTAGCGATAAACGCCGTTGACGGTGAGTGAAGGCACTTCGCCGCCAACCCACTTTTTGTAGAGTTCGGCGTAACGCCCTGTGCGGACCTGCTGATTGATGAAGAGGTTCAGATAATTGATGAAGCCGTATTCATCACGGTTGGTGAAGAGCGCGACATAGTCAATGTCGTATGGCGCCTTGCCGACAACGGAAATGCCTGCGAACTTGCCGCTCTTGACGTTCGACTGAGCAACCGTCGAGGTCGAAACGGTCGCGTCAATCTGGCCCTGGCTGAGAGCAAGGAAAACGTCAGCCTGAGTCTGGTACGGGCGGAATTCGCCGACTCCCCATTCCTTGACGGTCTTTTCAAGCGCGATCGCCTCGAAGGTGCCGGCAGTCGCACCAACCGTCTTGCCCTTCATGTCCTCGAACGACTTGACGCCCGACTTGTCGTTAGCGGTCACGGCCATTTCGAAAGCGAAATAAGGCACGGTCATGCCGACCGTTTTCGCGCGTTCCAGCGTATCGGAGGTCGAGGCAACGCCGACATCAACGCGACCGGACATCAGTGCCGGAATACGCTCGGGGAACGGGGTCTCAACGATCTCAGCGGTGACGCCGAGCGCCTTGGCGAGATCGTTGCAATAGTCAACGTCAAAACCGATCGGGTTGTTGGCGTCGTCACGCGCGCCCATGGGCGGGAAGTCAAGGACGACGGCGCAGCGCAGCGTACCGGACGAAATAATGTCGTCGAGCTTGTCGGCCTTGGCCGGGGTGATTGCGGAAGTGGCGGCCAACAGGCCGGCGAAAATGGCCGATTTTTTCATTTTTGATTTGCTCCCAGAATTGGTCTGCCCTTGAGGGCCAGGCCACTATTTCCCCACCTAAGCGAGAAATCAATATAAAAATACAAGGAGTATACAAAAAGAATTTTTGCATGTGCGAAATTGGAGGAGGCACCCGTTAGACTGGGTAGGAAAACCGCTTTGGAATCAATTGGGCAGGAGGGACAGCCCGATGCTGCCTCAAAGTGATGCTTTGCGCCGGCACTCACCCGATGCGCATTTGAATCTTTTGCGCCTATCAGCAGGTAGGGATTTGTTTGACTGGTCTAGATCTGTGAAAGCATTGGTAAATGGCTCGATTTTCGCCTCCTTATGCCTAAAGGAGCCGCACGCTCTCGGAAGGATAAATGAAATGAACCGTTGCATTACGTCGCCCTTTGTATACTTTATGTATTCAAATTGTGCGATCCTGTTGGAGGACTATGATGAGCGACACGACCACCTTGACCGTTGAGGCACTCTTTCAGCGGGTCGAGTCGATTTTCCTGAGGGCCGGTCTCAATGATGTGCAGTCCGCTGCATTGGCGCGCGTCATCACAGCAGGTGAGCGAGATGCCTGCAAATCTCATGGGGTTTACCGTATCGAGGGCGCGTTGCGGACCGTTAAGTCCGGCAAGGTCAAGCCGGATGCAATACCGCAAGTCGCGGAGGACGATGGAACGGCAATTGTTAAGGTCAGTGCCAATGGCGGCTTCGCCAACCCCGCTTTCGAGCTTGGCCTGCCGGTTCTGGTGGAGCGCACGAAACGCCTCGGCGTCGCAGCGCTTGTCATCAATGACTGCACGCACTTTTCGGCACTCTGGCCCGAAGTTGAAGGGCTGACAGAAAACGGGCTCGCCGGGCTGGTGATGTGCCCGAGCTACGCCACCGTCGCACCCACGGGCGGTAGCAAACCCTTGCTCGGCACAAATCCCTTCGCTTTCGGCTGGCCGCGCAAGAACACCTCACCTTACGTCTTCGATTTCGCGACGTCGGTCGCTGCCCGTGGCGAGATTGAACTGCACCGCCGCGCCGGTAAGGCTCTGCCAGAGGGTTGGGCCGTGGACTCCAATGGAAATCCCACCACAGATCCTGAGGCAGCCCTTGCCGGCGCCATGCTTCCTTTTGGCGCCCATAAGGGATCAGCCATCGGCACCATGATAGAACTTCTCGCCGGAATCATGATCGGTGACCTGACAAGCCCAGAAGTGCTTGATTATCTTGGCACGACCACACTTGCGCCCTTCCATGGCGAGTTGATCGTCGCCTTCTCGCCGGAAGCCTTCGCCAAAGGCCGCCCCGGTGACCCATTCCAGCGCGCGGAAGTGCTGTTCGAAGCGATCGTCGGCCAGGGTGCCCGCTTGCCCTCCGGCCGTCGCTTCGCGGCGCGTGCCAAATCCGAAAACGAAGGCATCACGCTCACCGCCGCCGAAATGGCCGGCCTTGACCGACTGCTGGAGAAGGGGCTGGACGCGGTCTCCTGACATTTGGATGGGGAAATGAAAAACGGCCCGCAATTGCGGGCCTTGATAGCGACAACGTCACTCAGCGTTTTTTTGCGACTGCATAGCATCCCCGCGCCGGCACACCTGACTAGATCGGCTTCCAGCGCGATCAGGTCCTTGATCGCGGAAAAGTCCTTTCACGGTGCAGACGCGCCGTGGCTGAATACCGGATCTAGTCCGGCATGACTGAGGAGAAACATCAAACCTCATCTCATGCAAAAAGGCCCACAGTTGCGGGCCTTTCTTTCACAGCAGCGATATCTCAGGCAGCCTTGCAGGCCTGCACTGCGCCCGGAAGCTTGCTCCAGTCAGCGTACCAGCTGTTGAACAGCTTGAACTGCGCTTCGACATAACCGCGCTGGCTGTCGGTCAAGGCATCGGTTTCGTTG
The DNA here is from genome assembly GCA_025667525.1 of Glebionis coronaria. Taxonomy (NCBI): domain Eukaryota; kingdom Viridiplantae; phylum Streptophyta; class Magnoliopsida; order Asterales; family Asteraceae; genus Glebionis; species Glebionis coronaria. Next base: position 64,362 of record JANFOE010001226.1, read on the forward strand.
AAGTGGAGCGTGTATTCCTTGTCGCCCTTCAGCACCATCATATGCTTGAAGTAGAGAACCAGATCCGGGCCTTCATCGAAGGAGGATAGTACGGCGAGCGCCTGTTCCAGTTCCAGCGCGCGGGCGCGGGCATCCGCATCACCCTTGGCGGCCGCCTGCGACAGCTTGCAGAGATGAATGACTTCCTTGGGAAGCACATTGCCGATGCCGGTGATGGCGCCGGTTGCGCCGCAATTGACGAAGCCGTGGAAGACGGCGGTATCGACGCCAATCATCAGAGTAACGTCGTCGTCACGGCTGGTAATGTTTTCAGCCGCATAACGCATATCGGCGGGACCGCCGAATTCCTTGAAACCGACGAGGTTCTTATGCTCGGCGCGCAACGCAAAGAAGAGATCGGCGCGGGTCGCGAAGCCGTAGTATGGGCTGTTGTAGATGACGGCCGGGATTTCCGGAGCAGCCGAGAGAATGGCTTTGAAGTGGGCCTTCTGGGCAGCGATGACAGAACCGCGCGACAGGACGCGTGGAATGACCATCAACCCCTTGGCGCCAACCTTCTGGGCGTGCGCGACATGAGCAACGGCAGATGCCGTGTTGACCGCCCCGGTACCAACGATGACAGGAATGCCAGCCTTAACGAGACGCTCGACGCCTTCCATGCGCTGCTCGTCCGTCAGGAGCGGCCAGTCGCCCATGGAGCCGCAATAAACGACGGCGGACATTCCGTCGGCGATGAGTTCCTTGCCCTTGCGGACAAGCGCATCGAAATCAGGTGTGCGGTCTGCCTTGCATGGGGTCATCAAAGCAGGGATTACGCCGGAAAAAATGCTGGCCGTCATTATTAGCTCCTAAGGCACAGGGTTCTCAGGAATGGTCGCGGCTCCGCGCCACCCTTTCGAGGAGGACATTACTATCTTGTATTTTATTTGTCGACAAGAAATCGACAGGCTACAGACTTATTTCAAGGCGCTCGTTTCGCACCAGCAGTTTCTGCACCTGGCGAACGATCTGTTCCGCGTGTTCACGCGCCAGTTTTTCCGAAAGTGCGATATCGCGCGCGGCGATCGCCGCGATCATTTCCTCATGGTCATCGACGAACCGCTTAGGCAGGCGGTCCTCGTAGGATTGATAATAGAGCCTGAGGATACGTCGCCCCTCATCCAGCAGGCGCTTGAAGAGGCTGGTGAAATAGGGGTTGCGGCCGGCCTCCGCTATCGAGAGATGAAGAGCGGCGTTGGTGGAGATCATTGCCAGTGCGTCCTGCTCCTCAACGGCTATGGCAAACTCCTTGTTATGCGCGCGAATGCCAGCCAGGTCCTCCGGCCGATGATATTGCGCGGCCAGTTGGGTTGTGACGCGGTACATCAAGACCAAAGCGTCGAAATAGGTGTGCATGTTCAAGAAATCGATATTCGACACCATGGTCGAGCGGTTGGGCAGCGTATCGATCAGCCCCTCACCCGAAAGGCGCACCAGCGCTTCACGAATGGGCGTGCGTGACATTTTGAATCGTTCGGCCAGCTGCACTTCATCGATGGGGCTTCCCGGCGGCAGAACCAGATCGAGAATCTCGTCACGCAGCAGGTCATAAACCATTTTCACGCCGGAGCCGCGCTTGCGCTCTGCAGAAGCAATAATATCCGTCATCATTAATCCCTCTTGTCGACATAAAGAGTACTATTATTTTTTTTCGTTATCAACGCGGTGTGGCACGGCTGTGACTTTGAATGCCGGAATAATCGTTCAAAAACAACAAAAAGCCGTCGCGGAAATTGCCCACGACGGCTTCAGATCATTCAATTTGTGTCGCAAGCCGGTCACGAGCGCGGATTGTGCGATAAAAGAGGATACGACTTGCTACAACGCTTCGGCCAGCGATCAGTTACGCAGACCGGTCGCCACGACGGAAATTTTGAAAGCGCCGTCCAGCGTCGGATCAAAAGACGCCCCCATAACGACGTCCGTTTCCTCGCTGACGGCCTCGCGAACCAGCGTCATTGCTTCATCGATTTCGTAAAGGGTGAGGTCGTTGCCACCGGAAATCGAGACCAACGCCCCGCGGGCTTCCTTCAGCGAAGGTTCGCCGAGCAGGGGATTGGCAATGGCTGCGGCCGCCGCTTCCGACGCGCGCTTCTCGCCCTTGGCCTGCGCGGTTCCCATCAGCGCGCGGCCACCATTCTTCATAACGTAACGCACATCGGCAAAATCAAGGTTGACCAGGCCTTCGCGCAGAATGAGATCGGTGATGCAGCGCACGCCGAGCGACAGAACCTTGTCCGCGGTCTTCAAAGCATTCTCAAACGTGGTGCCGGCGTCCGCGATGCGCAGCAGGTTTTGGTTGGGAATGACGATGACGGTGTCGGCCGTATTGAGCAGGTTGGCAAAGCCATACTCGGCAGCGCGCATGCGGCGCGCGCCCTCGAAGCTGAAAGGCAGAGTAACGACGCCGACGGTGAGGATGTTCTTTGCCCTGCAGGCTTCAGCGATCACCGGAGCAGCCCCGGTACCGGTGCCGCCGCCCATGCCGGCGGTGATAAAGCACATGTCGTAACCGCTGAGGTGGTCCATGATCTCATCGAGGGAATCAATCGCCGCCTGACGGCCGACCTCCGGATCGGCGCCCGCTCCCAGACCGCCCGTCAGTTCTGAACTGAGCTGGACGAGGCGGGGCGCGTTGGTCTTCTTCAACGCCTGCGCATCCGTATTGGCTGCAATAAAATCCACCCCGCCAATCCCTTCAGCGATCATGTTGTTGATCGCATTGCCTCCGCCCCCCCCGACGCCGACGACAGCGATATTGGGGGTATTGCGAGCAATGGTGGCGCGCGGAGACTGGGTCATCGTCTTGTTCTCTTTCTCAACTCATAGGGTCCGGTGCCGTACAGATAATCGGCACCCGAATGATCGGCGGCATTGCAGCGCGTCTTCCTGGGCGCAGGAACAACACGGTAACGCCTTGAAATTTCATGCAAGCCTTAAGGACAGATTGCGGCCAAAAGGCTTGCGCACAAGCGGCGAAAGATGCGCTACGGCAACGTTCTCCCACCCCTTCCCCGGATGAAAACCAAACCGAATCAAATGCTTCACCATTGAGTGTTGATAGCCGAAAAGGGACATCGTTTACACTCCATTCACTATGTTTATCTCAATTTGGAACGAGTTACCCTCACGGGTGTTTGCTAGCCGACAGCGCCCGATGAGCGCATAGTATGGAGACAGGCAATGTTGGCAGACGTCTTGCAGAGAGAACCAGGTTACAGCACGCAACAGCCTCGCGTCCTGATCGTGGAAGACGAATTTCTGATTGCCATGGATATTGAAGACTCAATCATGCAGGCCGAAGATGATGCCAACGTCATCGGCATTGCCAACCGTCTGGACGATGCCATCGCGCTCGGACGCAGTGCCGACGTCGCCTTTGTCGACGTCAATCTGGCAGACGGCCAGACCGGTCCTGAAATCGGCCGCAGACTTTCCGAGAGCGGTGTGGTCGTGATCTTCATGACCGCCAACCCTGAGGTGGTCGTTAACCTTGGTGTCGGGGCGGGCGTGATCTCAAAGCCAGTGCCGCAGGACGCGGTAGAACAGTGCCTCGCTTATGCCATTGCCAAACGCGCCGGCACCCACGCCGTGACCCCGATCGGCATGATGCCCTTCGAGTAGATCCACGGTTATAAACGTGGCTGAAAACAAAAAAGCCTGCCGCGGGAGGAGGTGCGGCAGGCTTTCTGAAAAAATGAACAGCGACTTGGGAGGAGGATAGACGCTGTCCCCGGGGCAATCCTTTGGGAGGAGGAGTAGGATCGCCCGCTTCACGAAAAGGATGTGGGAGGAGGTACATCCGTTTCGATGAAATGAAGATACCATTTTTCTGCGCATTTGACAGGCACAAGGTTGCAGCACTGATATGCGCTGGACGCATGCCCCTCGAGAGCAGTCGCCACTTGGTGGAGCGGCTAAACGATTGCTACCCGCGCCCGCTGTACATATTGGATTTGCGGATTGTTTTCATACTTGGGAGTAGTCGGCGAAGGCGAACCTCTCCTATGCTTTGTAGTGATCCGGGCGCTAAAGGATGAGGTCACACTAAGTGAAAACAAAAACGCCCGCAAGGCGGGCGTTCGGAACTTGAAAATGCGGAAGTGCCGCTTGTTTATTTGCCAACGGCCGCGCGGGCCACGCTGGTGATCTGGCTGCGGTCGATACCGAGATCGTGCAGTTCACGGCTGCTCATACGGCCCAGTTCGTTGATCGTCTGACGATATTTGCGCCAATTGTTGAAGCTGCGTGCTACGTTCATGACATGACCCTTTCTGAGGTTTTGGTGACGTCAGTAACGTTTTGTTCCGGCGTCCTTCGATGACCTCTATATGCGCTTTTCAATGGGGAATTAACAGGCAGAATAAGGCAATCCACCCATGCGTCAGACGCAAGGGTTGCCGACCCGGCCCGGGTCGAAAAGTAACGTGGCTCAAATCCAGGACCTGGTAACGGAGCGCCTGCTTAGAACTTGTAGCGCACGCCGAAGACATTGGCGTTTGTCGCGCCCTTCATATTGCCCAATGTCTTGCCGCCGCCGGAACGGTGGTGGAGGCGCCAGAAGAATTCCGTCGAGGAATCCTCGCTGAAGGAGACGTTGATCTCAGGCCCGAGATAAAACAGGACGTTGGCGTTGCCATCATCCTTAATTTCCTGCTCGCGCTCGCGGCCCGGCTGCGCATCCGTGACGAGGCTGAGACCGGCGGTAAAGCTCGGGGTGATGAACAGTCGCTCACTGAGCCTGATCTGCTCATAACGCGCGACCGGGCCCGCCCACACCTCACCGGTAAGGCCCTTGCCAACTCTCGCAGCAATGCCGATTTCGCCACCCAGTTTTACATTGCCGATGCGGTAGGGATAAAACTGGTAACCGCCGCCCAGAATGACATTCTTTTCGTATTCCACGGGAATGAGGGCAGCGCTTTTCAGCATGTCTTCTTTCGTCAGCATACCGCCGAAACCGAATATCGCCTCGCCTGTCTCCGAAGCCATCTCCTCCGATGCCAAAGATGGTGTCGCGGCCAGTGCGATCATGGCCGCCAGCGACAGGCGTGCTGCGATATTCATTTGCTACTCCTGAACAAAGCCCTCTTTTACCCAGCCGTCTCATAGGCATATTGCCCGAAGGCGAAAATAGCGTTGCCGAACACAATTAGTTTAACTCGTCTGGATATGCGGGAAGACGGGTTCATTTTCGATGTTCAGCGAAGGAACCGCCTGAATCGGCGAAGCGCAAGAACGAAAAGCGTCGAGCCGATGGCCAGCAGCGCGAGCAGCTGCGGCCAGACCACATCCAGCCCCGCCCCTCTGAAAAGCACCGATTGCGCCAGGATGACGAAATGGGTGTTTGGTGCCAGAAGCATGATGTACTGGATGATATCAGGCATGCTTTCGCGCGGTGTCATGGCGCCGGACAGCACCTGCAGCGGTAACAAAAACAGGATCAGCAACATGCCGAATTGCGGCATGGAACCTGCCACTGTCGCGAGGAAAATGCCCATCGATGTCATGGCAAAAAGCTGCAGCGCCGTTCCAAGCAGGAAAAGCGAAAGCGAGCCTTCTATGGGGATGGCGAGCAGCCCCTTGACGACAACAAGAAGGGAGAATGCGGAGGCTACCAGCACAACAAGGCCCATGGACCAGACCTTGCTGAGCATGATTTCCAGCGGCGTGACCGGCATGACCAGCAGATGTTCGACCGTTCCGTGTTCTCGCTCGCGAATAAGCGCCGCCCCTGTCAGCACGATGGAGAGCATGGTAATGGCGGTGATGATGTTGTTGATCGAGCCGAACCAGGATTTGTCCAGCTCCGGATTGAAACGGGAGCGCAGCGTCAGTTCCACCGGCACCGAGGTCGCACCGCGATAACGGTTGATATATTCCTGAACTTCGCTCGTCACGATGCTCTGCACATAACCGCCGCCGCTGAAAGCCTGGCTCATGCGGGTGGCATCGATGTTGAGCTGGATGGCAGGCTGCTGGCCGGCCATCAGCCGGCGCTGGAAATCCGGCGGGATATCGAGCGCGAAGGTATCGAGGCCCGCATCCATGCGCTTGTCCATTTCGGCGATGGAAATCTGCTTTGGCGGTGCGAAATAGGGCGGATAAAATGCCGTGCTGATGCGGCTGGAAAGCGGCGACTGATCCTCGTCGACAATGGCGATGGCCGCGTTGTTCAGAGTCTCCGGCAGCGCGCTGGAACCGGTATAGATCTGCAGCGTGAAGGCATAGACGATAAGCAGCATCAGCATTCCGTCTCGCGCAAGTCCGCGCAGTTCCTTGATGCCGAGCTGGAAAATGTTGGACGAAAAAAGCCTCATGACGCCTGCTTTCTCAAAAGTGCAGCACCAGCAATGAGGAGCAGTGGAATGGCAATGAGAAGAGGCAGGAAGGAGCCTGAAAGTCCGGCGAAGTCCAAGCCCTTGGAAAAAGTCCCACGCGAAATGGTCATGAAATAGGTGGCAGGATAGATGTTGCCGATAAAGGCACCCGCCCCTTGCAGCGACGAGACGGGATCGATCATGCCAGAATATTGAGTCGCCGGAATGAGCGTCAGAAGAGCCGTGCCGAAGATTGCCGCAATCTGGCTCTTCATAAAGGAAGACATGAGAAGGCCGATGGATGTGGCGATGATGACATAGAGCAGCGCGCCCGTCGCATACGCGAGATAACTTCCGGTGAATGGCACCTGGAAGACGAAGACCGCAAATGCCGTCAGAAGCACGAAATTGAGCATGCCAAGGGCGACATAGGGAAGCTGCTTGCCGATCAGGAATTCCAGCCGCGTGGTCGGAGTCACATATAGATTGACGATGGACCCGAGCTCTTTTTCCCTTACGACGCTGAGGGCCGCCAGCATTGCGGGGATGAGCATGAGAAGCAGCGGAATGACCGCTGGCACCATTGCGACAAGGCTCTTGACGTCGGGATTGTAACGATAACGCGTTTCGATGCTGAAGCTGCTTTGCGTGGCCGCGCTGCCGTAAATTTCGGCGGCCTTCCGCGCCAGCCACGCCTGATGCATGCCCTGCACGTAACCGCGGACTGTCTCCGCTCGCTGCGGCATGGCGCCGTCTATCCAGGCGCCCACCTCTCCGGTCTTGCCTCGCAAGACATCGCGGCCGAAGCCAGGAGGAATTTCAATGGCAAGGCTGAGTTCCCCGTCACGCATCCGCCGGTCCATATCGGCATAATCGCGGATCGGCTCCTTCTCGATAAAATAACGGGAGCCGGCAATGTCGAGCACGTAATCGCGGCTGATGGTGGAATCGTCGCGATCCAGCACCGCGAAAGTCAGATCCTCGACATCGAGATTGATGCCGTATCCGATGACGAACATCAGGATGACGCTGCCGAGCACCGCCAGCGTGCCGCGAATGGGATCGCGCTGCAGTTCCAGCGCCTCGCGGCGCGTATAGCTGAACATGCGCCTGAAATCGAAAAAATCTCCTGCGGGTGGGCGCCGCATGTTGCGTCGCCGGCACCTGCGCTGCCGCGACAGGGCCGGCGGCAGTTGTCACCTTTTTGACGCCTGAAGCATCCTCGAGATAGGCGATGAAGGCCTCTTCGAGCGTTGCGGCATTTCGGCTCTTGGTAATCGCGTCAGGCGAATCGCTGATCAGTACCTTGCCGGCATGCATCAGCGAAATCCGGTCGCAGCGCTCCGCCTCATTCATGAAATGGGTGGAGACGAAGATGGTGACATTATCGTGGCGGGAGAGATCGGCAAGGATTTGCCAGAACCCGTCCCGTGCCACCGGGTCGACGCCGGAGGTCGGCTCGTCGAGGATGAGAATATCAGGCGAATGGATCATCGCCACCGCCAGCGACAGCCTCTGCCGGATGCCAAGCGGCAGGTGGTCCGGTAGTGTCTCCATGACCGCACCGAGATCGAAACGCTCGGCCATATCGGCGATACGCGGCTGAATGGTCTCTTCCGGCAGCTTGAACAGGCGGGCATGAAGATCGAGGTTCTGGCGCACCGTCAGCTCGGAATAAAGCGAAAAGGCTTGGCTCATATAGCCGACGCGGTGACGGATCGCCATATCGCTGGCATCCACCTTGTGCCCGAAAAGCTTGGCTTCACCTTCGCTGGCGGCCAGAAGCCCCGTCAGCATCTTCATGGTGGTGGATTTTCCGCAGCCGTTCGACCCGAGAAAGCCGAAAATCTCGCCACGTGGAATCTTGAAGCTGACATTGTCGACGGCGGTAAAATCGCCGAAACGCATGCTGAGATGCGACGCCTCGATGGCATAGTCACCCTCACCCGCCACCTTGCGCGGCGCGATATGGACTTCGTGGTAGCCCTTGCGCTTTTCTTCCGGCAGGAGCGCGATAAAGGCTGCATCGAGGTTGGGTGCGGAGGTGCGCTCGAGAAGTTCGGCAGGCGAGCCGGTGGCTAAAATCTTGCCGCCATCCATGGCGACCAGCCAGTCGAAACCGGCGGCCTCTTCCATATAGGCCGTGGCGACGATGACGCTCATGCCCGGACGCCCGGCCCGTATGGAATCGATCAGTTCCCAGAATTGCCGCCGCGACAGCGGATCGACACCCGTGGTCGGCTCATCGAGAATGAGCAGGTCGGGATCGTGGATCAGCGCGCAGCAGAGCCCCAGCTTCTGCTTCATACCGCCAGAAAGTTTCATCGCGGGGCGGTCGGCGAAGGGCTCGAGACCGGTACTTTTCAGCAGATCGGCAATGCGCGCCTGCCGCTCCCTGCCGCCCTGTCCAAACAGCCTGCCGAAGAAGTCGATATTCTCGAAGACGGACAGGGTGGGATAGAGGTTCTTGCCAAGACCCTGCGGCATATAGGCGATACGCGGGCAGGTATCCTCGCGGTGGCGGGGATCGGACATGTCGCCGCCCAGAACCTCCACCTTGCCCTTCTGGATGGCGCGCGCGCCGGAGACGAGCGACAACAGGCTCGATTTGCCCACACCGTCAGGCCCGATAAGCCCGATCATCCGCCCGGCGGGGATCTCGACCGATATGTCGGCCAGCGCGATGGCGCTTCCGAAGGTCAACCGCACATCGGCCAATCGCGCGACTGGTGCGTTGCTGTCATTCGTTACGGGAGACGCGACCATGGTGGCCACCGTCACTTGACGAGATTGCGTTCGAGGTTTTCCGGCCAGACGGCCTGCGGATCAAGCCGGACATAGGCCATACCGGGCAGCCCGGTTTTGACATACTTTATATACTTCTGCAGCAGCTCCTGCGGGATTTGTGCCCTCACCCGGAATGTCAGCTTCTGGCGTTCTTCTTCGGTCTCCACCGTTTTCGGCGTGAATTGGGCGACATCGGCGACGAAGGAAACCTTGGCGGGGATGGTATATTGCGGGGCGGCATCCAATATCAGGCGCACATCCGAGCCCATGGACGTACGGCCAGCCTCAGCCGTCGGCAGGAAAAACGTCATATAGACATCGGCGAGATCGACGAGGCTCATAACCCTTCCACCGGCGGATAGCACTTCTCCGGGCTGGGCGATGCGATATTGCACGCGACCGTCGCGGGGCGATTTCAGCGTCGCATCGGCTATGTCAGTCTCGATGCTCTCGATGTCAGCCTGTGCGGCGTCCACCGCCGCTTCGGCGTCAACTATCTGCGCCTTGGCGGCATTGATCGCGGCGTCGGAAGCCGCAAGCGAGGCCTGCGCCGAGGCGAGCGCGGCGCGGGCGGACTGTTCGGCGGCCTCACTGTCATCGACGATCTGCTGCGAGACGGCATTGCCGGTCAGCAGCTGCTTCGAGCGCGCATAGGTCTTGGAGGCGGAATCGAGCTGGGCCTTGCGCTGTTCCACCACCGCCAGCGCCGAGGTCTTTTCGGCGTCCCGCTGGGTGACAAGGCTGTGGGCCGTATCGATTGCTATTTTCGCACGGCGATACTGTGCTTCCGCCTGACGCTTCCTCGCCTCCAGTTGCGCCGTATCCATCTGGGCGAGCACCTGCCCGGCCTTCACGAAATCGCCTTCACGCACCATGATGTCGTGAAGGCGACCGGCGGTTTTGGTGGCAATGTCGATCTCGACGGCCTCGATCCGGCCGTTGCTGGCCACGAAACCGGCGGGAAGTGCCCCACCCTTTAGCTTTGACCAGGAGAAGTAGGCAACACCGGCAATAACCAGAATCACCAGACCAACGAGCAAGCCTTTTTTAGACATCCGTCTTCCCCATGAACCCTTCGAATTTCAACCCTAATACGATGAAACCGAAGAAGCCAGCCACCTTTGCGTTTAGTATTCGCACCCGACATTTCTCCTGTTTGAGGAAGTGGGCCGGTTTAAGGGCTGTTTACGTGAGGGTGCGCTCTGCGGCTTTGACACAAGTCAAGTGCGCGGGAAGTTTAGGGCAAAAGCTGGAAGCACCCTGGAGGCTCACCGCCGAAATTGATGGGCGGCATGACAATCACCGTCCGTCATGCTCGGGCCTGTCCCGAGCATCTGCTCCCTGTCAATTTTCGCTACGTGGTTGGTTCCTCGGGACAAGCCCGAGGATAACGTCGAATATGGAGAGAGGCGTGTCGGGGAACTCGACCGCAGACGAAAACCCTACGCCTCGCATTTTTCGCAGCAACCCAGCCTTACACCGCCCGCGCCCGTCTTACCTCCGCCTGCGTCCATTCCGGTAACCAGTCGCGATGGGCGAGAAGCAGATCGTCCACCATCGACCAGATTTGGTCGAGGTCGAGTTCGGCCGCCGTGTGGGGATCCATCATCGCGGCGTGGTAGATGTGCTCGCGGTTTTCGCTCATCAGCGCCCGCACCGTCAGCTCCTGCACATTGATGTTGGTGCGCATCAGGGCGGTGAGCTGCGGCGGCAATTCCCCGATGAAAGTGGGCTGCACGCCGTTATGGTCGACAAGGCACGGCACTTCCGCCGCGCAGTCTGATGGCAGCGAGGTGATGCAGCCATTGTTGCGCTGGTTGCCGTAAATAACCGAGGGTTCGCCCGTCCATACCGAATTGATGATAGACGAGGCATATTCCTTAGACTGTTTGACCTCAATTTTCTCGGCCGAACGATAGGCCGCCGCTTGGCCCTTCCAGCGCTCGATCTGCTCGATGCAACGCTTGGGATATTCGTCGAGCGGGATGCCAAATTTCTCGATCAGGTCCTCGCGGCCTTCCTTGATGAAATAGGGCGTATATTCGGCAAAATGCTCCGAGCTTTCGGTGACGAAATAGCCGAGCCGCGTCAGCATCTCGTAACGCACCTTGTTGGGGCAGCGCGGGTTCCAGCCGGGTTTTGGGGCACGGCCCTCGCGATAGCCACGCAAGAGGTCAGGATAGAGGTTCTTGTAGCTGCCATCTGCCTGGCGGTGCTCGAACTCCAGGAAAAACGCCATATGGTTGATGCCGGCCGAACGATAACGGATTTCCTCATAGGGAATATCGAGATCATGCGCGAGTTCCATCGCCGTGCCCTGAACCGAATGGCAAAGGCCGACCTGCCGGATCGTCGGGTATTTCTCCGCGATCGCCCAGGTGTTGATCGCCATAGGATTCACATATTGCAGCATGATCGCGTTTGGGCAGACCGCCAGCATGTCCTCGCAGATCTTCCACAGATGCGGAACGGTGCGAAGACCGCGCATGATACCGCCGACACCGAGCGTGTCGGCAATCGTCTGGCGCAGGCCATATTTCCGCGGCACCTCGAAATCGGTGACCGTGCAGGGTTCGTATCCGCCGATCTGGAAAGCGACGACGACGAAATCCGCACCGGTGAGTGCTTTTTTCTGGTCGGTATAGGTCTCGGCTTTTGCCTTTGCCCCCAATGTCGAAATCAACTTGTTGACGACGATGGCGCTTTCTTCCAGCCTTTCGCGGTTGATATCCATCAGGGCGATGGTTGCACCCGAAAGCGCCGGACGTTGCAGCACATCGCCAATGATGTTCTTCATGAACACCGTTGAGCCTGCGCCGATGAATGCAATCCTGGGATCTCTTGCCATGTTTACCTCCGGCATTGGAATTCAAGCGATCTCGAAGGCGGCCCGTACAAGCCGCTGAGTATATTCGGTTTTCGGATTTGTCAGCACTTCCTCGACAGGCCCCTGCTCAACGATCTGCCCGCGCTGCATGACGATGACGCGGTGGCAGAGCGCACGCACCACCTTCAGGTCATGCGAGATGAAAAGGTAGCTGAGCCCCCTTTCGTCCTGCAGCTTGCGCAGCAGATCGATGATCTGCGCCTGCACGGAAAGATCGAGCGCTGAAGTCGGCTCGTCGAGCAGGATGAATTCCGGCTCCAGCGCCACCGCACGGGCAATGGCGATGCGCTGGCGCTGGCCGCCGGAGAATTCATGCGGGAAACGTGAGAGGATATTGCCGGGCATGCCCGCCGCCTCCAGCGCATCGCGCACCCCGGTCCAACCTTTCGGCCTTGGTTCGCCCAAGGCCATTGATGATGAGGCCTTCCTCGATGATCTGGCCGATCGTCATACGTGGATTGAGCGAGGCGAAAGGGTCTTGAAACACGATCTGCATACGAGACCGCAACGGTCGCATTTCAGCGCGGGAGCGGCCATCCACCCTCTCCCCGTCAAAGACCACCTCGCCTGCGACAGGTTCGTTCAGCCGCAGCAGGGATTGGCCGAAGGTCGTCTTGCCGGAACCGGATTCACCGACAAGCCCCAGCGTCTCATGCCGTCTTAGGGTCAAGCCGAGACTGTCGACAGCAATCAGTTCCTTCAATTCCGGTTTGAACAACCCGCCGTAGCGCATCATGAAAGAGACCCGCACGCCGCTTGCCGTCAGCAACACGCCGGAATTTTCTGACAGCGGCTTTGCCGTTCCATGCGGTTCGGAGCCGAGCAGCCGTTTGGTATAGGGGTGCTGCGGCGCTTCGAAGAGCTTTTCCGTGGTGTTGTGCTCGCGCATCTCGCCGTGCTGCATGACGTAGACGTAATCGGAAAAACTGCTTCACGATCGTCAAGTCATGGGTGATCAACACCACGGCCATGCCGCGCTTCTTCTGCAGGTCGCGGATGAGGTTAAGGATCTGCGCCTGCACCGTCACATCCAGCGCGGTCGTTGGTTCGTCGGCAATCAGCACGTCGGGATCGTTGGAGAGCGCCATGGCGATCATCACACGTTGCCGTTGGCCGCCGGAAAGCTGGTGCGGGTATTGTTTGAGCCGCGCTTTCCGGCTCCGGTATCTGCACCTGCCGCAGAAGATCGAGCGCCCTCGCCTCGGCCTCTTTCCGGCTCAGTTTCGAATGAACGCGGATCGCCTCGACGATCTGGCTGCCGATCGTATAGATCGGGTTCAGCGAACTCATCGGCTCCTGAAAGATCATCGAGATGCGGTTTCCGCGCAGCGCCCGCCGCTGGCGGCTCGAGAACTTCAAAATGTCGTCGCCGTTGAAACGCACGGTGGCGGATTTCGAAACAGACGCCCGCTTCGTTAGAAGGCCCATGATCGTGCGGGCCGTGACGGATTTTCCCGAACCGGATTCGCCGACGATGGCAATCGTCTCGCCGCGATAAAGCTGGAAGGAAATGTCCTTCACGGCCTCCACCATTCCGTGTTCCACCTTGAAGGTCACGGCAATGTTGCGGGCATCGATGATGGCTTTATCCTGACGATCATCGGCGTCGAAGCGGATGGCGGGGGCGAAGGTGTCGTTCAGGGCAGCTACCATGTCACGCTCCTCTCAATAGGGATCGACGGCATCGCGCAGGCCGTCGCCCAGCGCGTTGAAGGCAAACACGGTGACCAGCACGAAACCGACCGGCGCAAGAATCCAGGGATAGGAACCGATGACCGAATAGGTCGCGGTGTCCTGCAGCATCAGCCCCCAGGAGATCAGCGGCGGCTTCACCGCAAAGCCGAGGAAACCGAGGAAGGATTCGAGCAGCACGACGCTTGGAATATGCAAGGTGACGGCCACGATCACATGGCTCATCACATTTGGCAGGATGTGCTGGAAGATGATGCGCCGGTCGGTGGCGCCGACAGCGATCGCCGCCCGGACATAGTCGATCCGCGCCAGTGCCAGCGTCTTGCCGCGCACCTCGCGCGACATCTGTGCCCAGCCGAGCGCCGACATGACGCCGACCACAAAAACAAGAAACACAGTGGTTGGTGCGGTGACGGGAATAAGAGAAGTCAGCGCGAGGTAGAGCGGCAATTGCGGGAAGGCGAGCACCACCTCCACGAAACGCTGCACCCAGGCATCCAGCGGCCCGCCGAAATAGCCTGATATCAAGCCGACACTGGTGCCGATGACAGTAACGATGGCGACGACGCTCAAGGCAATGGCAAGCGAGATACGCGAGCCATAAATGGCGCGCGACAGCACGTCGCGTCCGAATTTATCGGTGCCAAGAAAATGCACCGGCTGGCCGTCGGTCGAGCCAAAGAAATGCCGGCTCATCGGAATGAGACCCAGAAGTTTGTATTCCGCACCCTTTACGAAGAAGCCGAGATAGACGGGATTGTCATAGTCCGGGCCGACAATAGGCTGGAAGGTGACCGGATCGAGCTCTTCCGTCTCCGCAATGGCATAGACGCGCGGCGCAAAGCTGACATTGCCGTCCTTGTCGGTGAACCGGACCACCTGCGGCGGAGAAAAGCTGCCATGGGTTTCGAGCGGGTTCATCGGCGCGAAGAAATCCGCAAAGATGGCGATCAGGATCAACAGCGCCACCAGCACCAGCCCGACCATGCCGGTAAACGAGCACCGGAGACGCCGCCAGACCAGTGCGAGATAGGTCTCGTTGCCACGGGTGGAGCGGTCGGGTTTCGCCGTGGCGGCAGTTTCGGTTTTTATCTCGTCAAACGCCATCATCTCAGGCCCTCCCGAATTCGCGAACGCGCGGGTCAAGCATGGCGAGCAGCATATCGGCGATGATGTTGCCGACGATGAGCGTGGCAGCCAGCACCATCATGAAGGTCGCGGTGACATAGACGTCACCCACTGCCATGGAGCCGACGATGGCCGGGCCGACAGTCGGCAACGCGAAGATGATGGCGGTCTCGATCTCGCCACTCAGCATGTAGGGCAGCACCACGCCCTGATACATGACGAGCGGGTGCACGGCATTCGGCACCGCATGGCGCATGATGACGGCGCCTTCCGAAAGACCCTTGGCACGCGCCGTCTCAACATATTGCGCGTTCAGCGTATCGAGCAGATTGCCACGCATCACGCGCATATTATAGGCGAGCCCCCCGAAGACGGCGATGGCGACCACCGGCCAGACATGGCTGACCAGATCGACGAATTTCGCCCATGACCACGGCGCACCGCCATATTGCGGCGAGAAGAAGCTGCCGATCTCCGACACATCGAAATGAAACACCATGAGATAAACGAGGATCAGTGCCATCAGGAAGCGCGGGATCGTCATGCCGAGGAAGGCAATGGTGGAGAGCAGGTTGTCGACCCAGGAATATTGCCGTGTGGCGGCCCAGATGCCAAAGGCAATGCCAAGGACCGATGCAAAGATGTGGCAGACCAGCGCCAGCGCGATCGTGCGCGGCAGGCGTTCGCCAACCACATCGGCGACGGGCTTGTTGTAATAGAAGCTATAGCCGAAATCACCGCGGGTGAGGATACCGCCGATCCAGTTGAAATATTGGATGACCAGCGGCTTATCGAGCCCGTGTTCGATACGGTATGCCTGCGCCTGCGCTTCCGCCTGTTCGAAGGAAGCTCCGCCCTGGTTCATCAGTTGCGAGCGGATATAGTCGGCGTAGTCGCCGGGCGGCGCCTGAATGATGGCGAAGGTCACCACGCTCAGGATCAACAGCACCGGAATGGCGGATGCCACGCGTATCGTCAGAAATCTCAGCATCGAACGGTCTTCCTCGGTTTGGACTGGCCGTGTGTTGCCGGCCGCGCTTCACGCGCGACCGGTACCGGGTGTGCTCCGGGAGGAGTTTTTCAGGGTTCTGGCGTTTTCCGACGAAAAAGCGGTGTCCGCTTTCCTGGAAACGCTTTAGTTGATCGTCCCGCCCTCGCCCGGCTTGCCGGGAAGCTGCTGCGGGAAGAGTTCGTATTTGCCCTGCTTGTCGGCCGCGACCCACAGGCGTTCACGGATGATGGAATCTTCAGCCCAGTTGAACATGAAGATCGGCGTACCCTGCGGCACATTGGAGAACCGCTTGTTGACGATGAGGGCACCAGGATATTCGGTGAGGCCAATCGTGTAGAGGTTCTGCGTATAGACCTTCTGGTACTGCTTCATCAGCTCGGCCCGTTCTGCATTGTCCTGCGAGGAAATGAATTTACGAACGATATCGGCCATGTCTTTCTCGAAGGGCATCAGGTCCAGTTCCTTGCCCTCAGGCGAGCGGTGGTTCCAGCTGGTGCGCGGCCCGACAGGGGCCAGTTGCTCGGTATTCTGCACCACGGATGAAAGCTCGGTGGAATTGCGCCGCACCAGCCAGTCAAACTGCCCGCCATAATGGGCGGCGTCACGCTGGTTTGAATCAAGGCTGTTGATGACAACGCGAAGCCCAAGTTTCGCCAACTGGCCAACAAGACCTTCCGCAAGGCTCTTATCCGTCGCGTAACCGTTGTTGACGAGAAGGGTAATCTCGACATTACGGCCGCCAAGCGTTTCCTTGGGGAAATTCAGGAAACCATCGCCGTCGGTGTCTTTCAGGCCAATCGAAGCCAGTGCAGCCTTGGCAGCCTCGAGGTCGAAGGGGTAATAGACCGTCGAAGCGCGATCATAAAAGCTTGTCCCCGACGAAATACCACCCGGATAGATCGCCGTGAAAGGCCCCTTGACCAGCGAGTCACCGATCGCCTTGCGATCCAGAGCGGAGGTGACGGCCTGGCGGAAGACCTCGTTACGGTTCAGCTCGCGGATGGCCTGTCCGCGCTCATCCGGATTGCCCCAGCCATTGGCGGAAAAATTCATCTGCAGATTATAACCGATGAGCCGCGGCCCAAAGGCAAGGCGGGCTGGCGCATTGGGATCAGCGGCGCGTTTCAGCGAGGCGACGAAATTCTCCGGCTGCTCGAGATTGGAGAAATCGCCCGATCCCGCCACGGCCTGCACGTCGCGGTCCGCCCAGGTGGAGAGCTTGTAATGGACTTCATTGAGATAAGGCAACTGCTGGCCTTTCTCATCCACTTTCCAGTAATAGGGGTTGCGACGCAGAACAATGAGATCATCCGGCCGGTATGACACCGGCACCCATGCGCCCATGACCGGCATGTTCATATACTCAGGCGGGAACGCGTTCTTAAACTGGTTATAGGTGTTCTTCGAGTATTTCGGATGCTGCGGTTTCAGAATATGCGACGGCCCGGGGCAGAAGCTCGGATAGGCCATGGTGTAGAGATATTGCTTCGGGAACGCCGCCTTGAACGTCCATTCGACGGTATAGTCATCGATCTTCTTGAGCGTCGTTCCCTCACCGAAAGCCTCAGGCGATGCGCCACCGCCAAGCGGTGAGACATTGGGATCGATGACGGCGTCTTCCCAGTAGAACATCACGTCATCGGCGTTAAAGGGCTCGCCGTCGGACCACTTGGCACCCTTGACGAGATGCATCGTCAACTTGTGGCCATCTTCCGACCATTCCCAGCTTTTCGCCAGATTGGGCAGCGGCTCGGTATCCTTGGCATCCACCTGGAACAGCGGGGCGGTGCGCGTCAGGCATTCGGAAAGGGCGATATCGATGCCGCCCCAGCCCTGACTCTGGCCGGCAATGTAGTTCCAGCCCTCAGGCCTGCCGCCGACGACGTGGCGCATCGTATCGCCGTAAACGCCCATACCGTCTGGCATATTACCGGTCTTGTAGACCAGCGGCTCCTCCGGCAGGCGCTCCTTCAGCGGCGGCAGCTTGCCGGTCTTTTCGAATTTTTCGGTGATCCAGTCGGGTTCACTATAATTTGGAAGCGCCTTGAATTCGAGGATCGAGTCGCGCGCTACATAGTTGATCTTGCCTTCGGCCGGAAATTGCGGCGGCTCGGGCGGCGTGGTGGTCTCGAAGGCATTCGCATTGAGTGCGATCATCGAAACACTTAAGCCCAGTGCCGCGATGATACCGATCCTGCGTTGAAGTAACATCGTTTTTCCTCCCAAATGGCAGCTCTTCGAGCGCCCACCCTCTGTGATCGTTAGACCGGACGGCGAACTCCCTTTCGCCGCCGGCCTGTTTCAATGCTTTTCCTCAGACAGCCTTTTTCAGAGCCGACTTTTCAGCCCGTAGCTCTTCGATGGAACGCACGTTGCGGCGCGCAGCCCCCGCCCAGTCCCGCGTCTTGACGGTTGATTTCGCCAGCCGCTCCTTCGCTGCCGGAACGGCATCGTGATATTGTGGCAACCAGCGCGCCTGAGCGACAACCATCTCGTCCACCATCTGCCAGACCTCCTCCGGCGTGGCGACCGCGCCGACCAGCGGATCATGCAGCACGGCAAGTTTCAAAAGATCGATATCGCCGCTGACTGCCGCATGGACTGACATGCGCTGAACATTGATCGAGGCCATGCAGGTTGCCGCGCAAGCTTCTGGCAGCGTGATGCCCGATACCATGTTGATGCCGAAACGATCGACGAAACCGGGTGACTCGATGATGGCGTCCGCCGGCAGGTTGCTGATGACGCCATTGTTCTTGACGTTGAAATGGCCGCGATAAACGCGCCCCGTCTCCAGCGCTTCGAGGATGTGGCTTGCGTGTTCGTTGGAGCGTTTGGCTGGATCAATCGGCTTGTCTGCCGAGGCGAGAAACTGCGGAAACTCGGTTTCGAACCAGTTGCGTGTTTCGGTGGAGTGGCGAAGATAGCCGCCGGTTTCCCCGTGAATCCAGTCGGACATGTCGATCCAGCGAGCAATCTCCTCTGGCCGCTTCCGATACCAGGGCAGATATTCGGACAGATGGCCGTTGCTCTCGGTCGAATAGACGCCGAAACGCTTCAGCACGTCGATGCGCAACTTCTCCTGCTGCGAAAAGACCGGATGCGCCTCGAAAGCGGCAACCAGTTCTTCCTTGCCGATCTTGCGGCCGTTGAGCCGCAGATCGATGAACCATGTTTGGTGGTTGATGCCGGAGCAGATGTAATCAAGTTCCGCAGGGGATTTCGCACCGAGGATTTCGGCGATCTGTTCCGCGCCGTGCTGAACGCCATGGCAGAGACCGACCGTATCCACCTTGCCATATTCGATGGCTGCCCACGTGTTCATGGCCATGGGGTTCGCGTAGTTCAGGAATTTCGCGCCCGGTGCTGCGACCTCGCGGATATCCTTGCAGAAATCCAGAATGACGGGAATGTTGCGCTGACCGTAGAGAATGCCGCCGGCGCAGATCGTATCGCCCACGCACTGGTCGATGCCGTATTTCAGCGGAATGCGGATGTCATCGGCATAGGCTTCGAGCCCGCCGACACGCACGCAGCTGATAATGTATTTCGCGCCCTCCAGCGCCCGGCGGCGGTCCGTATGGGCGGTCACCTTGACGGGGAAACCATTGGCCTCAACGATCTTGTCGAGGATCGCCCTGATCATATCGAGATTGTGCTGGCTGATATCCGTGAGCGCGACTTCAATATCGCGAAACTCGGGCACACACAGGAGATCGGTGAACAGTTTTTTCGTGAAACCGACGCTGCCTGCGCCAATAATAGCGATTTTGAAACTCATAACGCCACCTCTGTTGCAAATCGAACGGGTGAAACGGGCCGACGGATACTAAAACGGCGCTATAAGAAAATACCCGCGAGAATCCCGGAAAACCGGCTTTCTCGCGATTTTTTCAGCACCAATATCCTGCTGGCTGTCTCCTCGGATCGGGATTATGCTTATAAAGACATGTAGAACCAGAGAAGGATTATGCTTTTATGGGTAATTTTGTGCTGCGCGATCTGATCGATCAGGGACCCTGCATGCGCACTGTCTCCCTGCCCCGTGGACGCCAGACACTGCACACCATGCCGACCAGCAGCGGATATGAATTGCGCCGTAGCGGCAATTATGACTGGGATGGTCGCAAGCGCGGCCAGACGCCGTTTACCGTCCTGCAATACTGCATCAGCGGCCAGGGAAATCTGAGGTACGAGAACCGGCATTACGTCATCAGACCCGGGGAAACCCTGCTGTTGCTCATCCCTCACAATCACCGTTACTGGCTGGAAGAGGGCAAGGAATGGGAGTTCTTCTGGATATCCATGAATGGCGAGGAGGCGCTTCGCATCCACCGCAATATTCTTTCTGTCACCGGTCCGGTCCTCAAGCTACAGCCGGAAACGATCGACCACCTTGCAGAATGCTGTTCACGCCTCGTCAACGGTGCGGAAACACCTGGAGCGGCTTCTGCCGTTGCCTATGAAGCGGCGATGACGCTCTATGACGACGTTTTCGGGTCGCACCCCCTCCTTCGGCGGCGAATATCGCACCATGCAACAGGTGCTGAGCTACATCGACAGCCACCTCGGCGAACGCCTTTCCGTCAGCGATCTCGCAGCTGTGGCGGGGCTCAGTCGCGCACATTTCTCCCGTATCTTCACGGCGAGCGAGGGCCTGCCCCCTGCGGAATTCGTTCTTCAGCGACGTCTTCGCCGCGCTGCCAAGCTTTTAACGACAGCAGCCCACATCCCCATCAAGGAAGTTTCGGTCCTTTGCGGTTTCGAGGACCCCAATTATTTCTCCAAGGTTTTCAGACGACTCTACGGCACCAACCCGAGCGAATTCCGCACCACCGGGATGTATGCAAGCGTTCGTCAAGGTTGACGGCAATTCCGACTTGGTTTTGACATGTTTCGAGCGACTAAGGATTGTTGTAGCGCCGTTGATGGAGACCGACCGAGGTGAACAGCAAAATCCGGAGGATACTGGTCTTCCCCATCCGGGCAATCATCGTTCTCGCGCTGATCCTTGACGGAATTTTCCGTCCGCTCTATCGCCCGGTCATCAGGGTGATATCCCGTATTACAATCATCCAGAAGGTGGAGACCCGGATTGCCAGACTACCGCGTCTTGCCATTCTTCTCTGTCTTGCCGTCCCTTTTGCGATCGCCGAACCGATGAAGATCGTCGGCCTCGTCCTCATCGCCCATGGCGCTCTTAAGTCCGGCGTCGTTATGACGGTACTTGCACATCTCTCGACTTTCCTCATTGTCGAGCGCATCTACCATGCCGGAAAGGAAAAGCTGCTGACCTACGGCTGGCTCGCCTGGATCATGCGCTATGTGCGCTTCGCACGCGCCTTTTACGATCGCGCCAAGGCCTCCTCCCTCAGTTGGATACGGCTCCGCCTCCTGGCGCAGCAGCGGTAACAATCACCGTTTGCGCCGCAACCTCTTCAGAAGATATTCCGCAAGGGTAGTGGATTGGAGCGAAACGAGGATGATGACAATGCCAAGTACAACGCGAGTTTCTGGCACCTCGTCGAAGAGAAAATATCCGACCGCAGTCACAAACAGGATCGACAGATAGCTGACCGGCGCAAGGACGCTTGCATCCGCGATGCGATAGGCCCGCAGGAAGCAATATTGTCCCATCTGCGCCAGCAATCCAATGCCGAGCAACGGAACCCAGTCAAATGCCGCAACCGGCCTCCATGTCCAGATTGCCGGAATGGCGGTGATGACGGCGAGGCCCACCGTATAGAACACCATCATGACCGTGGTGTTTTCCTGCCGCAGCGCCCGTGTCTGGATCACCGCAAGGGCGCCGAACACCACCGATATCAGAACAACAATCACGCCCACGCCAAATTCCGCACCGCCGGGCCCAATGACGACGAGCACACCGACAAATGCAAGACAGGCTCCCGCCCAGCGAAAGCGGCCCACACTTTCTCCAAGAAAGGCAACGGCCATCGCCATAGTCACCAATGGCCGGGAAAAGCCAACGGCATTGACTGTCGCAAGCGGCAAGAGGGTAATGGCGATGAAATTGCTGGTGAGCGCGATGGCATTGCAGCAGATGCGAAAAAGATTGCGCCAGGGATATTGACACGCGCTATCTCTCCCCTGTGTCGCCAGATCAGCGGCAGGATGAACAGCAGACCGATCATCGCCCTGATGAAGACGAGCTGGAAGGCGGGATAGGTGACGCCTTGCGCCTTGACGAGCGCGGTCATACCGCCCGCAAACAAGGGTCATGTCCAGCAACAGCCAGCCTATGCCCGCGCGGGTGTCCGTTGCGCGAGGGCCTTGCTGTTCTTCGCTTTGATGGTCGCCATTCACGCCGGTTGCACAAGATTGGCCATGAGGCGGAAAGCGCCAGGCACAAGCTTGTCCATCTGGTGGTGCAGCACGAGGCTGGTATGGGTATGCCTACCCTTGCCGATGACGCCCGAAACCAGCGCACCCTTCAGCGGCTGCTCATCGACATCGTGCATGGCGAGCAATGGCTCGTAGACATCATCCCAGCGCGAGCGAAATAAAGCCCGCGTTCCTTGTCCCAGCCCCCCCAGTCGACGGCATCAATCCTGTTCGGCCCAGCAAGCAGGGGATGGTCGGGCAAGAGCACCGTTACCTCCGCCTGCGGATCGGTCACACGCCAGCGCAGGGAAGGCTTGCCTATCTCAAGACGCCGGACTGGTGTCGTTTCCGTATTCCACCCGTCAGTCGGCCGGTGATAGAGCGTGACCAGATGACCGCCGTTTTCCACGAAGCGGTGAAGTTTCTCCGTCTCGGCAGCGAGATCTCTGCGGATGCCGAAGGCGAAGATGCCAATAACGATCGTCGTAAAGGACGACAGGTCCCCGCCAAGCGCCTGAGCGTCGAGGTCGGTGACATCGAGGCCCATTCGCGACAGCCAAAACACCGACCCTGTCAGCACCACCACCGACATACCCGATCCGCGCCTTCTCGGGCAGCTTGAGGTCCAGCGAGAGGATTTTCAGAACGGACGGCGCCAAAAACCTTGCCCGACCGATGTGCGGATAAGCGATCGGCGTTATCTGAAAAGCGGGTTGCGCACCGACAAGCGCCTCGATCTGGGCAAGGCCCACCCGGGCCTCGCCGTTACGTTCGGCAATCCATTCGCCGCCGTTCTTGCGCAGGTTCCAGCCGTCCGTATTCCTGAACGACAGCGACGCATCGGCTCCCTTTATATGCGCCTGAAAGGACATGCGCCTCCTGCTCCTGCCCCTGTCCGAGCGGAACGAGAAGAGCGTCCGGCGCAATCGTCAGCGACTGCGCCGGCGTCACGAAAAACGGTTCCTCAAGGTCGAAGGCGGCCGAAACCGTTCTGCCTTCAACCGTTGCGGAAAGCCGCACCGAGGCATGGCCATTGCCGCCCATGGCTTTCCAGTCAGGCTGATACAGCCCGGAAACAGCTGCATCCTGATCCGCGACAAGCTTAAAGACCCGCGTCTCGCCAAGCGACTGGATGGATGACGATACACCTGATGGCAGGACCGGAGTGACCTCGACATCAATGTGATTTGCCTTGTCTGAGAGCTCCACGGAAAGAACTGACGTTCCGCCTGGAACGATCTCCGCCGGCTCGGCGTAGGCCCGCTCGAAAACATCAAGCGCCGTCAGGACGGCGGCATCGATCTGCTCCCGCTTGCGCCTGATCCGATGTCCGTGCAGTTCCCTGAAATCCGCAGTGGCGGATTCGTCCACCGTCTGCAAAAGTGCTGCCGCGGCAAGAAGTGACGCCGTGATCCGCTGCCTGTCGGGAAAGGCCGATATCGCTTCGCTTATCGCCTGCTCCGCCTTGACCAGCGCCCTTGCCAAGTCGGCATCCAGGCCCGGGAACACCGCAAGGTCTGACAACGAAGACGGCAGCCCGTCGAGGATTGAGCGTTCTTCGCCCCCTGCATCACTGCCGAGTTCGAGATGCAGCGGCCAGACCTCCTGCGCCAGCTTAGGCCAATGTCCCATTCCCTGGGAAGCGTGATAATAACGCGACCATTCGCCGATCCGGTCGTATTGCGCGCCAGTCGCCTGCTCCCTGCCGCGAGCATTTACCGTTACGGTTGTCTTCGGCGGCGGCACTTCGTCATCATAGGTGTCACCACCGCCCGACCATGCGGGAAGGTAATATTTCGCCACCTGCCACGGCTTCAGCCCCTCTGCAAGATGTTCAGGATAGGCCGCAGGGTCCGCCGCCAGCGCGATGGCGCTCTTTGCCGCACGCGTCATGGCGCGGTGGTGCCCATGTTGTCCCGGCACATCGAGAAAGGTCGGGATGACGATATCCGGCCGCTCCTTGCGATAGGCGCGCACCAGCCGCTCAACGATGCGCTCCTGCCCCCAGCGGCCAAAGGTCTGGTCGCCATCCTTGGAGAACCCGAAGTCATGAATGAGATCCGCCGGCCCATGGCCGAGCCAGCTGATATCCGCGTCGATGACGCGGGCCGCCTCCTCCAGCTCCCGCGAGCGGATGACGCCGAGCGCGCCAAGCCTTTCCGGCCCCAGCGCATTCTGACCGCCCTCGCCACGTGTCGAGCAGGCGATGATGGTACGCATGCCAAGCTCCATTCGGAAATAGGCAAGCAACCCGTTCTGCTCGTCGTCCGGATGCGCGCCGGTATGCATGACGGTCACGGTAGACTTCAGCGCGCTCAGCCTGCGATGCAGGCGTATGAGCCACGGATCGGCCATTTGCCGTTCGATGCGCTCCCGGGGCGTAAGCATGGGCGGTCTCCTCCAATATTCAGCCGGGTGCCTGCGCTGCGGCTCCCATGGATGTCTCAAGTTTTGGCGTGACGATATCGAAAAGCGGCAAGGCGGCAGCGCCGAGGGCAGCAGTCAACTGCCCGGACTTGCCATGGATGACACGCGGAAGTTCCCGCTGCCTGCGACTTGCGACCGAGGTCGGCAAAGGCCCCATCCGCGCAATGATTTCACTGATGATGAGCTCAGGCAGAGCGCCGCCGAGAATGACTGTCTGCGGATCGAGAATATTCTCGAGCATCGCCACCATGGGCGCCAGATGCGCCGCAGCTTCGTCGATCCATTCCCTCACCACGGGATGACCTGCCTTGAACAGGGCCTCCAGATCATCAAGTTCCGTATCTGCAACACCGGCGCATACAAGCTTTTCCTTCAGTACATAGACTGAGGCATAAGCCTCCAGGCATCCTCTCTGACCACAGGAAGGACAAGGCCTTCCCCTCGGCGAAACAGTCACATGGCCGATTTCGCCGGCATTCCCGAATGCACCGCGATAGGGCGCACCATCCTGGATGATGCCGAGGCCGATACCGACGCCGAAATAGATCATGCAGAAATTCGGGATCGCCAGACCAGCACCAAACAGCCGTTCCCCGACTGCTGCGGCCGTGGCATCGTTTTCAACCACGACCGGCTGGCCGCAGGCTTCGCCCAGCATCTGCCGGGCATCAATGCCGCCCCAGCCGGAAAGCGTCGTCGGTCCCACCGAAGTCATGCCATCGATCTCGAAGGGGCCGGGCATGACGACCCCGGTGCCGAGCAGCCTGCAGCCTAGATTTTTGGCAACGGCGTCATGCTCGGCGGCAAAGGTATTGAATATAGCATCCGGCGTCGTGTCCAAGAGCGGCGTGATGCGCTGCGTGCGAAGAACACCGGCGAGATCAAGACCGACGGTGACCATGTGGTCTGCGGCGATCTCGACGCCGATCGTTGCCCCGCCGTCAGGATTGACCGCGAACTGGATCGGCGGCTGCCCCCGCCCGGTGCGACGACGGCCCAGTTCCTTCAGCAATTCCTCGCCAACCAGCTCATCGACGATATTGGCAACCGCCTGCGGGGTGAGATGGGTAATCTTGGCAATCTGGGCGCGACCGAGTGAGCCGTGCCGCCGCACGAGGTCGAGAACGACTCGCCTGTTGTGCTCCCGGCTCCGCTCGGGATTTTTTCCGATTGCTACGGGATAATCGTCCACCGTGTGCACCGTCATCTCTTCAACTTCCCGTCTGTTAGAAAATTCATAGCGTCCAATTGGGGATAAGCGCAATATAATAATTCAAGTAAATTATCTTATTGACAAAAGCGCGCCTTCAGAGAACCGTAGAGGCCGACCGGGGGTCAGTCTTGTCTGGGCGGAAGAGGAAACTTCGCTGCGGGCAAATCGATGAGCGCGCGCGAAAGCGCGGATAATGGGAACGATCGCTCCGCATCCGGAAGACCGGGCGGAGGAAAAGGAGGCTTACATGCGCAGGGCAACTCTGTTCGCCGGCTTGGTTGCCGGTTTCAGCACATTTGCATTCAACGCCGCGCAGGCGGTTGAAATCGAATATTGGCAATATGTCTTCGACACCCGCGTGAAGGCCATGGATGAGCTGATCGTACAATTCCAGAAGGCCAATCCCGACATCACCGTCAAGCAGGTAACCTTCCCTTATGCCGACTACCAGACACGCGTGATTGCCGCCAATATGTCGGGCAAAGGCCCAGACGTGATGCAGCTGTTTTATGGCTGGCTCGACAAGTTCGCGGCCGGCGGCATTTTGCAGCCACTGCCGACCGATACCTTCCCGCATGACAAGATCGAAAGCGAATTCTTCCCGATCGTCAGCGCCATGAAACGCGGCGACGACTATTATGGCCTGCCGACAGCGGTTCGTTCGCTGGCGCTGTTCTACAACAAGAAGCTCTTTACCGAGGCGGGACTCGATCCCGCCAATCCACCGAAGACGCTCGATGAATTCGTCGCCGCCGCGCAAAAGATCGCCAAGCACGATGCCGCCGGCAATCTCACCGTCGCCGGTTCGACGCTCGATATGGGCGGTCAGGATCACCAGTGGTGGCGTGAAGTGCTCATTCGCCAATATGGCGGCGAGCCCTATACCGACAACGACCAGAAGGTAGCTTATAACAGCGAGCCCGGCATCCAGGCTCTGAAATTCTACACCAGCCTGCAGCTTGAAAAGAAGATCGGCCAGGCGGGTTTCATGGATGAAGGCCAGGCCGCCTTCCGTGCGGGCAAGGCCGGCATGACCATCGACGGCACGTTCCGGCTGGGCTCGTTCCGCACCATCAAGGATTTCGAATGGGGCGTGACCGAGCTTCCCACCAATGACAAAAACATCCGCTCCAACTATGCCAGCTACTTCGCCAATGGCATCAGCGCCAAGACCACGGGTGAAGAGCTGGAGGCCTCCAAGAAGTTCCTCGCTTATATCTCCTCGCCGGAAGCCATGGCGATCTGGCTGAAGACGGTGGGTGAACTGCCGGCACGCCGCTCTGCGGCCCTGACCGAAGAAAACCTGAAGGACCCGATCTACGCGCCGTTCCTGAAGGGGCTGGAATACGCCCATACGACGCTGTTCATGGATGAAGCCGCCCAGCGGCAGAATGCCATCGACATGACCAACCGTGTGCTTCTCGAAGGCCAGTCTGTCGAGGATTCCATCAAGCAGGCCGCCGAGGCCGAGCAGGAAATCATCGACGCGGCGAAACCCTGAACACCGCAGGTCCAACAATGACAGCGATCGATCAACAGGGGGCGGCATCCGGCCGCCCCGGCGGCTCCTTCGGAGATCGCCTTTCCATGCGCACCAAGCGGCTTTTGTGGATCTGGAGTTTTCTGGCGATCCCGATCCTGTTTTATAGCGTCATCCGGTTTTACCCGACACTGCAGGCCTTCTACCTGTCCTTCACCAACTGGGACCTGCTGCGGCCGGCTAAGTTCATCGGCACAGCCAATTACGTCAAGCTCTTCAAGGACCCGCAATTCTGGAAGGTTTTCAAGAACACCTTCACCTATCTCATCGTCGGCACGCCGATAAGCCTCGTGCTCGCCTTCGTCATCGCCTTTTATCTGGATCGGGTGCGCATTCTGCACAGCTTCATCCGAGCGCTCTATTTCCTGCCCTACCTGACAACCGCAGCGGCGATGGCCTGGGTGTGGCGCTGGTTCTATCAGCCGCCGCCCATCGGCATCATCAATGACGTGCTCGGCATGATCGGCATTCCCCAGCAACCGTTTATCCGCTCCACCGATCAGGCGCTTTATTCGGTCATGGTGACCGCCATCTGGGCGGGGCTCGGTTTCCAGATCATCATCTTCATGGCCGGCTTGCGCGCCATTCCCACGACATTCTACGAAGCCGCTCGGATAGACGGGCTGGGTGAATGGGCAATCCTGCGCAAGATCACGCTGCCGCTTCTGAAACCCACCACGGTTTTCCTTGTCGTATTTTCATCGATCGGTTTCCTGCGGATTTTCGACCAGGTCTATAACATGACCACCAATGATCCGGGTGGCCCGCTAGGCTCCACCAAACCGCTGGTGCTGATGATCTACCAGACCGCTTTCAATTCCTATGCGATGGGCTATGCGGCCGCGCAGACTGTGGTCCTCTTCACCATTCTTCTTGTCGTATCGCTGATCCAGCTCTGGGTCCTGAGGGAAAAGAAATGAGCGAAACCTCGCCACTCTCCCACGCCCGCATCCGCCCCGGCCGCATCATCGCCTGGACGTTGCTGTTGATCGGCGGCCTGATCATGGTCTCGCCGCTGCTGTTCATGTTCGCGACCTCGTTCAAGACGGCGGATCAGGTCTATGATCTGCGCCTCATTCCCGCTGCACCGACAATCGCAAACTACATGACTGTCATGGCTGATGGCCGTTTCCTGCGCTGGTTCTTCAACTCGACGCTGGTTGCGGTCCTCGTCACCGTCTCCAACTGCTTTTTCGACAGTCTGGTTGGTTATACCTTGGCGAAGTTCGAGTTTCGCGGTCGTTATTTCATCTTCCTCGCCATCCTGTCCACGCTGATGATCCCGACCGAAATGCTCGTCATTCCCTGGTATCTGATGTCGAGCCAGCTGGGCTGGCTCGACAGCTACTGGGGCATCATGTTCCCTGGCATGATGACGGCCTTCGGCACCTTCCTGATGAAGCAGTTCTTCGAGACGGTTCCGAACGACTTTATCGAGGCCGCACGCGTCGACGGGCTGAACGAATTCCAGATCTGGTGGAAAGTCGCCCTGCCGCTTGTGACGCCCGCGCTCTCCGCGCTTGCGATCTTCACCTTCCTCGGCAACTGGACAGCCTTTTTCTGGCCGTTGATCGTCACGACAAGCAAGGAGCTCTACACCCTGCCCGTCGGTCTTTCGAGCTTTGCCGTGGAACAGCAGATCCAGTGGGAAATGATCATGACGGGCGCAGCCATTGCGACCATCCCTACCCTCATCGTCTTCATTGTCCTGCAACGCTACATCGTGCGCGGTGTGATGCTGGCGGGACTGAAAGGATAATATCATGGCCGATATCAACCCGCGCCAGTCGGATACCAGCAAGTTTCCCGACCCTGTCTACAAGGAAACCGTGCTGCGCCCGCTTTTCGATGGCGCCAAGAACCACCACGTCGACGGGTTTCGCCGCATAGACCGCGCCCACCTTGTCATGCTGCGCGAGACCGGCATTCTCGATGCCGAAACAGCGGCTAAGATCGCCGGCGCACTTGAGGACATCGACAAAACCATCGAGCCCTCCGAGCTCGTCTATACCGGCGAAGTCGAGGATTTTTTCTTCCTGATCGAGAAAGAGCTGAAAGCCCGCATCGGCGTTGATATCGCCGGTCGCCTGCACACGGCCCGTTCGCGCAACGATATCGATCACACCCTGTTCAAGATCGGCCTGAAGGACAAGATTGACACGCTCACCGCCAAGGCGCGTGTTCTGCTGAAAGCGCTGATCGATGCCGCCGAGCGTAACCAATCCACGCTCATCGTGGCCTATACGCATGGGCAGCCGGCCCAGCCCACCACCTTTGGCCATTACCTTTCTGCCGCCATTGAAGTGTTGATTAGGGATATCGACCGTTTTGCGGAGGCGCGCCGCATCGTTGATCTGTCGCCGATGGGCGCCGCCGCCATCACCACCTCGGGCTTTCCCATCGACCGCGCACGCGTTGCCGAATTGCTGGGCTTTGCTGCACCGTTGCGCAATTCCTATTCCTGCATCGCAGCCGTCGACTATACAACGGCAACCTATGGCGCGATCGAGCTGATGTTCCTGCATCTCGGACGGCTCATTCAGGACTTCCAGTTCTGGACGAGTTTTGAGGTCGGCCAGATCTACGTGCCGAATGCGCTGGTGCAGATTTCCTCGATCATGCCGCAAAAGCGAAACCCGGTGCCGATCGAGCATCTGCGCCACCTCGCCAGCCAGACATTTGGGCGGGCGCGCACGGTGCTGGATGTGATGCACAATACGCCCTTCACCGACATGAATGACAGTGAGGGCGAGACGCAGGGCATGGGTTATGAGGCCTTCGCCTCTGCCGGCCGGGTTCTCGATCTGCTTGCCAGCCTCGTTGGCCAGATCAGCATCGATCCCGAAAGGGTTGACCAGAACATCCGCCGATCCTGCATTACCATTACGGAGCTGGCGGATTCGCTTGTCCGCATAGAAGACCTGTCTTTCCGTCAGGCCCATGAAATTGCCGCGAGTGTTGCCAAGAGCGTCGTCGCGCTGAAGGGCGATCTTCCGAACGACGGTTACCAGCCCTTCCTCGAGGCGTTCCACGAGCTGACAGGGCGGCAAACCGGAATCGACGAGAAAAAATTCAGACAGATCGTCTCGCCCGAGCACTTCGTCGCCGTGCGCAGCCGTTTCGGCGGCCCCGCGCCTGAACCCATGCGGCAAGCGATTGCCAGCTATCGCAACGCGCTTGCTGCATTCGAGGCGGAAGCACGGCGGTCCGCCGATCACGAAGCGGCAAAGGCCGCGGAACTCGCAGAGAAACTCACCGCGCTGACGGGAGCCCGATGATGGCGACAATCGAACTCAATCAACTCGTGAAGCGCTACGGCAAAGTCGAGGCGGTCAAGGGCATTGACCTTGCCATTGAAGACGGAGAATTCGTTGTTTTTGTCGGCCCTTCCGGCTGCGGCAAATCAACCACCCTTAGAATGATCGCCGGGCTGGAAGAAATCTCTGACGGCGCGCTGAAGATCGGTGGCGACATCGTCAATGAGAAGGAACCGAAACAGCGCAACATCGCGATGGTCTTCCAGAACTATGCGATCTATCCGCACATGACGGTTCGCCAGAACATCGGCTTTGGCCTCTACACCTCGAAGCTTGACCGTGAAGAAAAGAACCGCCGCATTGAGGAGGCCGGCCGGGTGCTCGGACTGGAGGCCCTGCTCGACCGGCGGCCGGCGGCCCTGTCAGGCGGTCAGCGGCAGCGTGTCGCCATCGGCCGCGCCATGGTGCGCGATCCTGCCGCCTTCCTGTTCGATGAGCCGCTGTCTAATCTAGACGCCCAGCTGCGCGCTCAGATGCGTATTGAAATCAAGCGCTTGCATCAGCGTCTTAAGACGACAACCGTTTATGTCACCCACGATCAGGTGGAAGCCATGACCATGGCGGATCGCATCGTGGTGATGAAGGACGGCCACATCCTGCAGGTCGGCACGCCAACGGAGCTTTATGAAACACCCGTCGACATCTTTACCGCACGCTTCATCGGCAGCCCCTCGATGAACCTGCTGCGCGGAACCAGAGCCGGCGACGGCGTCGCGCCGTCCGCAACGGGTGAGCTTCTGATCGGCGTCCGGCCGCATGATCTGCTTGTTGGCGAGTCTGGTTCCGCTCAGGGAACGTTCACCTTGGAAGGAACGGTCACGGCAGTCGAGCCGCTCGGGCCGGAGACGCTTGTTCATCTGGACACCGACAACAGTTCGGTGATCGCCACGGCGAGAAGCAAAACTATTCCGGCCGTCGGCAGCCGGCTGCAATGCCAGGCGGAGCGAGGTTCGCTTTATCTCTTCGACGCCAAGACGGAAAAGCTTCTGGGCCGCGCATGATGTCAACGGAAAAAACTGCCGTCATCAGCGTCGGCCGGATCTATTGTGACCTCATTTTCACCGGTCTTAATGAACTGCCAGTCCTCGGCCGGGAACTGTTTGCCCGGGACATGGAAATTGCAGCCGGCGGCGGAGCCTTCATTGCCGCTGCGCATTTCGCCCATATAGGCCGCCCGGTTGCGCTGCTTGCAAGACTGGGCACCGATACGTTTTCGCGCGATATCGGTGAGAAAATGGCGCAGAGCGGCGTCGATCTGAAGTTTCTGGAACATGCAGCAGATGCCGGACCGCAAGTTACGGTGGCGACTGTGGTTGGTCAGGACCGGGCTTTTTTGACGCGCCGCGCCGGTGCCGCCCGGCCTTCGACGCTGGATGCCGCCTTTGCGTGGGATAACGCCCGGCATCTGCACATCGCCGAATTCGCCACGCTGCATGAGATGCCCGATCTGGTTTCACGCGCCAAGGCAAGCGGATTGTCGGTATCGCTCGATCCAAGCTGGGATGCTTCGCTGATTTACGACAAGGGGCTGCTCAAGGCCTGTGCCGGTGTCGACGTTTTTTTGCCCAATCTCGAAGAGGCGGAAGCAATCACGGGGCATTCTGACCCGGAAAGAGCCATGCACGCCCTGTCAGAGGCCTTTCCCGTCGTGGCGCTGAAAGGCGGCGCGCAAGGCGCGTGGGTATCTTTTCGAAGGGGCTTGCAGCATCTAGCAGCCCAGGAAGTACCCGTGGTCGACACGACCGGCGCCGGCGATGCCTTTAATGCCGGTTTTCTTGATGCCTGGCTTCAAGGCTGGGACGAACAGCAATGCCTCACAGCCGGGGTTGCCGCGGGCAGTCTTGCCGTGCAGGCGGCGGGCGGCGCGCCGAGGGTGTCGACCACCGCTTGACGCACCTTGCCCGCCTCACTCTCCCCGCGGAAAACGCTGGTTTTCTTCCAGCACGTTGAGGTCCATGTGGTTGCGCATGTAGCGTTCCGAAGCCTTTTGCAGGGGTTGGTAGTCCCACGGGTAATAAGCGCCGTTGCGCAGCGCCTTATACACCACCCAGCGCCGCGCCTGGCTCTCGCGAACAGCAGCGTCGAACACCGGCAACTGCCACCGCCGGCCAATTTCGGCGGAAAGCGATGAGAGCGCGTCGCTGAAAACGGGATCGCCGGCAAGGTTGGTACGCTCTTCGGGATCGGCGTCCAGATCGTAAAGCAGCGGCGGATCGACCTCACAGACGGACAATTTGTATCGGCCGTCCCGGATGGCGACGAGCGGCGAGATCGAGCCTTCGGCCGCATATTCCATCGGCACCGGGCCGCGCCCGCCGGTGCCAGCAGCCAACGGCGCCAGATCCTCACCGTCGGTCCAGCGTTTGAGCGAGGTGATATCAAGCCCTGCCAGACCGCACAATGTCGGCGTGACATCCAGTGTCGAGACCGGCGTGTCGATCAAAGCCGGCTGCCAACCGGGTGCGGCGATCATCAGCGGGACGCGGGCTGAGCCCTCGAAAAAGCACATCTTGAACCAGAGGCCGCGCTCACCCAACATATCGCCATGATCTGACAGGAAGAGGACGATGGTGTCCTCCTCCATCCGCGTCGCATTCAGGACGCCAAGGATTTCGCCGATCTTCTCGTCGATATAGGAGACGTTGGCGAAGTAACCGCGGCGTGCCCGGCGTATCTGCTCCGGCGAAATGTCGAAGGCCTTGTGGTCACAGGCTTCCAGCAGCCGTTTCGAATGCGGATCCTGCTGATCGAAAGCTATCGCCTTCGACTGAGGATCAAGGGCCGGGCAGTCCTCGTAGAGATCCCAGAATTTCCGCCGCGCAACATAGGGATCGTGCGGATGGGTGAAGCTGACCGTCAGACACCACGGTCGTTCATCAAGTCTACGAGACAGGTCGTAAAGCTTGCGTGTGGCGTGATAGGCCACCTCGTCGTCATATTCCATCTGGTTGGTGATTTCGGCAACGCCTGCACCGGTCACCGAACCGAGATTGTGGTACCACCAGTCGATCCGCTCGCCTGGCTTGGTATAGTCGGGCGTCCAGCCAAAATCCGCGGGATAGATATCGGTCGTCAGACGCTCTTCGAAGCCGTGCAGCTGATCAGGCCCGACGAAGTGCATCTTTCCGGAAAGTCCGGTGTAATAACCCGCCGCGCGCAGATGGTGCGCATAGGTCGGGATGTCGGAGGCAAACTCTGCGGCATTGTCGTAAACGCGGGTACGACTTGGCAATTGCCCGGACATGAACGACGCGCGAGCCGGTGCACAAAGCGGGCTAGCCGTATAGGTATTGGCGAAGCGGACAGAGCGCTCCGCCAAGGCTTTGAGATGCGGCGCATGGAGGAAATCGGCCGGTCCATCGGGAAACAACGTCCCGTTGAACTGGTCGGCCATCAGGATCAGAATATTGGGACGCGGCATTTCCACTTTCCGGCTCAGAGACCAAGCTTGCCCTTAACGGCATCCGCACCCGGTTTGCCATCCAGCGTATTTACGCCCTGCAACCAGCCATCCAACGCTTTGGGATTGGCCTTCAACCAGGCCGCTGCCGCAGCTTTGGAATCTTCGCCGCCGAGAATCGAACCCATCAGCGTATTTTCCATGCCAATATCGAACTTCAGATTTTTGAAGAGCCCCGCGGCATTGGGGCATTTTTCCGGCCAGCCGGTGCGGGCAAGCGTATAAACCTCTGCACCGCCGAAATTCGGGCCGAAATAGGCGTCACCGCCGGAGAGATAGGCAATATCGATCTTCTCGTTCATCGGATGCGGTGCCCAGGCAAGGAAGACCACAGCCTTCTTGTCCCTGCCGGCCCGTTCCACCTGCGCCAGCATGGCCTGCTCACCAGATTCGACGAGCTGCCAGCCTTTCAGGCCGAAATCATTGGCGTCGATGATCTTCTGGATATTCTGGTTGGCCGGCGCGCCGGGCTCGATGCCGTAGATCTTGCTTTCGAATTCATCGGCATGTTTGGCGAGGTCGGCAAAATCCTTGACGCCCTTTTCCGCCATATAGGCCGGCACGGCGAGCGTGAACTTCGCCCCCTCCAGATTTTTCGTGATAACCTGCGCCGCCTTGGCCGCGTTCAGGTCGTCCACGAAGGATTTTTGCGCCGGCATCCAGTTCCCTAGGAAAACATCAATTTCGCCGTTCTTCATCGCCTGATAGCCGATGGGCACGGAGAGCGTCTTGACGTCGGCTTCATAACCCAGTGCATCGAGCAGTACCGAGGCGACGCCATTGGTTGCGGTAATATCTGTCCAGCCGGGATCGCTGAGACGGATGGTCTTGCAGGCGGCATCGTCGGCAGCCTGAAGCGGGGTTGAGAAGGCTGCCACTGAAAGAAACAGACCGGCGGCAATGCGATGCAGATGAGACACTGTTTTCATTGCGGATCCCCTTTATTAGTCCAGTTTATTGAACACCACGTTGCTTTCACCTGTGAAGCGGGTAATTTTCGATGCCTGATATAAAGGAATTTGATGGCAGAGCGACCTCTCGATCTTGGCTGGATGCGCATTTTCACCGAGGTGGCCCGCTGTGGCAGCCTGACGGCCGCGGCAGCATCGATGAGACTGACCCAACCGGCTGTGAGCTATAAGATCCGCAGGCTTGAGGATGAGCTTGGTGTCACTCTTATCCGCCGACGACACCGCGGCATCGAACTGACGGCCGAGGGGCAGCGGCTGTTTGAGGTCGTTTCGCGCAATGTCGATACCGTCGACCTGGTGGCGCAACAACTTCGCCGCACAAATGAGCGGCAGACCATTCGTCTGCATACCGACTATGCCTTCTCGTCGTTGTGGCTTATCCCGCGGATGCATGGGTTTCGTGCGCTCAACCCCGATATCAATATCCAGATCGTCGCCACGCAGGATCCGCTGGGTCAAGGCAAGCACGATAGCGACGTGATGATCATCTTCGGTACGCGGCAGGAGGCTGGCGAGGGTTCAATCTTGCTGCTTTCGGAAAAAGTTACGCCGGTCTGCTCCCCGGCTCTTCTGTCAGACACACCTGCGCCCGCAACCATCGCGGATTTTTTACAGCGCAAACTCATTCATCTTGAAAACACGTCTCAGGCGCACTGGTTCGACTGGCCCAGCTATTTCAAGCATTTCGGCGCGCACAGGGGAGCAGAGAACGACGGCAGCGATATCACCTTCAACAATTACACCATGGTGGTGCAGGCAACCATCGGCGAACAGGGTTTCGCGCTCGGCTGGGCCGGGCTCGTCGATCCCCTGCTTGAAGCAGGCGTGCTGGTAACGGCTGGCCCGAGCCTTGAGGCGCCGGGTCGCGGTTACTGGCTCGTTCGGCCGAAAAGCAGCGACAATGCGGTTAAAAAGCTTACGGCATGGCTGATCGACGAGCGGCGGTGACGCCGCTCGCCCCGCACATTTTCCGCTTCAGATGGGATAATGCAAGGGTCCGTCCTGAAGCGTTACCCACCGTAGTTCAGTAAATTCAGCTATACCGGCCGTACCGCCAAAGCGCCCGTACCCCGAGGCCTTGACGCCGCCGAACGGCATTTGCGCCTCATCATGCACGGTCGGTCCGTTGACATGGCAAATACCACTCTCGATCCGCGCGGCAACGGAAAGCGCCCTTGCCTGATCCCTTCCGAAAACCGCCGCCGACAGCCCAAATTCACTCTCGTTGGCGATGCTGATGGCTTCATCGATCGTGCCTGCGCGGATAATCGACACGACTGGACCAAAACTCTCTTCGGAATAAAGGCGCATGGCCGGGGTGACGCCATCGACGGCAATCGCATCAAGCATGGTGCCTTCACCACCGCCCCCTGCGATCCGTCGCGCGCCTTTGGAGACCGCATCATCCACAAGCGAACGGATGCGCAAAGCTGCTTCACCCGTCACAAGTGAGCCGAGCGGCGTTTTGGCCTCACGCGGATCACCTGCGATAAGACCGCCCGCCTTTTTCGCAAAAGCATCGACAAACTCGTCAGCAATACTATCCAGCACGATAATGCGCTCGGTCGACATGCAGATCTGCCCTTGATTCATGTATGCCCCAAATGCCGCAGCCGCGACCGCCGCATCGATATCCGCATCGTCTAGCACGATGAACGGCGCCTTCCCCCCAAGTTCAAGCAACGCAGGTTTGAGATGTCGACCTGCCGTTTCCGCGATGACGCGTCCGACGCGCGTGGAGCCAGTAAAGTTGACACGCCTTACTGCCGGATGGGCGATAAGCGCTTCAACGATTTTTGCTGCGTCTTCCGGCGCATTCGAAACGGCATTGAGCACGCCCTTTGGCAGGCCTGCGGACGCAACCGCGTCAATGATCAGAGCATGAGTGCGCGGGCAAAGTTCCGAAGTCTTCATGACAACGGTGTTGCCGCAGGCAAGAGGCGTGGCGATGGAACGCACACCGAGGATGACAGGCGCATTCCAGGGCGCCATGGACAGGACAACGCCGGCAGGTTGGCGCAGCGCCATCGCCATGGTGCCCGGACGATTGGACGGAATAACCTCTCCCTTGATCTGAGTGGTGAGACTTGCCGCCTCCACCAGCATGTCACTGGCGAGCATCACATTGAACCCGGCCCAGGCCTCGGTCGCGCCGATCTCCTCCTTCATTGCTTCGATGATAGCGGGGCCCGCCGCGCGCAGCGCGTCTGCCGCAGCGAGAAGATGGCGCCGACGTTCACCGGGCGTTGTCGCGGACCACATAGGAAAGGCGGCTGCGGCTGCATCGGCCGCTTTCGTTGCATCCTCGACAGACGCTGCGGCGGCGCTCGTCACGGCATTACCGGTAACTGGATTGTTACGCTCGAAGCGCTTGTCACTTGCGGCAGCGCAATGATCGCCACCGATAAAAAGATTGACGGTCTGCATATGTCTCCTCCTGCCGGGCCCACCTTCTCCTCAAGGTGTTTATGCCCGCAATACGCAAAGTTTAGCGAGGACATCGCCACAGGAAATGCACTAGTGTGGCTCGTTTTTGTACTTTTGAGAAAAAGATGGCGTCTCCAAATCACAAGTCCGTGGGCGGCCAGCCCACCCTCGCCCGAATATTGAGTTCACCGCTACGGGTAAATGAGGTGAAACTCACGCCGGGGAATGCGCATCTGATCCTGCTCGCATCCGGAAACGCATGCATCACCGGCAACGACGAAGACCTTAACCTGCCGGCACCGGGCTTGGCGTGGTTGCCGGCAGGGCACACCGGTCGCCTTCGGTTGGAAGCGGGAAGCAGGGCGTCACTGCTGTCCATCAACGATGTCTGCCTTGCGCATGCCTTCGCGAAGGGGACCAGCGCACTTTTCCCGCGAAACGGTCTCGATCGCGTTTTGACAGAAACGCTTTCGCAGGAACACCATGCGGAGCTTGCAGGTTATCTAAAAACCATTGCGTCCGAAAATCTTCGTCCAATCGCCGCGACACAGACGATCATTATCAACCTTCTTTGCGTAGCTTTAATCCGTATTTGCCAGTGTGCTACGTCGGCAATCACAGCGGCTTCCACGCCGTCGAGCATCGCAGAGCGTTTCGTTCTGATGGTTGCTCAACACAAACGTGACCATTGGAACGTGGAGACTTATGCAAACCACCTTGGCATCAGTCGTGAGCGACTGGGCTCGATCATCAAAGCTGCAACTGGATTGTCGCCGAAGGCTTACATCCACCGCGAATTATTTTCAGAAGCGCGCGAGCTTCTTCTGAACTCTTCCTTTCAAGTATCTGAAATCGCATATCGTTTAGGATTTCGAGATTCGGGTTACTTCAACCGATTTTTCACTCGGATTGAGGGGATATCGCCCGGGCGGTTGAGGCGGGCGGCGTTTCGGTTTCCTGCTGAACCTGCACATTCTTTTGCAGCATGGCCTTGACTGCGATCAGCTATCGACAATGCCATTTGCCTTCGTCAACACGCGATACCTTCCGATTGGCAGCATCATAGGTTTGCCGGAGGTGGGATCCTTGATCACCCGGCTTTCAATACCAAAAACCTCGCGGATATTTTCCTCTGTGAGCACCTCTTCAGACGAGCCATTGACATGCAGCTTTCCGGCGCGCATCGAGACAAGATGATCCGCATAGCGCGCCGCAAGGTTGAGGTCGTGCAGCACCATGACGATGGTGGTATGGCGGACCTGATTGAGATCTGTCAAAAGGTCCAGTACCTCAACCTGATGGCTGATATCGAGGAAGGTTGTCGGTTCATCCAAGAGCAAGATGTCTGTTTGCTGGGCTAGCGCCATTGCGATCCAGACCCGCTGGCGCTGGCCGCCGGAAAGTTCATCGACAGGGCATTCGGCCAGTTCCACGGTGTCCGTGGCGGTAAGCGCCGCAGCTACCGCCTCATCATCCTGCCTTGACCAGCGGGCGAAGAGGCCATGATGAGGGTGTCGGCCTCGGCTGACGAGATCGGCAACAACGATGCCCTCCGGTGCGATCGGGGATTGCGGCAAAAGGCCCATACGTCTTGCCAAGTCGCGGGCGGGTAGACGATGGATCGACTTCCCATCAAGCAGGACCTGACCAGCGTGCGGCGTGATCAGCCGCGACATGCTGCGCAGGAGGGTGGACTTGCCGCACGCATTGGCCCCGACGATGACGGTGATCTTGCCGCGCGGGACGGTAAGATCCAACCCTTCGATAATGAGGTTTTCGCCGTAGCCGGCAGACAGGCCGCTGACAGAGAGGGAGTGGCCGGTCATAACGAGGCTCCGCTGCGGTTCACCCGCACGATTAGGTAAATCAGATAAGGCGCGCCTAGCGCACCGGTCACGACGCCGACCGGGTAGCGGCCCGGCAACAGGAACTGGCCGCAATAGTCACCCACCAGCACCAGCACCGCCCCAATCAGCGCGGCAGGAATGAGCAGTGAGCCATTGTTGCCAATGATACGCGCCGCAATTGGCCCAGCAAGGAAAGCCACAAAGGCTATTGGCCCGCAGACGGCTGTCGCAAAAGCAATCATGCCGACGGCGGCAATGATGACAAGAACTCGGGTTAGTCCGACCGAAACACCGAGCGCCGCAGCCGCATCGTCTCCCAGTCTCAAGGCTTCGAGATCGCGCGCGCGGCTGACAAGCAGGCCGCCGAAAAGGAGGAGCGCGATTGACAGGGGCAGAAGTTGAGCCATCTTCGCACCGTTGACGCTGCCGGTCAGCCAGCGCATCGCCTCCTGGAGCGACCAGGCCGGGGCAACTGAGAGAACATAGGCAATAAAGCTCTCCAGCATGGCTGACACGCCGATGCCAACAAGGATCAATCGAGTACCGGCCGCACCGTTGCGCAGGGCAAGAAGATAAACAACGAGCGCAACGCCGAGACCGGCGATGACAGCGAAGACAGAGACCAGCGGCCCGCTCATCTTGAGGACAACGATGGCAAAGACGGCCGCGGCACTTGCGCCTGAGCTGATGCCAATAATATCCGGACTGGCGAGCGGATTGCGCAGCATGATCTGGAACGCGACGCCCCCGAGTCCGAAGCTCATGCCCGCCAGAAGCGAAAGCAACGCGCGGGGAAGGCGCAGCTGCCCGACGGTGAAGGTAACACCGGGAATTTCCTCCCCCATGAGAACGCGAATGACATCAGTGGGAGATGTGAAGGATTGCCCGACCATCAGCGTGACGGCTGAAGCGGCGATCAGGATCATCGACAGAATGGTGATGACAATGCGACGCCGGCTGTCGCGGGCTCGGCGATTAAGAACGAGGTTTTCGATGATGGGAGCGTGCATGGTCACAGTTCGCGCACCCTCTGGCGTCTGACGATCCAGATGAAGAAGGGCGCGCCGACGAGGGCAGTGACAATCCCGACATCAAGTTCGGAAGGCCGCGCAACCATGCGTCCGACAATATCGGCAGAGATGAGCAGACATGCCCCTCCCACCGCCGAAAATGGTAGCAACCAGCGGTTATCCACGCCGACCAGCAAGCGGGAAAGATGGGGTACCACTAGCCCGACAAAACCGATTGGTCCGCAAACCGCGGTGGCCGCGCCGCAGAGTAGAATAGCGCCCAACGAGGCGACGGCTCGGGCCAACACGACATTCTCGCCGAGCCCGGCGGCAAGCTCATCTCCCAGCGCGAGAGAGTTCAGCTTGCGCGCCGAAAGCAGGCTGATGATGGAACCGGCGGCCAGAAAGGGCAGCACGGTCTCAATGCGCTCGAAGGTCGCCCCGCCAACACCGCCGATCTGCCAGGATCGGACGCCGCCGGCAATATCGCTGCGCGGCAGGACGACGGCGATAACCAGCGACGAAAAGGCGACGGACGTGGCCGCGCCCGCGAGAGCGAGTTTTAATGGTGTCGCGCCGCCTCGCCCCAAAGAGCCGACGACATAAACGAAAACCGCGGACGCCCCCGCACCGGCAATCGCAGTGATGATGAAGGCCTGCGCCGAGGCAATGTCTAACCAGACGATCCCGATGACGACGGCGAGCGATGCTCCCATGTTCACGCCGAGAATGCCCGGATCGGCAAGCGGATTGCGGGTAACGCCCTGCATGATGGCACCGGACAGCCCCAGCGCGGCACCGGCTATAAGCGCAAGCACGGTGCGCGGCATGCGCACAGCAACCGCCGCTTCTGCAACCGTTTCGACACGGCCACCCAGCCCACCAAGAATATCCGCAAATGAGACCTCACGCGTGCCGATGGCAACCGACAACGCGCATAGCAGCCCGAGAAGCGCCAGCACCGCGCCAAGCCACGCCATCCGCACGCGGTTCGAGCGCCCGGCCAGAGGCACGGCAGCAACTTTGCGGGAGCCGGAGCTTGTCACTGTGATTTCCCGGAGGACTTGCCGGCGGCCCTTGCCAGAAGATCGGCATAGTCCTTCAACACCCATGAAATCGATAGCGGTGTTGGGTTCGAAGCCGTGCCGACCGGATCGCGGCCGAGCATCACGACGGCATCGTTTGAGACGGCCGGCATGCGAGCGAGAAGAGGATCAGCGCGCATGGCGTTGAGAAGTGGCTCGCTGCCATAGGTCACGATAATATCGACATCGTCGAAGGCATCGACACGTTCCGCGCTGACGCCAGCTGCAAATTGCCCTGGCTTCGTTGCCTCCGCGACGCTTTTTGGAGAGCGAAGACCAAGATCGGAAAAGAACTTCACCCTGGTGTCGTTTGCCGTATAGAAATTGACGACGCTGAGATTTGTGGCGTCGAGATGAGTGACAAACATCGCCGTCTTGCCCTTCAGCTGCGGGTGGCCAGCAACGACCTGCTCTATCTCGCCCTGAATGCGTTTGATGAGTGCCTCACCCTCCACCGCCATGCCAAGGCCGGCGCTGTTCAGCCGGATCGTCTCGCGCCAGTCGGTCGCCCAAGGGGAAACCGGATAAGCAACAACAGGCGCAATCTGGCTCAGCGTATCGTAATCGGACTGGCTGAGGCCGGAATAGGCAGCAAGGATCACATCGGGCTGCGTTGCCGCGACGGCCTCGAAATCGATGCCATCCCCCTCGTCGAACAGAACCGGTTTTCCCGCATTGAGCTCGGCAAGCCGCTTTGTCACCCATGGCAGCAGCCCGTCGCCATCATCATCGCCAAAATTGGCTGCCGCAAAACCGACGGGCACGATGCCAAGCGCCAGCGGCACCTCATGGTTCGCCCAGGCGACAGTAGCGACCCGCTGCGGCTTCTTCGCGATCGTTGTCGATCCAAAAGCGTGTTTGATGACCACCGGATAGCTTGTCGCCTCCACCGCCGAGGCCGTGTGAGTTGCGATCACCGACAGGAAAAGCACAAGTGCTGGCACGAGGCCGCGGAACGGGTGGGGCATGACGAAGCTTTCACAGATTTAAAAGTAGACTTGAGTTCTCAGCTTCAAATGCTCCCGTCAAGCCCGGGCACGAAATACCGGTGTAGGGGTGGTGAAATTTCCGGGGTTTTTTACAAAACAATAAAAAAATACAATACCGGACTAACATTCTCAAGTTATTGGGCGCGTCGAGAGTGGCCGTGGAAAGCGGCGATCGGGCATCAAGGTCTGGGGCATACCAATGAATATCAAAACCGTAGGCAGGTATCGCAAAACCGCGCGTCGTCCTTATCGGGACGCGGCGCTGCTAGCCTGCACGGCGCTTGCCGCCACCCTGCCCGGCTCCCTGTCGGCGCAAGAGGCGGCCAATACCGACAGTACCACAGTTCTGGAGCGCATCACCATCGACAGCGGCGATAATGACCAAAAGTCAATCGTTGCTACCCGCACGACGAGCGGTAGCAAAATGGCGACGGATATTCTCGACACACCGGCTGCCGTCTCCGTTATCACTGCCAAGGAAATGCAGCAGCGCGGCGTTCAGAGCGTGGAAGAGGCGTTGCAATACACGGCCGGTGTGACTACCGATTTTTATGGCTCAGACGACCGTTTCGACTACTTCAAAATTCGCGGTTTCGATGCCTATACCTATCGCGATGGCCTCACACTCGGCCGGCCTTTCGGTGCGTTGCGCGAAGAGACCTATGCCTATGAGCGTGTGGAAGTGCTGAAGGGCGGAAATTCCACCACGTTCGGCGTGTCGGACCCCGGTGGCTCGGTCAATTATTCCACCAAGGTCCCGAAACGAAGCCGTTTCGGCGAAGCTTATATCACCGGAGGGTCTTATAGCCGCGCCGAGACAGGCTTCGATTTCGGCGACAACATCACCAGCGACGACACGCTGTCCTATCGTCTGACGGGCAAGCTCAGAAATGCTGATGCAGAATATGACTATTCGCGCGACGACGAAAAGTTCTTCATGGGTGGTTTGACATGGCGCCCGACCGACGCCACCAGCCTGACCGTCGTTTATGACCATCTCAACAAGGATGGTGTTCCCGGCGGCGGCGGCCATCCGGTCGGCTCACATTTCGATCGAAGCCGCTTTTTCGGCGAGCCGGACTACAATTATCGCGGCACGAATCGCAATTCGC
This sequence comes from Glebionis coronaria, assembly GCA_025667525.1. Classification (NCBI taxonomy): domain Eukaryota; kingdom Viridiplantae; phylum Streptophyta; class Magnoliopsida; order Asterales; family Asteraceae; genus Glebionis; species Glebionis coronaria. The sequence continues at coordinate 107,970 of JANFOE010001226.1, forward strand.
TAAGCGTGATGTTCGACCACGATTTTGGCTCTGGTCTAACCTTCAGTTCCAATGCGCGTTACAGCAAGGCTAGTACCGATTTCGGATACGCCTATATCTCTTCGACGCCAACCAACGGTTCGACTATCGCCAACCGATCCTATTTCGGCAACGATACCGAGACCGAGAACTTCCTGATCGATACGCGCCTGCAATATGACACGCGGTTTGAAAATGTTGAAAGCCGCAGCCTCGTCGGTGTTTTTTATAATGACTACGAATCCGGAAGCAAAAGCTACTTTGGGGCCGCGCCGGGCATCGATTGGATGAACCCGGTTTACACTGGCGCGCCCTCTTCCGTTCCGCTCTATGCCAGCTCGCTTACTAACCAGAAGACAAAGGCGGTTTACCTGCAGCAGGACCTGACCTTTTTCGACAGGCTCATCGTCAGCGCCGGCCTGCGCAACGACTGGATCGATACGGACCAGACCAACCGCCTGAATAGCACGACAGCGAGCGGCGACATCAGCGAATTGACGAAGCGCATCGGGGTTTCCTACAAGATCACCAGCGAAATCGCACCCTATCTCAGCTATGCCGAGTCGGTGGTGCCGGCCTCCGGGCTAACGGTCGAACCCGAACGCGGCGAGCAAATCGAGCTTGGGATCAAATATAGGCCGGAAGCGTACCCAGCCCTGTTTACCGCCTCTATCTATGACTTGAAGAAGAACAATATCACAGTCACGAGCCCGATCACCAACCTGCCAACCACTATAGGCGAAGTGCGTGTGCGCGGTTTCGATCTCGAAGCAAAGGCGGAGGTGACGGACAATCTCAGCCTGACCGCGGCTTACTCCTATCTCAACGCCGAGATCACCGAAAACGGCACCGGCGGCAACGGCGGCAACCGCCCGCAATTTGTTCCCGAGCATCAGGCCTCGCTGTGGGTCAATTACACGCTCCAGGGTAATGATCACTTCGGAGACACGACCTTCGGTCTTGGTGGCCGCTACACCGGCGCCTATTATTTCGACAATGCCAACAAGGTCGAAACGGCAAGCAGCTTTACCGTTGACGCCGCGCTAAGCTACAAGATCCAGGAAACGGCCTCGTTGGACGTCAATGTCTCCAACATCTTCAATGAAAAACACGTTTCCTATGGCGGGTTTGGCGCTGACTTCTATAACCCGGGACGGGCGTTTTCCGTCACCTTACGAAAGACGTGGTGAGCCGACACGTTCCAAGACATCCTGTGCAGTTTCGGAACAATCAACTTATCCCTGGCCTATTCCCGAGTATGACCGAAAGTGGGATTTCAAACGAGATCGCGAGTAGACGCGATATCAATCCCACTCTCTAAAGCAACAGGTGCAACCGCCGCCACGCGGCGGGCGTGTTGCCCACTGATTGGCGGAAGGCTTTCGTCAGATGTGCCTGATCAGAAAAGCCGAGCTGAGCGGCGATATCGGCGACGGTTAAATCACTCTCCAGCAGAAGTTTCTGGGCGACGTTGATGCGCTGTTGCAATTGCCACTGCAGCGGTGTCTTGCCGGTGGTCTGGCGAAATACGGTCGCGAACCAGCTTTCCGACAGCCCGACAATATCCGCCATTTCGGCGACGGTCACACGGTCGCCGCGCTTTTCTAACTTTGCAAAGAGCTTGTTCAGTTGCGCCTGCGTTAGCCTGCCGTTCACCTGATCCCCCGGAAGGCCAGGAATATCCAACAGACCGGCAACAATGCTGCCGACCAGACTTTCGGCGTAGACCGCATGCTTCGAGGGTTCCGCCAGTTCATCGACGAGCAGGCTGGCAAGGGTTTCCACAGACCCAATTTCCTGAATCTCGACCGGGCGGCGTAGTGCTGCCATAGCCGCTGAACTACCAATGGAGGGCGCCAGGAAACGCAGCAAACGGTCTTTATGGATATGCAGGTTGAGATGCGAGAAGCGATGGGTGGCGCTGCTGCTCGTCCACATCGGCACTCCAGCAGGGACATAGACAGCCCGTGTCATCGGCCGTGCGTGATCGGTAGATTCGCCGTTGCTGTTGGACATGGTAATGCGGGAGGAGACATCATTGAAAAAAATCATGATGCGTGGGTCGGCTGCGAGATAATAACCCTTCGCCCCATCCTGGCTTTCGGCCTCCCAGAAAGCCCCGACCAGCCCGTCCAACTGCCGCCATTTCACCGGTGCAGTAACACTGATCCCTTCGGTGTGCCAGGTCATGGAATGCCAGAAACTCAATGCGCGTACCGTTCGATTTCGATTATAATCAGCTGGAGTTAAATGAGGGGCAACAGGCGCCCGTGTTTCCACTCCGTCCAATAACATGAGTTAGTTATTCATGTTAATAGCGAAGTTTTTTGTCATGCAAAACATTTGCTGGGCCGCGAGTTCGGAACCTCTGTTGATCGCGACCGTTGAACTCACGAGACGATTTAACAAGGGAGATCATCATGGATAGCAAGAAAGAACCGGGCGACTTAGCCGACAAGAAGCGCGAGGAGCATGGCCGTGGCGTTATCGTTGCGGGACCGGATGCCCACGAAAATGAAAAAAGCGGCAAGACGCCTGCTGGACGCACGGAAAAGTCCTCTCCAGAGCGCGACGTTCCCTCCTCCGATCGCCGATAAACGCGCCGATCCGACAACCTCCGCCGGACGATAAAGCCAATCGCCTGCCGCCGTTGTCTAGTAAGCAAATCAGCTCCATAAAAAGACCTCCCCGATCGCTCGGGGAGGTCTTTGCTTTGGCTGGTTTGATGTCGACTTAGAGCAGGTCGAAACGGTCGGCGTTCATTACTTTCGTCCAAGCAGCAACGAAGTCGTGGACGAATTTCTCCCGGTTGTCGTCCTGTGCATAGACTTCCGCGTAAGCGCGCAGGATCGAGTTGGAGCCGATGACGAGGTCGACACGGGTTGCCGTGTATCTCGTGGCGCCCGTCTTGCGATCACGGATCTCATAGAGATTGCTGCCGGTCGGGACCCAGGAAAAGGCCATATCCGTGAGGGTCGTGAAGAAGTCGGTCGTCAAAGCGCCCCGCTGTTCAGTAAAGACACCGTGCGCCGCCCCGCCATAGTTGGCGCCAATGACGCGAAGACCGCCAATCAGCACCGTCAGTTCCGGTGCGGTAAGACCGAGAAGCTGGGCCCGGTCAAGCAGAAGCTCCTCAGGGCTGACCACATAGTCCTTCTTGATCCAGTTGCGGAATCCGTCAGCCAGGGGCTCAAGCGGCGCGAAGCTATCAGCATCCGTCTGCTCAGCGGTGGCATCGCCACGACCGGGCGCGAAAGGCACAGCGATATCGAAACCGGCAGCCTTGGCTGCCTGTTCAACGCCGTAATTGCCCGCAAGAACGATAACATCGGCGATGCTTGCACCGGCTTCATTGGCAATCTGTTCCAGAACCGACAGCACACGCTGAAGCCGCTCGGGCTCGTTGCCTTCCCAGTCCTTCTGCGGCGCAAGGCGGATGCGCGCGCCATTAGCACCGCCGCGCTTGTCCGACCCGCGGAACGTGCGAGCGCTATCCCATGCAGTCGAAACCAGATCGGCGACGGAAAGGCCGGAAGCGGCGATCTTCGCCTTGACGGCAGCGATATTGTAGCTCGTGGAACCTGCCGGTACCGGATCCTGCCAGATCAGGTCTTCAGCCGGCACATCCGGGCCGAAATAACGGGACTTCGGACCCATGTCGCGGTGGGTCAGCTTGAACCAGGCGCGGGCGAAAACCTCGGAGAAATGTTCCTGATCGTCCTTAAACTTCAGCGCAATCTCGCGGTAGATCGGGTCGACCTTCAAAGCCATGTCGGCATCGGTCATCATCGGGATAGTGCGGATCGAGGCGTCTTCGACATCGACGGGCTTGTCTTCTTCAGCGATGGTGATTGGCGCCCATTGCGATGCGCCAGCCGGGCTGTGCGTCAACGTCCACTCATGCTTGAACAACATGTCGAAAAAGCCGTTGTCCCACTTGGTCGGATGGCTCGTCCACGCGCCTTCAATCCCCGAGACAACGGTGTCACGGCCAACACCGCGCCCCTTGGTGTTCATCCAGCCAAGCCCCTGGAATTCAGGGCCTGCGGCTTCCGGATCGGGGCTGAGGTTTGCAGCGCTACCGTTACCATGAGACTTGCCAATGGTATGACCGCCAGCGGTAAGAGCGACGGTTTCCTCGTCGTTCATGCCCATGCGGGCAAAGGTCTCGCGCATTTGTGCTGCGGTCGCCATAGGATCGGACTTGCCGTTCACGCCTTCCGGGTTGACGTAGATGAGGCCCATCTGCACGGCGGCGAGCGGATTTTCGAGCGTCTCTGGCTTGGTCACGTCGCCGTAACGGCTATCACTCGGCGCCAGCCATTCTTTTTCGTCACCCCAGTAGGTGTCTTTTTCCGGAGCCCAGATATCTTCGCGGCCGAAGGCGAAACCGTAGGTCTTCAGACCTGCAACATCGTAGGCAATAGTGCCGGCAAGAGCGATGAGGTCCGCCCAGGAAATCTTGTTGCCGTATTTCTTTTTGATCGGCCAGAGCAGGCGGCGCCCTTTGTCGGTGTTAACATTGTCAGGCCAGGAATTGAGCGGCGCAAAACGCTGGTTTCCGGTATTGGCGCCACCGCGACCGTCTGTGACGCGATAGGAGCCGGCCGCATGCCAGGTCACGCGCGCCATCATGCCGACATAGCTACCCCAGTCGGCCGGCCACCAGTCCTGACTGTCTGTCATCAGGGCGCGCAGATCGGCTTTGAGTGCCTCGACGTCGAGCGTCTTCAAGGCTTCGCGGTAGTTGAAGGAGGTTCCAAGCGGGTTGGTCTTGGTGTCGTGCTGGTGCAGGATGTCGAGGTTCAGCGCATTCGGCCACCACTCGGTCACCGATTTACCGGAAGCCGTATTGCCTCCATGCATGACGGGACATTTACCAGCCGGTTTAGAAGTTGCGTCCATTTCGCCCTCCGATGGGTTTTACAATTAATCGTAACAGTCAACTCGACACATGCAGCAGCCGCCATCTGCAAGAGGCCGACGATAGCGCTAGTGATCTCTCACAGCTACATCTTCTTTCTGTCACGAAGATGACTAACAGTCGGGTTCCATAATTTCCAATTGTATATTCTAAAGACTCCCATATGCTGAGCTTATGATTACCCTATCGATGAAGCACCTCCGTTATTTTGACTCGTTGGCAAAGATTGGCCATTTCGGGCGCGCGGCGGAAGCGTGCGCCATTTCCCAGCCTGCACTGTCGTTGCAGATCCGGGAACTGGAGGAATTGATCGGTGCGCCGCTTGTCGAGCGTGGCAGCCGCCAGATCAGGCTGACCACCCTTGGTGAAGAATTTGCCGAGCGTACGCGGTCGATCCTGCGTTCTGTGGATGAATTGCAGGATCTGGCGCGCGCCGGTCAGGGCCCGCTCAGCGGTCGGCTGCGGATCGGGGTTATCCCGACGGTCGCGCCCTATCTGTTGCCGCAGGTCATCAAGACGCTGACCCGCCATTATCCGGACTTGGAAGCTCGGCCGCGTGAGGCCGTGACGCAGAAACTTATTGAGGACTTGCTCGAAGCCCGGCTCGACATGGCGATCGTTGCCCTGCCCGTCTCGGAACCGGCGCTCGAGGAGGTTCCGCTGTTTTCGGAAGAATTCATTTTGGTGCGTCCTTCCGAGGACGAGGGAATGCCGGTACCGAGCGCTGACAAGCTGGGCGAAATGCGGCTTTTGCTCTTGGAGGAGGGTCATTGTTTCCGCAACCAGGCCCTTTCTTTCTGCAGCACGACAAACGCGCCGCCACGGGTGCTGATGGAAGGCAGTTCGCTCTCGACACTTGTTCAGATGGTTGGTGCCGGAATAGGCGTGACACTCATTCCCCAGATGGCCGTCGATATGGAGACGCGGCAATCCTCCGTATCGGTGTTCCGGCTGGCGGAGCCGCGTCCATCACGCACAATCGGCATGGTGTGGCGCAGGAGCAATCCGCTTTCGGCGCAATTTTCCCATATTGCGGAGATCGTTCGCGACTGTGGTCTGCAGAAAGTTCAGGGCGGAGCCGTCCCTACCCGATGAAGCTCGGCAGAGCGGGGTACACAAAGCCGAGACAACAGGCAATTCTGATCCGCCTCTTTCGGCTGCTGACGATCTAGGTGGAACGGCAGCTTGCGGCTTACAGCTTTCCGCCGCTTTCTCGTTTACTCTTGCCTTTCGGGCGGAAATCGACCAGCAGCGATTTCAGTTCAATATCCCGGACGCGCCTTGCCGCTTCATCGGGGCGTACCCATTCCGAGACGCGTTGTCCGCGTTCCTTGAAACTGGCGTCAGCCTCAGTCACTTCGATCTGAAACACATCCACCATGCAGGGCACGACATCGCCGTTATCGAGCATCTTCAGATACGTATAGCGGCCGACGGCGTCCTTCCTGACGCGGCCGCGCACGCCCGCCTCTTCCCAAGCTTCGATCGCTGCTGCCTGGTGCGGCTTCTTGCGTTTCATCGGCCAGCCACGCGGAATGATCCACCGTCCGCTGGTCCTGGAGGTGACCAGCAAAATCTCAACGCCCTCGCCATCGGCGGCATAACGGAAGCACAAGGCGGCATATTGCTGCCGAAAAGCGCCGGTGAAGAGCTTTTCGGGAACCGCAGCCAGTTGCTGGAGTAAGGTCAGTGGACGAGCCGGTCGGGATTTGCGGCGCTTCTTTGATGATTTCATATCCGTTGATAGTGCTGATTTTCCGGGTTGCATCAATGCCCCGCGTGGATTTATGACAGTTTTATGACAATCACCCCCAACAACTAATATAGCGCCATTGAGGGCCAATTCGCATGATGAGTATTTTTCGCAAGCTGATGCCGCGCGAGGACCGTTTCTTCGACATGTTCAGCAAACATTCCGAAACCGTCATCAAAGCGGCTGAAGCCCTTGACCAATTGCTGAGCGGGACAGACGTCGACAAGAACTGTGAGCTGATCGTTGCGCTCGAACATCAGGCTGATGACATTACCCGCGATGTGCTTCTTGCCGTCAGACGCAGCTTCATCACGCCATTCGATCGTGGCGACATCAAGGACCTCATCCAGTCGATGGACGATGCCATCGACATGATGCACAAGACCGTCAAGACAATCAGGCTTTTCGAACAGAGCGAGTTCGACCCGCTTATGAAAGAGATGGGCCATGAGATCGTGCGTGCAGCTGGACTGATCGCGGAGGCAATCCCGCTTCTCAACAAGGTCGGTGCGAACGCGCAACGCCTGTCGGCGATCGCCGAAGAGGTGACGCGGGTCGAGGGCCGCTCCGACGATCTCCATGATCAGGGGCTGAAGGATCTCTTCCGCCGCCATGGTGCGACCGGCAATGCGATGGCCTACATGATCGGCAGCGAAATCTATGGCGAACTCGAAAAGGTGGTCGACCGGTTCGAGGATGTGGCCAATGAGATCAGCGGCATCGTGATCGAGAACGTGTGATGGATGTCGCACTCGCCCTGCCGCTGCTTGTCGGCCTCATTGCCATCGCACTATTCTTCGATTTCCTGAACGGCTTGCACGACGCCGCCAATTCCATCGCCACCATCGTTTCGACGCGCGTGCTGCGGCCGCAATATGCCGTCGCGTGGGCGGCGTTCTTCAATTTTATCGCCTTTCTCTTCTTCGGCCTGCATGTGGCAGAGACCCTCGGCACCGGCATTATCGATCCGGCCATTGTCTCACCGCAAGTCATCTTTGCGGCCCTCATCGGCGCCATCGTCTGGAACATCGTCACCTGGGTTTTCGGCATACCGTCCAGCTCGTCGCATGCCTTGATCGGCGGCCTCGTCGGGGCCGGCCTTGCCAAGGTGGGCTTTAATTCCATCGTCTGGTCAGGTCTGTTGAAAACCGTCGGCGCGATCTTCATGTCGCCGGCCATCGGGTTCTTTCTGGCGCTCATTCTCGTACTGGCCGTGTCATGGCTTTTTGTGCGGCAAACGCCGTTTGCCGTCGACCGTACCTTCCGCGTGATGCAGTTCATTTCCGCCTCGCTTTATTCGCTGGGCCACGGCGGCAATGATGCCCAGAAAACCATGGGCATCATCGCCGTGCTGCTTTTCAGCCAGGGGCATCTTGGCGAAAGCTTCTATGTTCCGTTCTGGGTGGTGATTTCCTGCCAGTCTGCCATGGCGCTTGGCACACTGTTCGGCGGCTGGCGCATCGTGCATACGATGGGATCGAAGATCACCCGGCTCAACCCGATGCAGGGGTTCTGTGCCGAAACCGGCGGTGCGCTGACCCTGTTCGGCGCCACATGGCTCGGTATCCCTGTTTCGACCACCCACACCATCACCGGCGCGATCGTCGGCGTGGGTGCGGCCCGCCGTGTCTCGGCGGTGCGCTGGGGGCTAGCAGGCAATATCGTTATCGCCTGGGTGGTCACCATGCCAGCGGCGGCACTGATCTCCGCTTCGGTTTACGGACTGACCTCGCTCTTCAGCTGACATGTGACAAGCTTGGAAAGGGCTCCCGGAACAAAAGCTTATCGAGGCTGTTTGATCCGGGAGTTCAAAAAACAGGCGGATTTTCATCATGGCGCGGCAGGTTTTCTGGAAGGGTTATCTCAAACTGTCGCTGGTCACCGCATCGGTTTCGCTGACACCGGCAACGACGGAAAGCAATAAGGTTCGGTTCCACGTTCTCAACCGAAAAACCGGCAACCGCATCGAAAGCCGCTATGTCGATAGCGTCACTCACAAGCCGGTCGCCGCCAAAAACCAGGTAAAGGGTTTTCCCCGCGGCGAAGACGATTACGTTTTGCTGGAAGACGACGAAATCGACGCCGTGGCGCTGGAAAGCACCCGCACCATCGATATCAAGACCTTCGTTCCCAAGGGATCGATCGACTGGATATGGTACGACCGACCTCATTTTCTGCGCCCGGAAGATAAAATCGGCACTGAAGCCTTCAGCGTCATCCGTGAAGCGATGAAGGCGAACGACGTTTACGGCATAGCACGGCTCGTTATTTACCGCCGTGAAAGAGCCGTGCTCCTTGAGCCATCGGGAAAGGGCATTATCCTCTGGACCCTGCATTACGGCGAGGAGGTCAGAGACAGCATCGATGCGCTGGAACCAAAGATGAAGATCGAAAAGCCATTGCTGCAGGCGATGGAAAAACGCATCGGCAAACAGGTGACCGGCTGGAAGCCCACCCTCGTGCAGGACCCTATTCAGAAGAAGATCAAATCTCTTTTGAAGTCAAAGGGCGACGAGGTCTCCTCCTCGAAAAAGAAGAGCAGCAGCAAGCCTAAGACCGGCGGCAATGTCATCAACATCATGGATGCGCTGAAGAAAAGCATCGCCGCCGAAAAGCGAGGCTGAAGTCTGTCCGGCTCTGCATGGCGAGCCAGTCATTAGCGCTTAGCGGCCTTTCTTTGGCAGCGGTGCGGCAGCGGCGAAGAAGCCATCCCAGGGGTCTTTCTTCAACTTCGACAGGCGCGCGCCGATGTTGTTGACGGTAAAATAGGCGGGCCCTATGTCGGCGGTCAGTTCCGACCATTCCAATGGCGTCGAGACCGCAGCGCCCGGGCGCGCCCGCGTCGAATAGGCTGCCACCGCCGTATTGCCCCTGCCGTTTCGCAGATAGTCGATGAAAATGCGGCTCTTGCGTTTCGCTTTCGTGGCCACGGCAAGATATTTATCCGGCTCGACCTTCGACATCTCCACCGCCATGGCCTTGGCAAAGGCCTTGACCGGCGCCCAGCCCGCCTGCGGCTTCAAAGGCGCGACGACATGGAGGCCCTTCCCACCGGAGGTTTTGACGAAGGCGGCCAGACCCGCTTCCTCAAAACGCCGCTTCAGCTCGTGCGCCGCCGCGATCACCTCTTCCCACGTGACATCTTCGGCTGGGTCGATGTCCATGGTGATCATATCGGGTTTTTCCCAGTTGGCAGTTGTCGCCCCCCAGGGATGGATCTCCAGCGCCGCCGATTGCACGAGCGCCATCATGCCATCGAAATCAGTGATGCGGATCAGAGGTTCACCGCCTTTATCCTTGGGGTCCTTGATCTGCTCGATGGCTTTATTGATGCCACGCCAGGCATGTTTCTGGAAAAAGCGCTGGCCCCCGATACCCTCTGGGCAACGCAGCAGCGCCAGCGGTCGATCGACGACAAACGGTGCGATATACCGCCAGACCTGCGCGTAATAATCGGCGAGCCCCTCCTTCGTTACGCCGTCATCCGGCCAATAAAGCCGGTCCGGATGGGTGAACTTGACCGACGATTGCGGCGCCTTGGTATCGGACACGGCTTTCTCCTCGCGTTCGATTTCTCCTGCGGGCTTGTCTTCGCGCAGGCCTCGGAATGAGGCGTGACGCAGATTTCCATCGCCTGACCACGCGCGAAACTCCACCTCGGCCACCAGTTCCGGCTTCACAAAGTGGAGATCGCGCCGGGCGAGCGCGGTGAGCTTTTCGCCGAAGGGGCTCTCCTTTTGCTGAAGCGGCTTCAGCCGCCCGAACAGCATCTCGGCAATTTCGACCGTATAACCCGTGCCGACACGACCGACATGTCTCAGTTTGCCATCTTCATAGACGCCGAGGGCGAGCGACCCAATTGCCTGGTCTGACGTGGACGACACAGTATAACCGCCTATGACGAATTCCTGCCGCATCGAGCATTTAGATTTTACCCACTCGCCCTTCCGGCCCGACACATACTTGCTTGTCTTGACCTTGGAGATAACCCCCTCGAGGCTGAGCCTGCACGCGTGGTCGAGAACGAGCCCGCCGCTCTCTTCGAAATGCTGGCTGTAGCGGAGATGGGGGTCGCCGGCCGGCAGCAGTTTTTCGAGCAGGGCTTTTCGCTCAATGAGGGCGGCACCGCGCAGATCGCTGCCGTCCAGATACAACAGGTCGAAGGCATAAAAGACGAAGCGATCGCTGCGGCCTTCACTCAGATCCTGTTGCAAGGCGGAAAAGTCGGAAGCGCCACTGTCGCGCTCTACGACTATTTCGCCATCAATGAGGGCAGTCTCAGCCGGCAGCGCTTTAAATGCCGCCGCAACCGCATCACCAAACTTCTCCGTCCAGTCCAGGCCGCTGCGGGTCAGGAATTGAAGTTTGCCATGATCGAGGCGGGCCTGCAGGCGGTAGCCATCAAATTTGATTTCGTGCAGCCACCGGTCTCCCGCGGGCGGCTTTGGTTTCAGCATTGCGAGCGCTGGCTGCACGAAGGCCGGCAAGGCTTGTTTGCGCGCGCCTTTGGGCAGCGCATGCGCCTGTTTTTTACCCGAGGTCGATCCGACAGCCTTCTTTGACACCGGCTTGGAATTCCAGGTATCTTTTGGCTCGGCCGCAACCTCCTCGACGCTTCGCCCGGTCTTTACCGATTCCGGTCGTTCCTCCAGAATATCTGCACCGCCATTATGTCTGGCCTCCGCATCATCACCTTTGATGAGCAGCCAGTTCTCGCGGCTTTCCCCCGGCTTTCCGTGCATACGCACAAGATGCCAGCGGCCTTTCAGCTTCTCGCCTTCAAGTTCGAATTCCAGATGGCCCTTGCGGTAGCCTTTGCGCGCATCACCGATCGGCTGCCACACGCCACGGTCCCACACGATAACTGTGCCGCCGCCATACTGACCTTTCGGGATGACGCCTTCGAAGTCGCCGTAGCTAAGAGGATGGTCCTCCACATGCACGGCAAGCCGTTTGTCTTCGGGATCGAGGCTCGGGCCGCGCGCTACCGCCCAGCTCTTCAGCACGCCGTCCATTTCCAGACGAAAATCATAATGCAGACGGCGGGCGTCATGCTTCTGCACCACGAAGCTAGATCCCTGCTGGTCCGCCTCAGTGCCTTTTGGCTCCGGCGTCTTATCGAAACTGCGTTTGGCGTTATAAGTCTGCAACCCCATTGATCAGCTCGCTTTCCGGGACGTTTTACGGCTTCCCGATGTCGTTTTTTTCCTGCTGCCCTTCTCTTCGCCGGCGCTACGACGCAACGCCTCTTTGAGATCGATAATGTTGTCTTCCTTGCGCTGTTGCGGCTTTTCGATCTTGCGGCCTTCGATCTTGGCTCTCACCAGCTCCGCCAGCGCATCGTTATACCGGTCGCTATAGTCAGCGGGATCGAAGGCTCCAGCGCGCTTTTCGATGATGTGGCTGGCGAGTTCGAGCATCTCATCATCGAATTCGATATCGGGGATGGATTTGAAAACAGACGTTTCGGAACGAACCTCGTAACTGAAATTCAGCGTCGTCGCGACGAGTGCCTTGCCGCTGGGCCGGATGAGCAGCACGCGATTGCGGCGGAAAAGCACCGCTTCACCGAGCGCCGCCACCTTTTCGTCGTCCATTGCTTTTGCAAGAAGCGTCAGCGCTTCCTCACCGCCCTCGCCGCTTGGAGCCAAATAGTAGGACTTGTCGAAATAGAGCTTGTCGATCTCGTCACAGGGGAGGAAGTGTTTGATGCGGATGACCTTGTCGCTCTCCGGCATCAACTTTGCGATTTCGTCTCCCTCGATAATGATGTGATCACCATTGTCGAGCTCATACCCTTTGACCTGATCGTCGCGAAGAACCGGCTCACCCGTATCGCTATCGACATATTGTCTCTCGACGCGGTGGCCGGTCTTGCGGTTTACGATATTGAAGGCAATTTTCTCGGCAGAGGTCAGCGCGGAATAAAGTCCGACCTCACAGTTGAAATCGGCGAAGGAAATATGTCCCCTCCAGCTGGCTCTACGGTTCATGTCCGCCGTTCCTCCTCCCGGCTGTGGGCCTCCCGGCGCCGATCCCCGGCCAGAATGCGTTCGATAGCAGGCAGATCCGCTTCCGCCAGAACCGGCACCGGATCGGAGGCCATAGCTTCGAGCACCTCTGGCGAGAGCCCGCCATTGCGAATGACCCACTCCATAGCCTCACGGGTCTGCCGCTCGGCTTTCAGCTGCGCATAAAGCGCCAGTATCAACCGGTCGCGGACATCAAAGCTTTTCAAGGCCCTGTCTGAACGTTCTGCCTGCCGTTTCATGTCGACACCCTCAAAGGTCGTCTAACGACTGTGTGGGACTGCCTCAGGCAATTCCCCTGCCGCCGGTTACGCCATAAACCTCACCGTTGATAAAGCTTGCATCCTGCGAGGCGAGCAAAACGTAAACGGGCGCCAATTCGACCGGTTGTCCGGGCCGGCCGAAATCGCTGTCCTTGCCGAAATTTTCCACCTTCTCGTCCGGCTGACCGCCGCTCGGCTGAAGCACGGTCCAGAACGGGCCGGGTGCAACGGCGTTGGCGCGCACACCCTTCTCGATCAGCTGTTTGGCGAGCGCCTTCGTGTACGCAACGATGCCGGCTTTGGTGGTCGCGTAGTCCAGGAGGATCGCGGAGGGTTCATAGGCCTGAATGGAAGCGGTGGTGATGACTGAAGAGCCAGGCTTGAGATGGGGGGTCGCCGCCTGCGCAATCCAGTGCAACGCATAGAGGTTGGTCTTCATGGTGCGGTCGAAATCGTCGGTGGAAAGCTCTGCGATATCTTCACGAAACTGCTGCCTTGCGGCGTTGATCACCAAAATATCGAGGCCGCCAAGATCACCGACTGCTTTCTCTACGAGTTCACGGCACCAGGCCTCGTCGGTGATGTCGCCGGGAAGCGCGACCGCCATGCGGCCTTCCGCCTCGATGAGGGCGACGACCTCTTCTGCATCGGACTCTTCCTCCGGCAGGTAGGATATCGCGACGTCAGCGCCCTCTCTTGCAAAGGCGATGGCGACGGCACGACCAATGCCGGAGTCGCCGCCGGTGATCAAAGCCTTGCGCCCCGTCAGCTTGCCTGTGCCTTTGTAAGTTTTTTCGCCGTGATCTGGAAACGGTGTCATGTTCGTGACGAGACCCGGCATTTCCTGGGTAGGTGTCGAAAAGGGTGGGCGCGGATACTGGCTGCGCGGGTCCTGCGGCTTGAGGCGGTCTGTCATCTCGGTCTCTCCCATCGATAGAGGTTCATCCGAGGCGCGCTGACAACGAGGAAGGACACCCCGCCATGCTGATCGCTGTTTGCGATTGGGCAACCGCAGCATCAACGCGCCACACGCCACCCTAACGATCTGACTTCGCTCTCGTTCCAAAGATTATCGAGAGGGGGCGACGACGGCTTGCTATCGCCGCCGTCATCTCCATTAAACGGATTGTTGCTTCCGTGCGGCGCTTTTGACAACCTGGGTCGGGGCCACATCCGGCTTTCCGAAAAGATAACCCTGGGCCTGCGCGCAGCCCTCATCGACGACCATGCGATATTGCGCGTCCGTTTCAATCCCCTCTGCCGTTACCGGCAGATCAAGGCTGCGGCCAAGGCCGATAACGGCGCGAACGATCGCACGGGCGTTGTCATCGTCGCTCATGGCGGCGATGAAACTGCGGTCGATCTTGATCTTGTCGAAGGGGAAGCTCTGCAGGTTGCTGAGCGACGAGTAACCGGTGCCAAAGTCATCCATGACGATGGCCACGCCGAGCGCTTTCAACTGATTGAGGATGATCAGCGTCGTTTTGCGGTCTTTCAGCAATGCCGCTTCGGTAATCTCCAGCTCCAACCTGTTTGGTGAAAGCCCGGTCTGCATCAGCACCGTGCAGACGACATGGCCGAGATTGGCCAGCGAAAACTGCAGCGGCGATACGTTGACCGCGACCTTCAAATGCGGCGCCCACCCGGCTGCCTGACGGCAGGCCTCACGCAGGACCCATTCGCCAAGCGAGATGATGATGCCGCTCTCTTCCGCAATCGGAATAAAGACATCCGGTGGCACGGCCCCGCGTGTCGGGTGCTGCCAGCGCACCAGCGCCTCATAACCGACGACCTGGCCACATTCGACTGACAGGACCGGCTGATAATTCAGCACCAGTTCGTCTCTGTTGATGGCAAGGCGCAAATCCGTTTCGAGTTGGCGGCGCTCGCGCGCTTCCTGATCCATGACGGGATCGTAGAACGACAAGATGCCTCGCCCACCCATCTTGGCGCGGTAAAGCGCGAGATCAGCGGCATGCATGATGCTTTCCTGATCGTGTCCATCCCGAGGAAACACGGCGATGCCGATGCTGACGCCGACCGCCGTCGGATCGCTGGCGACATTCATCTTCACCGCGAACATGCCGAGGACCGTCTCGGCCAGCAGACGCGCCTCCTCCGCTCTGGTCTGCCGGGTCGTCAGGATCACGAACTCATCGCCGCCGAGGCGGGCAACCACGTCGCCTGGCCTTGCGCATTCATCGAGAATGGCGGCAACCTTTTTGAGAACGCGGTCGCCTTCGGCATGGCCGAATATATCATTGACGGCCTTGAACCGGTCGAGATCGAGCGCAAGCAAAGCGAACTCATCCTCCTGGCTGCAATTCTCGATCTGCTGGTGAAGGCGGGTCTGGAACATGGTGCGGTTCGCAAGACCGGTGAGAACGTCGTGGCGCGCGAGATATTCGATTTCACGTTGCGCCTGCCGCTTTTCCGTCAGGTCGCGAATGGCCATGACTTCACAAGGGTGGCCGCGATATTCGATCGTACGCACGCTCAGTTCAAAAACCTGCGTCTGCCCGCCCCTTTCGCGGATTGCTTCTACAGGCACATCGCGCGGCAGATAGGCTGGCTCTCCATCCACCGCCTTGAACAAATCGTCAGGGTTGCGACCCACCAGTGATGCTTCGTCCCGCCCAAGGAGCCCCGCAAACCGCGTGTTCAACTCGACGATACGCCCATCGCGGACGACGGCAAGACCATCGAGTGTTGCGTCGACCAGCCCTTTGAGATCGACGAGGTAACGATCAACGAGTGCCGCAATCGCTGTGGTGGCGAGGATGAGGAAGGTGACGCCTGATATAGCTGCGATCATGATCAATCGGGCGACGTTGTCGGGATCCGGACCTGCAACGGACGGCTCTGGTATCAGCACTGTGGCCGACATAGCGGTAAAATGCAAAGCGCAGATGCCTAAGATGGCCGCACTCGCCGGCGCGGCAATACGTTTCCAGGAGGAGAGCCGATGGAAGCAGTGAAAGGCGAGAACAAAAACAGCCCAGGCGACCACAAAACCACCGAGCACCGCCCCCCATCGATAGCTTATCGTCGCCGCGACATCCATGCCGGCCATGCCGACGAAATGCATGATGGCAACCGAAAGCGTAATCAGCGTACCGATAACCGCGGCGCGAAAGCGAGCCGTAACTCGTATCATGAGCGCCAGCCAGAAACCAATGACGGCGAGAACGGCCGACAGCGCTGTGAAGGCGAAGTCATAACCGATCGGAACCGCACCTTTGTAAGCAAGCATGGCAACAAAGTGCGTGGCCCAGACACTCAAGCCCCCCGCGAAGGCGGCAACCACCACCCAATAGGGCTTACGGCCAGCCGAACTTTCCTCAGCGCGCAAGAGAAGGTGGAAAAAAGCAAACATGCCGAGCAGGCAGATTATTGCAGAAAGCAGAACGACCAAATGATCGTGCTGGACAGCAACGCATTCCAATACCGTGAACATGATGCACTCTCCCAGCCTCTGAAGAACCGCTCACGGTGGCACTATGGGAGTGCTTTATTTATAAATCTCTAATACAACCATCGATAATTGTTTCAATATTTTTTCGCGTCGGAAAATCGCGCTGAGCCCGGCCCGTCGAAACGGTGTGTTTTCGGCGGGCGGGTCTCAAATGATGGAGCTGATATTCTTATTTCCAGCTTCGATAGTCGGCCGCCGCGCACCCGAAAGGTGCCGGCCCATCGCCGAAACGCTCCTGCAGCCGGGCGCAGCCCCATTCGTTGAGTGCAGTCGGCAGCATGTTGTTGATATCCATGCCGGGCGAGGTGAATTGCGATGGGGCGCTGGTGACGTACCATAGCCAGTAGCCCATCACCGCAACGAAGATCACGGCTACGATGGCGACGAAGGTAAGCAGCCTGCGCGCCAGCCCCGGCCCCTTCCTCGTCGCCGCAGCTTGGGCCGCTGCTGCTTCCTGAGTTTCACTGACGACGACCGGAGAAAGCGACGCGAGAGCCTCCGCCCTTTCCGCGTCCGTCATCTCGATCTGCGTCAGTTGATCGTCGAGCAGGACAGGCAGCGGGCTATTGCCTTGCAGAACCGCGAGCGCCACATCGTGCTTGCCTGTATGGTCGATGACGACGGGAATGCGGCCCCGCTCAAGATAGGCAAAGGACTGACGCTTGGTCTTTGGCTCCCTGACCGTATCCGAAAAAGTGACGAAGAGACGGCTGCGTTTTTCCGCGACGGCCGTCAGGGCGACCGGGATAGCAGTCAACTGCGCCGGACGCCTGAGCCCAAGGCGGACACGCAGAACGCGGATCAGGGTAAATAGCATTGCCAGGCTGCCGAACCCAAGCAGGGCGACAAACACGCCGAGCGTGATGATGCGGTTCCACAGCATATCGAGGCCGAGAGAAATCGTCGCAAGATCCGGATTTTTCGCTGAAATGACCAGGCCGGTTTCATAATCGCCAGAATGGAGGTCAACGAACATCACCTCGACATCCTTTTTGTAACTCATCCCTTCATGGGTGTAGGAAAGATTTGCCTTGCAGGTCGTAAAGATTGCCTTTCGCGTTTTGCAGCTGCCGCTGATATCGCCGTTCTCGATCTTAACTGGGTCCTTGCTGATCCGATAATCGCGCATAATGCCCGGCCCTTCGGCAACAAGCATCACGACGAGGATTGCTACAAGCACGGGTACGGAGAAATAATAGGCGGCAGGCACCGAAATGGCGCCACGCTTCAGCGTCAAAGGCCGCGACGGAAGTTTTATGTGTGCAAGGTTCATGGTCGACAACGCATTTCTTGGGAGTAGACGGGCAGAGCCTGCGACTCTCACCCGGTGGAGAAGATTGCTGTCGGTCGGTCTAAACCGATCAACTTCTCGAGAAAACCCCCTGAAATTACGGGATAAAGTTGTAAACTCTTTCCCGGCCTGCTTGTAGGGACCGCAAAGTTTAGGAAGAGCTCAGTGCAGGTGCAGGAATGCTCCTGAGGCCATCCATGAATAAACGGGCGGTCAAGCCGCCCGTCTATTGTTTTAGAGCCTGCTGATGTTGTTCAGTCCTTGGTGACGTTTTCAAGCCGGGTCGTCTGGCTGGGATGGCCTACATAATCCTTGACGCGCGTATTCAGCACGATCGGCTCGAATCTCTCGAACATCGGCAGCACCGCCGGATTCTGCGCAACGAACATCTCCTGCATCTGGGTGTAGATTTCCCCGCGCTTCTTGGCATCAGGCTCGAGCGACGCCTTTGCCGTGAGCGCGGTCAGTTCCGGAATGTCCCAGGCCGAGCGCCAGACAAAATTGCCGGCGTTGTTGGCGGCAAGCGAGTTGTCCGGATTACTGGAGAACTGTTCCATCGAGCCCAAAACATTCGGCATGTAGGCTCCGGTCTGCGGGATGAGCAGATCAAAATCCCGCGCGCGGTGCGCGGCAATCACGTCCGAGCCGTTACCCTGCTGGATATTGACCTTGATACCAATCTGGCTGAGCGTGGCCTGAATGGCAGTGGCAAGGTCGATGCGCGGCGTCTGCGCGATCGTCTTCAGATTGAGCGTGAAACCGTTCTCGTAGCCGGCCTCCTTGAGGAGTGCTTTTCCCTTCTCCACGTCGAGCTTCCAATCCGGGCTCGGAATGGCATATTCGAAGTTTTCCGGCACGGGCACCGTGCGCGCCCGGCCGTAGGGACCCATGATGGTTTTTTCCATGCCCTTGTAGTCGATGCCATAGGCGATCGCTTCGCGGACCTTGGGGTTGGACAGGGGCTCCTTGCCGGCATTCATGGACAGGACGTAAAAACCGCCCGTCGGCACACGCTGGATCTGGAAACCTTCCTTGTTGTTAAAGATCGCGAGATCCGCAGCCGTCAGCGCGCTGGCGATGTCGATATCGCCGCGCTCCAGCATCAGGCGCTCAACCTGGCTTTCCGGCACATGCCGCACGATGACGCGGCGCATTTTGGGGCTGCCGGCCACATAGTCCTTATTCGCCTCCAGAATGATGATCTCATTCGGCGACCAGCGGTTGAGTGTGAAGGGGCCGGAGCCGGCCGAATTTGTTCTCAGCCATGCATTCCCCCAGTCATCATTGACCTCGTGGGACTTCAGTTCCTTGCTGTCCACCACGCTGGCAATGACCATGGCGAGGCGATAGAGCAGCAATTCCGACGTCGTTTCACCTGAGAGATCGACGCGAACCGTTTTTTCATCCGGAGCACTTACCAGCTTGTCGATATTGTCGGCATTATAGCCCACGCGCTTGAGGTTCGCTGCGGCCGCCTGGTTCATCTTCAGAAGGCGGCTGAGCGAATAAACCACATCGGCCGAGGTCACCGGGTTACCGGAGGCGAAATTAGCCTCGCGAAGATGAAAGGTGATGCCTTTGTCATCCGTTTCCCAGCGCTCGGCGAGCTGCGGTGAAACCTTGCCGGAACCGTCCACCGAGATCAGGCGATCATAAAGATTGGCCATGATTTCGTTGGCTTTTGCCTCGGTGGCCTGATGGGGGTCGAGTGACAGCACCTGGGCCAGCGACGTGCCGATAACCAGCTGGTCATTGGGGGTTTTGGCCGCGACGGGCGATCCCTGCACGAGCATTGCGCTCAGAACGGTGGTGAATGCGAGACGGATCAACGTTTTTTTCATACCTGCTCCTCCTACAGATCGGTAATTGATGTTCACGAAAAGCCGCGACGCAGCGGGGCGTCGCGGGCCAAAGCGGTCAAAGATGTTTGTTATCAAGTGCTTCGATCAAGGCTGCGATGTAGCCGTAGCAGAAGGCGAATGCGACGCCGACGGGATCGCGCCCGGCAATCGTCGGCACATGGTCCGGCATGATCATGTAGCAATAACCGAGTTCGCGATAGAGTTTCAGCGAGCGCACCATATCCATGTCTCCCTCATCGGGGAAAGTCTCCATGAAGGACAATTTTCCGCCGCTGATGTTGCGGAAGTGGACGTTGAAAATCTTGTCGCGGCTGCCGAACCAGCGGATGATGTCGTCGATCTCCTCGCGCGGATCATCAAGCATCTCGCCGATTGACCCCTGGCAGAAATTCAGGCCGTGATAGGGGCTCTCGCGCATCTGCACGAACTTTTTCAGCCCATCGACCGTGCCGAGCACACGGGTGACGCCCCTGTAGCCCGGCGGTGTATAGGGATCATGGGGGGTGGCAGGCGAGACGCACCCTGTTGCTTTCAGCAACCGGCACGACGCGCTCGAGGAAGTAATCGATGCGTTCCCAGTTCTCGTCTTCGGACAGAACGCCGGCGAGGCCCGGTGCGGCATCATGGTCCGCCTTTTCCCAGCGCCATGCCTCGTTGAGCGAACCGCCACGGCCGCGCTCCATCTCCGTGCGCGGGATGCCAATGAGGTTGAGATTGTATTTCGCGGCAGGAATTCCGGCCCTCGCGATATTTTCGATCATCGCGCAGACGGCATCGATCTGCCGATCGCGATCCGGGCCGGCAAGCAGGATATCGGGATATGACGCCTGCTCGATTGGCCGGGACGGCAACGGCAGTTGCACCATATCGAGGACAAGGCCATAGCTTTCGACCTTGTCACGGTGACGCTCGAAATCCTCGAAAGTCCAGCTCGCGGGTGCCCCGGGCGGATCCGCGCTGATGTTTTTGACGCCGAGCTGCGCCCAGACCTTGTAATCCTCGTCGTCTCGCGCAGCAACCTGGGTGCCGACATACATCGATTCTCTCCTCTCTCCATACAAGTCATCATATGACATCGCATGAAATAAGATGAGTGTCGAGATGCTATTGCGCCTCCGAGAGCAGCCTGTATCGCCGCTGGCTTGCCAGCATGTGTTCACGCATGGCTTTTCGAGCCGCATCGGGATCCTGCTCGACGATGGCGCGCAGGATTGCCTCGTGCTCGGCCTGGACTTTGCGAAGATAATTCGCGTCGCCGGTTTCAGGCAGCGTTGGGAACTGCCCACGCGGTATCGAGCGTGAACCGAACTGGCGCAATGCCTCCAGGTAGAAGCGGTTATTGGTTGCGGTCGCGATGGCCGAATGGAATTCGTAATCCGCATCGACAGTCGATTCGCCAGCGTCAATGGCACGGGCCATTTTCCGGTGCGCCGCCGAGATTGCCGCTTCCTGCTGGGCCGTGCGGCGATAAGCGGCAATCGCCGCTGCTTCGCCTTCTGTGGCAAGCCGGAATTCCAGCATTTCCAGGGTTTCGGCAATCGTGCCGACTTCCGATTGCGTCAGCTTCACACCCGTCCATTCGCTGGCGCTGCTGACGAAAACACCCTTGCCCTGGATGGGAACAACATAACCCGCGGACCGAAGATCGGCGATCGCCTCGCGCACTACCGTCCGACTCACGCCATAGGTCCGCTCAAGCTCCGGCTCGGTGGGCAATTGGTCCCCGTTTTTCAGTTTTCCACTGCGAATTTCTGCACTGAGATTATCGATGATCTGTTGTGCCCGCCTCTCCCGCGGCCTCGCCTTATCGCCAATCATGCCACTCTTCCCTCTTGCAGAATACGAATCCCTTCGTTACTCATATTATGACATTGCGGCACGTCATATGTTTTCATGTTAACTCAGGGAGGGGTTGGGATGAAGTACCATCAAGAGTTTTTACAAAAGAGAATTGCGCGTCTGCGGCGAGCGGCGTTTGCGTTCTCAGGCACCGAAAGCGATCCTGCAGGAAAGCGCGGCCAGCAATGACGGAAATTTCCCTGCGTGGGCTTGGACATCGCTTTCTGCAACTGATCGTCAGCCTCTTCATCCTGCTCTGCATCACCTTCATCATCGGCCGCGTCATGCCGACCGATCCGGTCGGAGCAATCGTCGGGGAGCTTGCCGATCCAAAGGCCTATGAGGCCATGAGGGCGCGGCTTGGCCTTGATCTGCCACTTTATCAGCAGTTCTTCATTTATTTGCGTGGCCTGCTGCACGGGGATTTCGGTATCGCGATCCTGACGGGTAATCCCGTGACGCGCGATCTGGCGCAGGCCTTCCCCGCAACCTTCGAACTCGCGACCCTGGCGATCATCATCTCGACGATCATCGGCGTTCCCCTCGGTCTTGCAGCAGCCCTGTTTCGCGATACGTTCATCGACAAGTTCGCGCGTGTCTTTGCGCTGGTTGGACATTCGATACCTGTCTTCTGGTTCGGCATTGTCGGGCTCGTCGTGTTTTATGCCAGTCTCAATCTGGTCGGAGGGCCTGGCCGGGTGGACGTGTTCTACGAGGGTCTTGTGGAGCCCAGAACCGGCCTGATGCTCGTCGACAGCCTGCTTGCGGGCGAGACGGAAATCTTCTGGAACGCGCTCGGACATATCATCCTGCCGGCCGTAATCCTTGCTTATATGGCCATGGCCTATATCACCCGCATGACGAGGGCCTTCACCCTCGAACAGCTGAGCCAGGACTACGTCATCGCGGCGCGGGCCAAAGGTGTCAGCCCCGCACGCACCATAACCCGCCATGTACTGCCCAATATCGCCGTGCAGCTCATAACTGTATTGGCAATTTCCTACGGCAATCTGCTGGAAGGCGCCGTGGTCACCGAGATCGTCTTTTCCTGGCCGGGCATCGGCCAATACATGACCAATGCGCTGCTCATCGGCGACATGAATGCAATCCTGGCCGCCACGATCGTCATCGGCTTCATTTTCATGTTGCTCAACTTCCTCGCCGATCTGGCCTACACCACGCTCGATCCCCGTACACGGGAGGCCGCACGATGACCGATATCGCGCACAACAATACCGTTGATCGTCCCAGCGCCCTGTCGCGCCTGTCGACCACAACCGTGCGGACACTTAGGAAGCTCGCAGACGAGCCACTTGGGATGTTCGGCTTCGCCATTCTGGCGGTTCTGGTTCTGGTCGCCATTTTCGCTCCGCTCATTGCGCCTTACGATCCTGCCCGTCAGGCGCTTGAAAACGCGCTTCAGCCGCCAAGCTGGGCGCATCTGGCAGGAACCGACGAATTTGGCCGCGATATTTTCAGCCGGCTCGTCTACGGCACCCGCATCACCATCCAGACCGTCCTGTCGGTCTCGGTCATCGTTGGTCCGATCGGCCTTGCGATTGGCGTCATGGCGGGTTTCTTCGGCGGGCGCACCGATGCCATCTTAATGCGCGCGACCGATATCGTCCTCTCCTTCCCCTCGCTCGTGCTCGCACTTGCCTTTGCAGCTGCGATGGGAGCCGGTCTCGGAACAGCGATCATCGCGATCTCACTGACGGCGTGGCCACCGATTGCGCGTCTCGCCCGCGCGGAAGCACTGGTGGTGCGAAACACCGATTATGTGGCCGCCGCCCGCCTCTACGGTGCCTCGCCGCTGCGCATCCTGTTTCTCTATATCGCGCCGATGTGCATTCCCTCGGTCATCGTTCGCCTCACGCTGAACATGGCGGGCATCATCCTGACGGCTGCTTCGCTCGGTTTTCTCGGCCTTGGGGCGCAGCCGCCGCTGCCTGAATGGGGTGCGATGATCTCCAGCGGCCGCAAATTCATGCTCGATTACTGGTGGGTCGCCGTCATGCCCGGCATCGCCATCCTGCTGACGAGCCTTGCCTTCAACATCGCCGGCGATACGCTGCGCGACCTTCTGGATCCGCGTCATGCCCGTTCCTGACAGCACTACCATACTCTCGGTACGCGACCTCAATGTCCGTTTTGGGCGCAATGCCATTTCCGCCGTCTCCAACGTCAATTTCGACGTTGGCCGCGAAAGGGTCGGTATCGTCGGTGAATCCGGTTCCGGAAAATCCACCACCGGCCGGGCCGCGATGCGCCTTTTGCCGAAGAGCGCGACAGTGACGGCGGAGAAAATGGATTTTCTTGGCGAACCGCTGCTCACACAAACCGAACGGCAGATGGGCGCGATCCGCGGGAGCGAGATGGCCCTGATCATGCAGGACCCGCGTTATTCGCTGAACCCGGTGCTGCCCATCGGCAAACAGGTGGCGGAAGCCGCCGAACTGCATCTGCCGCTTACCGGTCAGGCGGCAAGGGCTGCTGCGCGCGACATGCTGCTGCGCGTGCGTATCAACGATCCCGACCGCGTCATGGCGCTTTATCCGCACCAGATATCGGGCGGCATGGGCCAGCGGGTGATGATCGCCATGATGCTGCTCGCCAAGCCGAAACTTGTCATCGCCGACGAACCGACCTCGGCCCTCGATGTCAGCGTGCGCAAGGATGTACTTCTGCTTCTGGACGAGATGGTGCGCGAGAACAATTCGGGCCTGATCCTCATCAGCCACGACATCCGCATGGTGGCGGCCTTCTGCGAACGCGTGCTGGTCATGTATGGCGGGCGCGTGGTGGAAACGCTGACGAAGCTTGAAGATGCGCAGCATCCCTATACGCGCGGCCTGATCGCGGCCATGCCCGATCCCCGCAATCCTGTCAGGCGTCTCAAGGTGTTGGATCGTCAGGCAATCGATGCGGAGGTGATGCGATGATCACGGTAGACAAGCTCGACGTCGTCTACGGCGCCAAGGAAAAACGTAACCACGTCGTACGCGGCGTCAGCCTTACGGTCAACAAAGGCGAAACCCTCGGAATTGTCGGCGAAAGCGGCTGCGGCAAATCGACCTTGCTGCGCTCGCTGGCGGGGCTGGAAGCCGGCTGGACCGGCTCGATAAGCTTTAATGGAAAACCGGTCGGCAAAACCCGCAGCCGCGACGAACTGAAACTGGCCCAGATGGTGTTTCAGGATCCCTACGGTTCGCTGCATCCTCGCCACCGCATCGGTCGGGCACTTGCCGAGCCCATCCGCGCCATGGGGCTTGGCGACGGCTGGTCGAAGGTTCCCGCCGCCCTGCAACAGGTTGGCCTGCCTGCGCATTTTGCCGAGCGCTTCCCGCATGAACTTTCCGGCGGTCAGCGCCAGCGCGTGGCAATCGCACGCGCACTGATCCTCGAACCACCCATCCTGCTGCTCGACGAGCCGACATCCGCGCTCGACGTTTCAATCCAGGCCGAAATCCTCAACCTTCTTGCCGACCAGCGCGAAGAACGCGATCTGACCTTTGTTCTCGTCAGCCACGATCTGGCTGTCATCGCCCATATGTGCGACCGCGTGCTGGTGATGCAGAACGGCGTTTTTGTGGATGAGCTGACCAAGGCCGACCTTGAAGCAGGCGTTACCCATGCCGCCTATTCAGGCGAGCTGTTCGAAAGCAGCTTTCTTTGAAATAACCGGCCGAGGAGATGGCAATGCGGCTGGACCTGTCTGGACGCGCGCCGGGGCTCAGTTCAGCCGATTGCCGTTTTCGTCCGAAAACAGATGAATGCCGTCCAAAGACGGGGATATCCTTATCTCCTCGCCGACCGCCTGGCCTATGCGTTCGCGAAAAACGCCGAGCACCCGCGAACCACCCAAGATCATCGTGACCTGCGTTTCCGATCCCAGCGGTTCAACGAGCAGGATCTCGGCCGGTACGCCCGAGGGATCAAGGGCGAGGTGCTCGGGCCGGATGCCATAAGTCGCCCCTTTTCCCGCAAGAGCGGCGGCAGCGGCCGGCAATGGCAAGACCACACCGCCGGTTTCAAAACCGGCTTGCGATATCACGCCGGGCAGAAAATTCATGGAAGGTGAGCCTATGAAGCCGGCAACGAACTGGTTTGCCGGACGGTCGTAGAGTTCGAGCGGCGTGCCGACCTGCTCGACACGGCCGCCGTTCAGCACGACGACCCTGTCAGCCATCGTCATCGCCTCCACCTGGTCATGCGTCACATAGATCGTGGTGGTCCTGAGTTTCTGGTGCAAAGCCTTGATCTCGCCACGCATCACGACGCGCAGTTTGGCATCAAGGTTTGAGAGGGGCTCGTCGAACAGGAACACCTGCGGATTGCGAACGATGGCGCGGCCCATTGCAACACGCTGGCGCTGACCGCCGGAGAGCTGGCGAGGATAACGGTCGAGCAATGCGGTAAGACCAAGGATCTCCGCCGCCCAGTTCACCTTCTCGGCAATTTCCTGTTTGCTTGAGCCGCGATGCTCCAGCGAAAAGCCCATATTGGTTGCGACCGTCATATGCGGGTAAAGAGCGTATGACTGGAACACCATGGCGATGTCGCGGTCCTTGGGATCGAGATCGTTGACGATCCGCTCGCCGATCTTGAGTTCACCACCCGTGATCGTTTCGAGACCGGCGACCATCCGCAGCAGGGTAGACTTGCCGCAGCCGGAGGGGCCGACGAGGACGACAAATTCGCCATCCCCGATATCGAGATCGACGCCGTGAATGGTTTTTACCGCGCCATAGCTTTTGCGGATGTCGGACAGGGTTACGTTAGCCATCGATTAAATCCGGTTCTTCAGCCCTTGAGGCCGGTATGGGCGAGGCCTTCGACGAACTGCTTCTGGGCAATCACGAAGACGATGAGCACGGGCAGCGCCGTCAGCGTCGCTGCGGCAAGCTGGATATTCCACATCGGTCCGCCATAGGCGTCGGTATATTGGGTCAGCGCCTGCGGCAGCGTGAACATCTCTGCGCTGGAGAGAAAGACGATGGGCTCAAGGAACAGGTTCCAGGAGTGCAGAAAGGTGAAGATCGCAACCGAGGCCAGCGCCGGTTTTGCCAGCGGCAACGCGATTTTGCGGAATATCTTGAAGCGCCCGAGACCATCGACACGCGCCGCCTCTTCGAGTTCGGCGGGCAGCGTCACGAAGAACTGCCGCATGACGAAAGTGGCAAAAACACTGGGCGCTCCGAAGATCGGCACAAGAATGAGCGGCCAGTGTGTGTTGACCATGCCCGCCTTCAGAAACATCTGAAACAGCGGCACGATCGTGACTTCCGACGGAATGAGCAGGCCAAGCAGCACGACCATGAAAATGAGATTTGCGCCTGGAAACCGGATCCGCGCAAAAGCATAGCCTGCCATGGACGATATGATCATCGTTCCTGCCGTCACGACAGCTGCGATATAGGCGGAATTCCAGTATTGCCGCACGAAAGGCTGCAACTCGAAGACTTTTGAATAACTCGTCCAGTCCTGGCTTTGCGGGAAGAATTGCGGCGGGAAGGCGAAGATGTCGCTGATGGGCTTGATCGATGACGTCACCATCCACCATGTCGGAAAGACGAACGGGATCAAGAGCACGCACAACAACCCGTAAAGAGCGACCTGCATGCGTGGGGAAAGGTCAGCTTTCATAAAAGACGATCCTCTTGCGCATCTGCCACTGGGCGAAAGTCAGCACGGCGACGATCACAAAGAGCAGGATGGACAGCGTCGAGCCGTAGCCAAAGAAATGAAACTGGAAGGCCTGTTGATAGAGGTAATAGACCAGCACCGTGGTCGAGAGACCCGGCCCTCCCTGGGTCAGAACGGCGATCTGCGCAAAAACCTGCAGCGACCCAACAATGGTAATGATCGAGGTTAATAGGATCGTCGGGCTGATCAGCGGCAGGGTAATGCGGCGAAACTGCTTGAAGGCGGGGGCGCCGTCGATGCGGGCGGCCTCGTAGAGTTCTTTCGGTACACCCTGAAGTGCCGCCAGAAACAGGATCATGTTAAGCCCGACATTCTTGAAGACCTGCACGACGATGACTGAAATCATCGCGGTCGTTTCTTCGCGCAGCCAGTTGGGGCCTTCGATGCCGGCCATCAGCAACATGCCGTTGATGCCGCCATTTTTCTGCAACAGGAACCCCCAGACGATCGTCCAGGCAACCAGCGAAACGACGACAGGCGAAAAGAACAGCGTCCGGAATATCGCGATGCCAGCCAGTTTCTGGTTCAGCAATACGGCCAGAAGCAGCGCCAGTGACAGGTTGAACACGACGAGCCCGGCCGAAAAAATCGCCGTCGCGCCAAGGACGTCGCGAAGATTGCTGTCCTCGACCAACATCCGGTAGTTCTGCGCACCCGTATAGGTGAAGGTGTTGGCGAGCACATTCCATTCATGCAGCGAATACCAGAACACCAGCCCCGAGCGGGATCAGAACGAAGATGACGATACCGATCAGCTGCGGGGCGATGAACAGGAAGCCCGCAAGGCTGTCGCGCCGCGCGATGGTCCAGAACGCCGGGGCCGGACGCTCCTGAGTACGGGCAATATCCTGCGCGACAGCCATGGTTTTTCTCCTCAGCGCTTCAGGAGCGGCCCGATCTGGCCGCAGATTTTTTGAAGCGCACCGGCCACATCAGCCTGCGGCCGCCAGACGGCGTCGAGGTTCGAACGCACGATCTGCTGGATCTGGGCAAACCCGGTGTGGCCGGGCATGACCTTGCCGGTCGAGATGCCGGAGATGACAACCTTTTCGATCTGCACCTCGCTGAGCAGCGGGTTCGTCTTTTTCAGCACCTGCGCATTCAGCAAAGACTTGCGCGCTGAAGGGAAGAACTGGCTGAGTTTGGCGGAATTTTCCGGATTGGTCATGTACGACACGAATTGCGCCGCGGTCTCGGCATTCTTGCCTGATTGCATGACGCCGATACCCGCCTGGCCGATCAGCGCATAATCGCCGGCAGGGCCCTTCGGAAGAGGCACGAGGTCCCAGGCAAATGGCTTGTCCTTCGGCAGAAGCGAGGCGCGGCTGATCTGCGTAATCGTCATCGCCGCATTGCCAGCGAAGAAATCGACCGTCTCGCCGGGGCCTGGAATGGCCTTCTTGTCAAAGATGGCGTCGTGGATGAACGAAATGGCATCCGCCATCGGCTTTTCCGCCATGGTACAGGTGGCGCCGTCAGCACTCCAGGGTGCAGCCCCCCAGCCATTCCACACGGAAGTGAGATATTGCCAGCTCTGGTAATTGAAATCGCGGACGACAAGCCCGCCCTTTCCGGTCTTGGCGACAGCCGACGCGGTTGCGATGGCGTTGTCCCACGTCCATTCGCCGGCAGCGATCATGTCGGCAGGGGTTTTGGCACCGGCAGCCTTGATAAGATCGTTATTGACGAAGACGGCGAAGGGCGAAGTCGAAAACGGATAGGCGTAAAGCGTACCGTCCTGCGACCAGCGTTCCGTGGCGCCGGCACCGACCTCCTCAAGATTATATCCCGGCGCAGCCTTCAGTGTGTCCGTCAGCGGGTAGAGCGCCCCGGACTTGACGAAATCATAAGCCGACGTCTCGAAAATCCAGGCCATGTCAGGTGCGTTGCCGCCCGCGATCTGTGTGGTGAGTGCAGTCGTGTAGGTATCGAAAGGCAGGGACTCATAAGTCACGCTAACATTTGGATGATCCTTCTTGAAACCGGCTGCGATCTCGTTGAAGAGCTTGAGATGCGCCTCGTTGGCGCTCCAGATCGTCATGCGCAGATTAACCGCATCCTGCGCAATCGCTCCCCCCACAAGCGCAAGCGAGCCAATCAGGGCAAGCGCACAGGCCGTGGATTTCAGTTTAAAATGATTGTTCATTCCCGGTCCCTCCTCCAAAGATGGGTTCGATGAGACGACAAACC
The DNA here is from genome assembly GCA_025667525.1 of Glebionis coronaria. Taxonomy (NCBI): domain Eukaryota; kingdom Viridiplantae; phylum Streptophyta; class Magnoliopsida; order Asterales; family Asteraceae; genus Glebionis; species Glebionis coronaria. The sequence goes on from JANFOE010001226.1 coordinate 137,320, forward strand.
GCCGTCCTAATAGGCCGCGATATCAGGCCAGCGTATTTCGATGCCCTGACGGGTCAGCTGCGTCTGAAACGCTTCCAGGCGATCATCGTCTTCCTGCACCTGATGCGGCGTGAGGCCATTTTCCAGGCAGTGCGCCGCAAGCATCCCGGCCACTTCGCCGATGTTCCATTCGACTGGATGCAGGCGGTAGCAACCATTGGTAATATGCGTCGTGCCGATGTTCTTGCCGGCCGGGATCAGGTTTCTCACCCGCTGCGGGATCAGCGCACCGAGCGGTATTTCAAACGGGCAGGATGGCACGTCGATATAGTTGTCGCCGCCTGTCGATGGATGCAGGTCGATGCGGTACATGCCGATACCGATGCTGTCGCGATAGCGGACCGCGCCTCTTTCGCGCGAACCGTGTAGGAAAGATCCTGCTCGACGATGCGCGTCACCGGCTTGATACGGCGGCTTTCGCGAATATAGGGAGCCATGGCGAGCCCGTGGTCGGTGCCGGTGATATCGCCACGCAGCCGAAGCCCGCGGAACCCATGTCCGCCATCAAGGCGCGGCGCTTCCGTCTGCAGCCAGTAAAAGACCGAATAAGAAAGATCTGCCGCCGCCTTCAGGTGGCGCGCCTTTTCTGCCTCGGTCACATCGATGATCGTGCCATCCATGTAATCGATCATCGGCCAATTCACGAGGCAGATATCCGATTGGTAGAAGCCGGGCGCAAAGTTTTTTCGCGCCGCGATGCGCCGGAAAATCCAGAGATTCTCATCACCGCCGCCCTTGCGCTGGTCGGCATCGACCAGCAGGGGATTATCATCGGGATTTGGCGTGAAGGAGCGGGTGGTATGCTCCAGCGTGCGCGGATGCGGCGCAGTGAAGCCGAGGAGCGGACCACCCCAGAAATGCGGCTGATAAGAGCGCCAATAGTCGTAGTTCTCAGGCTTGTCTATCGTCTGATCGCCATCGACGTGGTCAATGGCAAAGCAGATTGAGACAGCCTGCACATTGTCCGGTTGAGCGTGCTCGGGCGCGCTCGGTTCTTCCGTGTCCGACTGCGCCTCAAAACCCTTGGCATATTCCGTGCCGGTCATCGGCAACAGATCGCCAAGTTCGGTGGCGTCGAGTACGTAATCGGCCGATATGACGACTTCAGCGCCGCTGTCGCGACGGCGGAGGGTCACGGAGCGAACCCGGTCGCCGTCCACATCGGCCGCGACAGGACGCCAGGGCTTGAGTATCGTCAGGCGACCTGCGCCAATGTAGGGCATCAGCATGCTTTCCATGACCGCGAGGCTGACACGCGGCTCGGCGCAGATGCGGCTCACCCATCCGCCGCCCGGATTAAGGTCGCCCCACGCGCGCGCGCCTTCCGTCAGCGGATAATGGTCTCGATAATATTGCCGCACACCGTTGCGCAGCGCCCGGTAGGAACGGGTGATGCCGAACTGTTCGACCCATGTATGCTCGTCCGAGGGAACGGCCTCTGACTGGTCAATTGGCCGCCGATCCAGTCGTATTCTTCGGTCATGATCACGCGTTTGCCCGCTCGTGCGGCCGCCAGTGCCGCCGCTACGCCGCCAAGGCCGCCACCGACCACGAGAATATCTGCTTTCATGTCTTTCACGACGTCACATCCGTTTTGTTGACTGAGGACTTGTTTGCCGAGCCGGTCGGGGCCGGCCCCAACGTCTCTCCCTTGACGGGTTCACATTTGAGAAGGATCTGCCCACCGGCGCTGCCGGTCTCGATGCGGTTGACCAGCATGGCGGTTGCCTGCCGCCCCATCTCCTCGCGCGGAATTTCATAGGAGGTGAAGCGCACGGGGCTGCGAGCGGCCCTGATATGGCTGCCAAGCACGATCATCGAAAATGCGTCGGGTACGACAAGTCCCCTCGCCCGCGCCAGCGCCTCGACGCGCACGGCATCGGCCAATTCTATGAAGAAGGCGACTGTTGCCCCGCTCTCAATGATGGCATCGAGTATTTTCTCGGCCGGCCGGTTGACCGCCTTGATATGCAGGGCAATTGTGGCGGCATCTGCGAGCGCCGCGCTGAAACCTTGCCAGCGATCGGCAATCGATTCTGCCGGACCATGAGGTCCGATATAGGCGAGCCTGGTGTGTCCCAGCGCGATGGCGTCTTCGACGAGCTGACGCGTTCCCGCGGCGTAGTCACCGCCGACATAGGGAACCGGACCACCGGCATCTTCACGCCGGCCGATCGCGACGAAGGGATAGTCTTCCGAAACCAGCCGGGCGAGTTCCTTGCGATCGAACTCGCGGCCGAGAACCAGACAGCCGTCCGCAATCCGAAGCCTGTTGCCTTCCGAGAAAATCTTTCGGTTATCGCCGACACCGGCGCTCGTCAGCAGCAGAAGATCATAAGCCTGCTGCTGCGCCTCTTCTTCGATGCCCAGCAGAAAGGGCGTGAAGAAGTCAGCCTGGGCGCTCGGGAATGCTGGCTCATAGGTGAAAACGCCGAGGATCCGGTTCAGCCCCTTGGCCATGCGCCGCGCAATCGGATCGGCAACATAACCGGTCTGGCGAATGACGGCCTGCACCCTTTCCCGGGTTTCGTCCGGGATGCGCGCGACCGCTGCCGGCGCGCCGTTCAGAACAAGCGACACCGTTGCCTGGCTGACGCCGGCAAGCTTGGCGATATCGTTCTGCGTGAGACGTCTGTGACTGGACACGCCATGCCCTCCTCCGGCATCCATTCCCTGCTAATACGTATTAGCAGCTAATGCGTATTAGCACCATCTCCGCGTAGGGAGTCAAGCGATAAAGTGCATTCGCTGAAAGGGTCACAGATTATCGCAAGCCTGCGCTGCAATGGCAAAACGCGGCAGAAACGGCAATGTCAGCTGTAAAAAGCAGCGGTCGGCCCGTATTTACGGATTCGAGGATGCTTTTTCGCCCGCAAGCTTCTGCTCAAGCAACCAAGTCCACATCGCCTCGTCGTTCAGCACCTTTCCCTCGACCGCCTGATGGTCCGTGTCCTCAAACACGGTAAGCCGAACATTGCGTTTCAGCTCCTTAAGACGTTGCACGAGCACCACCGTATCGGATAGCGGGATAACCTCGTCATTTGCACCATGAAAGGCCCAGAAAGCCGCCTTCTCGTTCGTTCGATTGAGGTAGTGCCGAATGCCGCCGCCGGCAATCGGAACCACCGCGGCGAAAGTTTGAGGAAACTGCTCTGCCATGGACCATGCGCCGAACCCTCCTCGGCTATAACCGATCAAATAGATGCGTTCCCGGTCCACCCGGTGGTTGGCCACCACCGCCTCAAGAACGCTTGCGACACGCTCGATCGGGTAAAGTAGTTCTTCGCTCGGATTTTGCGGTGAAAACACCAGGAAAGGAAAGTCACGTCCCTCCTCTATCATTTTCGGCAAGCCGCTCGACCGTAGCTTTTCGACGTCGCTGCCGCCCTGATCGCCGCCATGCAGCCAGACGACAAGAGGATAGGTCTTGTTCGAGCCGGCGTAATCCTTGGGCGTATAAAGCAGGTAGTTGAGGTCAGAAGCGATGGTGACATCGGATTTCATCGCTTTCTGCTCGGCCTGTGCAAATGTCGAGGCAGCGATTGCGGCCAGAGCGATCAGGCAGAATTTAAGTCGTCTCATGATTTTTTCCTCCCAGTGAATAAGCCTCTTCCGTGGTAATGACCCGATTGGGTTCAACGCTCCCGGAAAAAGCAGAAAAAGCGCCTCGGAAAACATGAAATATCTCATTATTTCAAACCAATGAGACAACTGCCTCATCCGATTTCCGGCGAATGCGACGACAGCATATCCGCTTCCGCTGCTGAGGCAACATTCGCAGAAGAGACTTCGGAAGCCGACTGTCAGGTAATGGCGCCAACCAGACTTGTGCAGCAAGGCCTTTACGTTCAGCATTTGTTCTGGCTTGCTGTTTGAGTCTTTGCTAATCATTGCGGCACGAAGGCGACATGGCGGCGCAGGCTCAGTCGCCCGCCGTTTTCGGGCAGGCAACTTCGCCTAGAACAGATATCGAGGATTAGTGCAGGATGGCGGTTGCCTATCTGGAAAAACTGAACGAGCAGCAACGCAAGGCCGTGGAACATGGGGTTGGACTGGTGGAGGGACATGTCGCCGGTCCGCTTTTGATCATCGCCGGCGCCGGTTCGGGCAAGACCAATACGCTGGCTCACCGTGTTGCGCATCTGATCGTGAATGGCGCCGATCCCCGCCGCATCCTGCTGATGACGTTCTCAAGGCGCGCAGCCTCCGAGATGGCGCGCCGTGTCGAACGGATATGCAAGCAGGTCCTCGGGGCAAATTCGGCAATCATGACAGATGCATTGGCGTGGTCCGGCACGTTTCACGGCATTGGTGCACGGCTGTTGCGCATCTACGCTGAGCAGATCGGCCTCAACATCGATTTCACCATCCACGACCGCCGAAGACAGCGCCGACCTGATGAATCTTTCCCGGCACGAGCTGGGGTTTTCCAAAACCGAAAGCCGCTTTCCGACAAAGGGCACCTGTCTTGCGATCTATTCGCGCGTCGTAAATTCCCAGACGCCGCTCAAGGACATCTTGCGCCAGCATTATCCCTGGGTTGCCAACTGGGAAAGCGAACTCAGGGAACTGTTCGCGGCCTATGTCGAGGCCAAACAGGTCCAGAACGTGCTCGATTACGACGATCTTCTGCTCTACTGGTCCCAGATGGTCAGCGACCCCGTTCTGGCTGATGATATAGGCAACCGCTTCGACCATGTGATGGTCGATGAATATCAGGATACCAACCGGCTGCAGGCTTCGGTGCTGATGGCGCTAAAGCCCGGCGGCCGCGGCTTGACCGTGGTGGGCGACGATGCGCAGTCGATTTATTCTTTCCGCGCAGCGACCGTTCGCAACATCCTCGATTTCCCGGCTTCCTTCAGCCCGGCGGCCGATATCATCACGCTGGATCGCAACTATCGCTCGACACAGCCGATCCTTGCCGCCGCCAACGGGGTAATTGATCTCGCGCGCGAGCGCTTCACCAAGAACCTCTGGACCGAGCGGGTATCGCTTGAGCGCCCAAGGCTCGTAACGGTGAAGGATGAAACCGAGCAGGCGAACTTCATAATCGACCAGATCCTCGCCAATCGCGAAACCGGCATGACGCTGAAACAGCAGGCCGTGCTTTTCCGCACCTCCAGCCATAGCGGCCCGCTGGAGGTGGAACTGACCCGCCGCAACATACCCTTCGTCAAATTCGGCGGCCTGAAATTCCTGGACAGCGCCCATGTGAAGGACATGCTGGCCGTGCTGCGTTTCGCACAGAACCCGCGCGACCGCGTCGCCGGTTTCCGGCTGCTTCAGATGCTGCCAGGCATCGGACCGAAGAAGGCAGGCAATATTCTCGAGACAATCGCGAGGGATCCCGAACCCTTGCTTGCCCTCGCCGAAATTCCTCCGCCGCCGAAGACCGGCGATGACTGGGCAGCCTTTACACAAATGCTTGTGGGCCTGCGGCAGGCGCCGAATGACTGGCCGGGCCAGATCGGGCAGGCTCGGCTGTGGTACGAGCCGCATCTCGAACGCCTGCATGAGGATGCGGACACCCGCAAGGCCGATCTGCTGCAGCTAGAGCAGATCGCCGGCGGCTACCCTTCACGCGAACGCTTCCTGACCGAACTGACACTCGACCCGCCCGACGCCACCAGCGATCAGGCCGGCGTCCCGCTGCTCGACGAGGATTATCTCAGCCTCTCGACCATCCATTCCGCCAAAGGCCAAGAGTGGCGCTCCGTCTTCATCCTCAATGTGGTCGACGGCTGCATCCCCTCGGACCTCGGCGTCGGCACCACCCAGGAACTGGAGGAGGAACGCCGGCTGCTCTACGTCGCCATGACGCGCGCCAAGGACAGCCTGTCGCTGATCACGCCGCAACGCTTCTTCACCGGCGGCCAGAGCCAGCAGGGCGACCGGCATGTTTACGCCGCCAGAACCCGCTTCATACCGGCGACGCTGTTGCAATTTTTCGAACGATGAGCTGGCCACTTGTATCGGCCCGCAGCATCGGAACGCAGCGCGCAGCAGATCCGCATCGATGTGGGTGCCCGGATGCGGGCGATGTGGAAATAGGAGTGGTTTTTCCGGCAATATCCACCTCTGCGCCGCGCCGATCGACGGGACGGCTATTAAACAAAGATCCGTTTCCTCTCGGCCGTCCACCTTGATAGTACTCTTGGGGCGCTGAAACAGCTGACGAAGCCGAGGAGCGATCAGGCCGCGTCCGCGGATCTAGCTTCGGCGAACTTCTTCTGACAGCAGATCACTCGTTATACGTGAAAAAGACGCCACGACCGAGCAGACTGTCTGCGTGTTGTTTGTCGGAGATTCCGTCGCTCTTGTGTGGGCGATCAATAAAGCGTTATTGACTGTCCCTGCCGATAAAGCCATATCACCTTTAGAGGCAGACCAGACAGGATCCGCATAGTGCAACTAGAAGCATTCACGATAACAGGCTTGAAAAAGATAACCCCGGCTCGTTTCGGCGACAACAGGGGTTACTTCAGCGAGGTTTTCAAGCGGGATTGGTTTCGCGAAAATGTGGCTGATGTGAAATTTGTGCAGGATAATGAATCCCTGTCCGCACAGGCCAGGACAGTACGAGGACTTCATTTCCAGACAGAGCCTTTTGCACAGGGCAAGCTCGTTCGCTGTATTCGTGGGCGGCTGCTGGATGTTGCGGTGGATATCAGGACAGGATCCCCCACCTTCGGGCAATGGGCGGCAGTCGAGCTCTCACCCGAAAATGGCGAGCAGCTATGGGTTCCGGCGGGATTTGCCCACGGTTTTATGACGCTTGTTGACGACACGGTCATCTCATACAAGGTCACGGCGCCCTACAGTGCTGCCAACGACCGCGGCATTAAATGGGATGATCCGGCGATCGGCATAAAATGGCCTGAACTGGACGGCGTCGTCCTTTCAGACAAGGATGCGAAGCAACCGCTTCTGTCCGATCTACCAGAATATTTCACTTACCAAAGCACTGGGAACTGATGATGCGCGTTCTTGTTACCGGCGGCGCCGGATTTATCGGCTCGGCCCTCGTACGTTATCTCGTAAGCGAGATCGGCGCGGATGTTCTCACCGTGGACAAACTGACATATGCAGGAAATCTGGCGTCCCTCAAGCCAATCGAAAATGCACCCAATCACCGCTTCCTTCAGGCCGACATCTGTGACCGGACAGCGATAAACGACGCATTTGCGACATTCCAGCCGGATTACGTGATGCATCTGGCCGCCGAAAGCCATGTCGACCGTTCCATCACAGGCGCCGCTGATTTTATTCAGACCAACATTAACGGCACTTTCACGATGCTGGAGGCGGCGCGGCAATATTGGAGTGGCCTTGAGGGCGAGGCCAAGGTGAATTTCCGCATGCTTCATGTATCAACCGATGAGGTTTATGGCTCGCTCGGGGATCAGGGTCTTTTTGAAGAAACAACCCCTTACGATCCTTCATCGCCATACTCCGCCTCGAAAGCCGCAAGCGATCATCTCGCCACAGCCTGGCAGCGCACCTATGGCCTTCCGGTTGTCATTTCCAACTGCTCCAACAATTATGGACCATTCCATTTCCCGGAAAAGCTCATTCCACTGATCATTCTCAACGCGTTGGATGGCAAACCGCTACCAGTCTATGGAAACGGCGCGAACATCCGAGACTGGCTTTATGTGGAAGACCATGCCCGCGCCCTGTGGCTCATCGTTCAAAAGGGTCTTGTCGGCGAGAAGTACAATGTGGGCGGCAGAAACGAGCAGAAGAATATCGATGTGGTGAACTGCATCTGCTCCATTCTCGACGAACTGCGCCCTCAATCCAAACCCTATGCCGACCTTATCAAATACGTTACCGATCGTCCTGGTCACGATGCGCGCTACGCCATTGATGCAACGAAACTGGAAACCGAGCTCGGCTGGAAAGCACAGGAAAACTTTGCAACTGGCATCCGCAAGACCGTGCAATGGTACCTCGACAATGAATGGTGGTGGCAGCCGCTTCGCGAGGGTGTTTATGCCGGAGAGCGCCTCGGCGTTCTGACGAAGGGCTGAACGAATGCGGCTGGCAGTTACGGGCAAAAATGGTCAGGTCGTCAGCGCCCTCCAGGCATTGGCGAGCGCCGAGCTGGAGATCGTGGCTCTCGGTCGGCCGGAACTCGACCTTGCGCAGCCTCAAACTGTTTTGAAGGCCCTGCGAGAGATAAAGCCCGATGCTGTGGTATCGGCTGCTGCCTACACCGCTGTCGACAAGGCAGAAAGCGAACCGGACGTCGCTTTTGCCGTTAATCGGGACGGAGCTAGGGCCGTCGCGCAGGCGGCAAGTGAACTTGGTATTCCCGTCATTCATCTTTCTACGGATTATGTTTTCGATGGCACCAAGGCAACGCCCTATGTCGAAAGCGATCCGACAGGCCCCACTTCCATCTACGGCCGCTCGAAGTTCGAAGGCGAACAGGCCGTTTCGGAGGCTAC